>CM014275.1:54239643-54270128 GCA_004135705.1 Alloteropsis semialata | reverse complement strand
CCTCTTCCTTCCGGTCCTCCGGTCCTCCTCCTCCGGCTCGGCAGTGGAGCTCGGGCTCGGCGTGGAGCAGCAGCGGGCCGGGGGCGAGCGCGGCGGAGATCCAGGGGCTCCTCCCCGGCCGGCCTCCCCGCTCCCTCCATCTCTCTCTCTTGCGCGGCGGATTTGCAGGGCCCGGTGGCGCCTCCCTCTCCCTCTCCCCTGCTCCCTCCGCCGGCGGCGGCCTCCCTCTGCTCCCTCCCTTTTCCCTCTCCGGGCGCGAGGCGTTGGTGGTTGAGGCCGGACGCGCGGGCCCCGCGCCACGTCGGCGATAGCGGACGCCCTGGAAGTCCGCTCGCAGCAGCGGACGCCGGCCCGTCCGGTACTTTAGCGGACGCCGTAGCGCTCCCCGCTGCAGCGTTTTTTCCGGTAAAACCATACTGCAGTATGGCGTACCGGACGGCTCCCAGTATCCACTGCGCGCAGCCTGATATGGGTGGTGATTTTGTTTCTTGAATGCACATGGAATTTCTTTTTGCATGATTTTCCATTGACTGTTTTTTGAAGCAAATTTTCCATTGACTGTTCATCTATACTATAAAGAACGAAAACAATTGAAAACGTTTTTCACCCAATTTGGGTCCACCGTACCCCTCACGCTGGACCCGCATGTCAGGGCCGAGGAGGGTGGGAGAGGGGTGAGACCCATAGAAATCGATAGCTAGGGATTGATTCTGCCAAAAACATAATTTTTTTTGCACCACGGTAGTCGCTTACCCGCGTGTTGTACCCGCACTTACCCCTCAAGTCAGGCTAGATTTCCTCTGTCCCGTCTCTTCCTTTATCCAACTATCTCCCAGAGTCCCACGGCGCCTACGAGCTCTCCTCTAATAATCATACCCACGTTTATACCCACCCTTCGTTAGGAAAAATTGAAATCGGGCCAGGGCGTCGCCGTAGCGGCGTGGGCGCCGCAGGTGTGCGTGCTGTCCCACCCAACCCAGCGACGACGGCCTTCATGTCACACTGCGGTTGGAACTTGGAACTCAACGCTGCTGGAGAGCGTGGCGGCCGGCGTGCCGATGGTTGCGTGGCCGCTGTATGCGGAGCAGAAGACGAACGCGGCCTCTTGACGGAGGTGACCGGCGTGTGGCGACGGCCTGGTGGCGCGCGAGGAGATCGCGGCGGCCGTGAAGGAGCTCATGGAAAGGGAGAAGGGACACGCCGTGCGGTGCCGAGCGAGAGAGCTGCGTGAGGCTGCGGCGCGGGCGTGCTCGCCGGAAGGGTGGTCGCGGCGGGCGCTGGCCGCTGGGGGGAAGTCGCCGGCAAGTGGAAGGCGGCGCTTGTTACCGGGAATGGAACATTGCATGATTTGTTTTCTTTGTCCATAATTAAGGTCATGTCATATGTCTGGATGGATTAAGCCTGCTCTTCCGCGAATCGATCAGATGAGATAAAGCAAAGTTTTCTGTCAATACGAGGATGGCTATCTAAACATAAACACTCTTATGCTCTTACGTATTTTAGGAATTACAGCAAATTTCACTTTCTTTAATACTAGAATTACAGGGATGTCTGAACTAGAGATTGCTAACTAGGCCGTGTTTAGTTCTATTAGATAAGTTTTGCTACAGTAAATTCGAATGTTTGGTTACTAATTAGGAGTATTAAATATGGATAACTGACAAAACCCATTTTACAACCCGAGTAACTTCGCGTGACGAATCTAATGAGCCTAATTTGGCCATGATTAGACAACGTCGTGCTACAGTAAACAATCTCTAATGACGGATTAATTAGGCTTAATAGATTCCTCTCGCGATTTCCCGTCCATCCGTGTATTTAGTTTTATAATTAGATCATGTTTAATCTTTCTAATTTTTGATTTAGTTTTGCTACAGTAAATTTCGCAACAAGTTTTTGTGAATCTAAACGCGGCCCTAATACCCTCTCTGTTCCTAAATATATGACATGTTGATCCCCCCAAAAAAATATATGACATGTTGGACATCAGCATGGTCTCCATTATTTATATTTGACCACCACTTTTTACGAAAATGATTAAAAACTATTTTTTTCTATTATATGAAAGTACTCTTCAATACAATCCGACCTCAACTCGGGTATGAATGCCATGCCATGTGATTAGTTCAAACTTGTTGTTTATTTCGGATTTAGTTTTGTGACAATTATTTCTCTTTTCTTTTTGTTTGTCTGTCTTTTCTTCTTATAAAAATTTGGCAAAGCTTTTGCCCTCAGTTAAAAAAAAATTGTGTCAATTATAGTACAAGTTGTTTAGAGAAAGCTGCAGACCGAACTTTCGTCAGATTTGTTGTACTTGCATATTCTCTAAACTGATGACACATTTGCATTGTCGGACTTTTTTTAACAAAACAGTAAGGCAGAATGCTTGCTTTCGGTTGTTTCATTTATTTATTTGGCTCGCAACAGAACTCAAATTAACTTAACATGGACAAAATATGGTAAACTTTGGATTTAGTCATCAGTTCCCTATAGGCCAATAGAGCTTACAAGTTACGATCCAGCTATTTACAACTTGTGATATAGAACCTTCATCAAATCTTTTAGATTTGCTGTTAGGGATATCTGACCCTTCTTGAATCTACCCATATCCGACTGAACTTTTCTATTGAAAAATTTAGATTCAAGAGGATACGGTTATCATATTGTTTTTCCCAAGAGGATGCCATCTCACGATGATTTTTCTTAAAAATCCGTGCGTACCGCACGGGCGCCTTTGCTAGTTGATGCATAAAAAATCGCGTAACTGATATGTTCGTGGATGCGCAACCGTTGTGCAGTGGCTGCTCTGAACACGATCTTGGGGAGATGGGGCCTGCGCGCGTCGCCGGCGTGGAACTGTCATGCCGACGGTGAGCGCCACTGTGGAGGAAGCGGGAAACTGAAGTGTGTCTTCGACGTGGAGGAACCTGAGCCGCGTATGTAAGCGTGCGTGTGTAGCCGGGGCACCGCCTGTGGGCCCGACTGGCAGTGTGAGAGGAGGGGATAAGAGGTGAATCCTGTAACGTTTCCGGCAACAAAACTCAGAACAGAAATCAATCGAGACGCGAGGAAGCTGACCTCGTCGCTCGTTCCCCACCCATCTTATCGCTCGTTTCCGATTCGATCTGTGTCTCACATCGCCGGTGAATCGCCGGTGGTCACGAGTCTTACAGGTGGTATCAGAGACGTCTTTCCTCGGCACGCTCCGCCGGTTGATCGCAGTAATCCGTCGGCCGTTGTACTGGAAACGGGAGAGGTTCGCTGGGTCTCGTAGTTTGCCGCGCAGCACCGGCGACTCCGATTGATCTTGCTGTAAAATCCTCTTCCACCCCGGTCCGGTTTGCGGGCGATTCAGCCACGGCGCCGCCCAAACCATCCGTTCAATCGAAGCTCATCCTCGACGCCATGGACGAGGAGTCGCAGCGGGAGGAGGCGCGCACGGATCGGGTGATGCAGAGCCTGGATTTGCTGTTCGCGCGGGTGGACTCCATCAGCCAAGCCCAGGAACAGATCCAGGTAACACAGAATCTCAGCGCCCTCGCCATGGAGCAGATCATCAAGGATCAGGGGTTCATGGCGAAGCAGATCGAGCAAACGGGTCAGGCGTTGGCTCGGCTCACGTTGGATCGGGGAGATCATGATGATACGGATCTACACTCTGTGCGGTCAGAAGGGATTCCACATCGTGGGCGTCCTCCCCAACACGAGAATCGGTCGTTTCAGAGAGGTGAGCCCCCACACCGTTCGACGTTTGGTCCCAGTAGGAGTTCTGGAGAGTCTGCTCAGATTAATCGTAGCCATATGCCTAAACTGTTGTTTCCCAAGTTCGATGGAACCAATCCCAAGGTGTGGCGTGATAAGTGTGAGGATTACTTCAAGATTTTCAATGTGCCTGAATCTCTATGGGTACCAACAGCCTCTGTATACATGGAAGACAATCCTGGCAAATGGTTGCAGGTGCAGAAGAGAAAAGGTCCTTTGGGTGATTGGGTCTCCTTCATGAGGAAGGTGGAAGAGAAGTTTGGAGCATATGACTACATTCATGCGTTGCAGGCATTGCTGGAGCTCAAGCAGACGAGTACTGTTGAGGCTTATGCAACTGAATTTGAGAATCTACAGTTCCAGGTGGAAATGCATAATGAGGGTTATGATGAGATGTTTTTCGTGACTCAGTTCACCAGAGGTCTGAGGGCTGACATATCTGCTGCTGTTCAAGCTCAGGTGCCTGAAAGGATGGAAAGAGCTATCATGTTGGCCAAGGTCCAACAGCAGTTAATGGAGAAGAGCAAGTTCAAGTTCCAAAAATCACAACCCAACCCTAAAGGAGCATTACAGAATACTGGGAAATTGGATCAGAAACAAGGTACGGGGTATTCCAACTTGACCAAGGAGAGGCAGAAGAGAGACTACTGCAGGGCAAACAATTTATGCTTCTACTGTCAAGAACCTTTTGATAGTACACATCTCTCCAAGTGTACTCAAAGGCCTAAAGCTCACATGAATGCCCTGACAATTAATGACTTGGATGTGAACCTCACAGATGAAGTTTTGGAGCAATTGGCTGTTGAGGATTCTCTGGCAGCAGAGTTTGGTACATTGTCTCTCAATGCAGTGGCTGGCACTGATAATGGGGAAGCATTAAAGCTGAGAGCATTGGTAAAAAACAAGGTGATGCTGATCCTTGTGGACAGTGGGAGCTCCCACAGTTTTGTCAGTGAAGCTTTTCTCAAGAAGTGTGGTCTGACACCTTCCTCAGCTAAACCACAGATAGTGAAGGTAGCTAATGGGGAGACAATGGTGGCTGACAGGGAGATCAGACAACTGGAATGGTGGATTCAGGGCTATACATTCAACAGTGATCTGAAGGTGTTGAATCTGGAAGCTTATGATGCTATTCTTGGGTTTGACTGGCTCAAGAAATACAGTCCAATGGACTGTCATTGGGGACATAGGACTCTATCATTTTCTTCAGCTGGGCAACAGATCACTTTGCAAGGTGTGCAACCTGCTCAGCCAACATTGCAAGAGTTATCTCAGGAGAAATTGATGAAATGGGCAGCAGGCAATGACATTGGAGCCTTGGCTATTGTAGAGGTAATGCCCCCATCAGATCCCTCTACTCCTTTACCTGCAGCAGTTCATGATTTATTGTCCACTTATGCTGATGTGTTTGAAGAGCCTACAGAATTACCACCATCTAGATTTCATGATCATCATATACCATTAGTCCCAAATGCTCCACCTGTCAACTCTAAACCTTATAGGTACTCCCCACTACACAAAGATGAAATAGAAAGACAGGTTAAGGTCTTGTTGCAGGCTGGTCTTATTGTGCCTAGTGTCAGTCCCTTTGCTTCTCCAGTTTTGTTAGTCCAAAAAAAGGATGGGACTTGGAGGTTTTGCGTAGATTATCGAAGATTGAACAGTCTAACCATAAAAAACAGATACCCTATGCCTGTCATTGATGAAATCCTTGATGAGTTGGCTGGCACCAAATATTTTTCCAAATTAGATATGAGGTCTGGTTATCACCAAGTTCGAATGAAAGAAGAAGATGAGCATAAGACAGCCTTTAAGACACATCAAGGCCATTATCAGTTTAGGGTAATGCCATTTGGGCTAACCAATGCACCAGCAACTTTCCAGTGTATTATGAATGAAGTTTTGGAACCATTTTTGCGAAAATTTGTTTTGGTGTTCTTGGATGATATCCTAATATACAGTCCTAGCATGGAGACACACATACAACATCTCACTTTGGTTCTGGACAAACTGAGGCAGCATAAACTATACATGAAAGCTAGCAAATGTTCCTTTGCTCAAACCCAGTTAGATTATTTGGGCCATATTATTTCCCAACTTGGGGTGGCTACTGACCCAACAAAGACTGCTGCTATGCTGAATTGGCCAGTACCATTGACGGTGACTGAGCTAAGAGGGTTTCTGGGCCTGACAGGCTACTATAGAAAATTTATCAAGCATTATGGAATTATTGCCAAACCACTTACTAACCTTTTGAAGAAGAAACAATTTGCTTGGTCTGAGTTAGCACAGAGAGCTTTTGATCAACTCAAGCAGTCCATGATTTCTGCTCCTGTGCTGGCAATTCCGGATTTCCACCAACCCTTCATCATTGAAACGGATGCATGTGATCTGGGAATTGGGGCAGTTCTCATGCAACATGATCAACCAATTGCTTTCTTGAGCAAGGCTTTTGGTCCACACCACCAGAAACTCTCTATATATGAAAAGGAATTCTTGGCTTTGATCATGGCAGTGGAGAAGTGGAGACCATACCTACAGCGACAAGAATTCATTATACGCACTGATCACAAAAGTTTATCTTATCTGGGTGAGCAGAACTTACACTCGGATATGCAGAGGAAGGCCATGACTCGATTGATGGGCTTACAGTTCAAGGTGGTTTATAAAAAGGGGAAGGACAATATTGCAGCAGATGCTCTCTCCAGAGTCAGTCACTTATTGGCCATTCAGGCAGTCTCTGAGGTGCAACCAGTTTGGCTTCAAGAAGTGATGAACTCATATGCCACTGATGCTGCAGCACAGAACCTCTTGACTCAACTCGCTGTGCATTCACCAAATGAACAGGGTTACTCTTTGCATGATGGCCTCATCAAATACAAAGGCAAAGTGTGGATTGCCAGTAATGCTGCTCTTCAAACTAAGTTGATTTCAGCACTACATTCTTCTGCAGTGGGAGGCCACTCTGGCGCCAAAGCTACATACCAAAGAATCAACAAATTGTTCCATTGGAAAGGATTGAGGACTGATGTTGAAGCATTTGTGAAACAATGTCAAGTATGCCAACAAGCTAAGCATGAACACTCTCATCCTGCAGGGTTGCTGCAACCTTTGCAAATACCACAAGGGGCTTGGCAGGATTTGACAATGGATTTCATAGAAGGACTTCCAGCTTCAGAAGGCTTCAATACCATTCTGGTCATTGTGGACAGGTACACCAAATATGCCCATTTCATTCCTTTGAAGCATCCATTTACAGCCCAAGTGGTAGCTAAACTGGTATTTGATAATGTGGTGAAACTTCACGGTTTTCCAAAGTCCATTGTGTCTGATAGAGATAAAATTTTCACAAGCAAGTTTTGGAAAGAATTATTTGCTTTATTTGACATCCAACTACTTAGAAGCACAGCTTACCATCCACAAACTGATGGACAATCTGAAAGAGTTAATCAATGTCTTGAGATGTACTTGAGGTGTGCAGTGCATGATTCACCTAAGAAGTGGAAATCTTGGCTGGCATTAGCTGAAATTTGGTACAACTCCTCCTACCATTCATCACTGGGTTGTTCTCCATTCAAAGCTCTGTATGGGTATGAGTCCAACTCTGGGATGGCTATTCCTACTTCGGATCATCAACTGTCCGAGGTCACTGAATGGATTCAGGATAGGGAGTTGCAGTTATCTAATCTCAAGCAACACCTGGCTGCTGCCCAAAATCGAATGAAGCTTCAAGCTGATAAGAACAGAAGTGATCGGGAATTTCAAGTGGGAGATCAGGTTCTGTTGAAGCTGCAACCATATGCACAGCACTCGGTGGTAAATCGACCCTTTCCCAAACTAGCATTCAAATTCTTCGGGCCTTACTCTGTGCTGGAACGAATTGGTGCTGCTGCCTATAAGTTGAAGTTGCCTGACAATGCCATGATCCACCCTGTGTTTCACGTGTCCCAGTTGAAGCCATTTACACCAGCTTATACTCCTGTTTTCTCTGAGATTCCAACAACAGCTGACCTGGGAGCTCATGATCTCTACCCGGAAGCTGTTCTGGAGCGTCGCTTGGTGAAGAAAGGGAATCACGCGGTGCCCCAAGTGTTGGTGAAGTGGAGCAAGTTACCTACTACATCTGCAACATGGGAGGATTGGAATGTTGTTCTGCAGCGATTCCCGGATGCTACGGCTTGGGGGCAAGCCTGTTCTCCAGCGGGGGGAGCTGTCATGCCGACGGTGAGCGCCACTGTGGAGGAAGCGGGAAACTGAAGTGTGTCTTCGACGTGGAGGAACCTGAGCCGCGTATGTAAGCGTGCGTGTGTAGCCGGGGCACCGCCTGTGGGCCCGACTGGCAGTGTGAGAGGAGGGGATAAGAGGTGAATCCTGTAACGTTTCCGGCAACAAAACTCAGAACAGAAATCAATCGAGACGCGAGGAAGCTGACCTCGTCGCTCGTTCCCCACCCATCTTATCGCTCGTTTCCGATTCGATCTGTGTCTCACATCGCCGGTGAATCGCCGGTGGTCACGAGTCTTACAGGAACATCAGCGGCGAGCCCTGCAGCGGCGTCGCCGTCGACGCCACCGACGTCGACAACAACCCCACCATCAACCCGGCCATCAAGTGCGACTGCTCCTACAACGGATCCACCGTCTGCCACATCACCAAACTGTAGGCTCCCTTCTTTCCTCTTGCCAGAACGCCCGTGTGCTGCGCTCGCCATCTGCTCGAAGAAATGCCTGAGCCGCGCTTCTGTTGCGTTTGTGATGTTGTCCAATAGTAATTGCTTTCGATTTTGCCCCAGAAGCTGTTTAGATTGCTCAGTGCTCTGTTTTTGCTCTTTCTTGTTCTCCTCTGTATGGATTTTTTTTAATGTGTTGTTTGTTTCTGCAGGAAAGTTTACGCCTTAAATGTTGTTGGCCAGATACCGGCCGAGCTGCAGAACTTCACCTATCTAAATAACCTGTAAGGCGTCGGAGTTTGATTTGTTTTGATTTCAAACCCAATGACCAGTAGCTTTGCAGCAAATACAAATTCAGCTCCCTGTTCTGAATGCCCTTCTGTTTACTTGGCAAGAATCAGTGTTTAGTGGCCATCAGACGTATAATTTTTCTGTACTAATAGGTTTGCTGGTTTTGATGATTTTTCAGGAATCTGCAGCAAAATTATCTGACTGGTCCTCTGCCAGCATTCATAGGAAAATTTACTGCCATGCAATACTTGTAAGGGCTAAATTGTTTGTTCTTGTTGTGCACATCACTGGTTACTGTTTTACTTTAACCATTATTTTCTGGTGATATTGCAAGGACGGTGGCAATAAATCCACTATCTGGAATACTGCCAAAGGAGCTTGGCAATCTTACAAATCTCATTTCATTGTAAGAAATCTCTTCTTATTGTTGACTAAACTTTCAAATCTTGCATGGCTACTCAACATTAAGCTATAATAAATAGAAGAATTATCAATATTCAGCATGCTGCCTTGCGGTATTCTCTATATTGTACTTGATATGCTCAAGGGAGTCTCAAGTAGTCAATCTTGTAGATCATATGGCACATCAAACAGAAATTCAAAAACATGTCTCTTTTCTGCTAATAGCATCACATGCATATGGCCATATGTGTCTCAATTATTTACTTTCCTTTCAGGGGCATTAGCTTGAATAATTTCACTGGTGAACTTCCGCCTGAACTGGGCAATTTGGCCAAACTGGAGCAATTGTAAAGTGCTTCTTTTCAACTGCAGAACTTCAATTCTGAAAGAACTAAAATTTCGGATATGATCTTTACATAGTTGAAACTGACAATTATCATAACATTTCAATTGAAGGTACTTTGATAGCTCTGGCTTCAGTGGTCCATTCCCTTCGACATTCTCAAACCTTAAGAACTTGAAGATCCTGTATGCTCAATACCACAGCCACAGTTATTACGTCCAACGTGAATATTTTATAACTTAGGCTTAGTTTATATGTTTTGTTGTGAACCATGCAGGTGGGCATCAGATAATGATTTCACAGGCAAAATACCTGAGTATTTTGGGAGCTTGACTAACTTGGAAGATTTGTAAGACATGATCATTTTATACAAAGTTTTATGACACAAAAATGCTTGAAAACTGTGTAGTAGAAGCTTTCTTCATATGTTCCTTCCCATATGCGCAATAATTCATTTCACTTTTCACTTCTAATTGAAATGGAGTAAGATCAAACTAATTGATTGGATTTCCTGACATGGTAACTACTATTTATACTCGTGAAGTGACAAATGGATTTCTCATCACCTGCTTCATATGAACTTGTAGGAGATTTCAAGGCAATTCTTTTCAAGGCCCAATCCCAGCAAGTTTGTCCAATCTAACCAAATTGACAAGCTTGTAAGTACTCCTATTCCCTTGATGGTTCGTCAAGCTTGTCGTGGAAACTGATTTGTTAAATGCCTTAATGTGCAGACGGATTGGTGATATCGTAAATGGGAGTTCTTCATTGTCCTTTATCCGTAACTTGACAGCTTTGAATTTCCTGTATGCTACATGCTTCCCTGTAGAATGTACAGTTCATATCTTGGCACCGTAGTAAAGCACGTACTGACATTAGACATCTTTCTACAGAATATTAAGGAACTGCAGGATATCTGATAATCTTGCCACAGTAAATTTTTCTAAATTTGCAGGGTTAACCTTAATGTAAGTATTTCGTTATGTGGCATCGTACAAATTTCTGTTGCTATTGTTTTCTTTATCATTCAGAAGCATCTGTTCAATTAATATTACTGTCTGCAGGGACTTGAGTTTCAACAATATCACAGGCCAAATTCCTCAATCCATCTTTAATCTGGAAAATCTTGGATTCTTGTAAGGAATGGTATATGTAGATTATTTCCATTATACAAAATATTTTGTGTTGATGATTGTATGTTTGGTCAACTGTAACAAACTCAGGTTTCTTGGGAATAATACCCTTTCTGGAACATTGCCTGATATGAAAAGCCCTTCACTAAAAAATATGTACGTCGATGAATTTTAACAGTGCAGTATAGAACTAATAACTTTTCAATACTACAATGACCTGCTCATATGATTTACTACTCTTTGATGTCTACAGAGATTTTTCGTACAACCAGCTCTCTGGAAGATTTCCATCTTGGGCTACCGGCAATGATTTGCAATTGTAAGTAAAATGTTCTTAAATATGGCATGTTAGTAAAAACTTAGACAGTACATATTAAAAGTTTTACCAATCTGTGGCTTGACATGTAAAATGTTTTGTTTTGTAAAAGGAATTTGGTGGCAAACAACTTCATCCTTGGTAGCAGTAACAACAGGTACCTATCAACTTCAGTTATACCCTCCAAGAGTTTATCTTTTAAGGTATATTAATAATATTTCATTTCAATTCAATTTTTTATGAAGCATTTTACCTTCAGGCCTCAACTGTCTCCAGCAAGATATTCCATGTTTCCTTGGTTCTCCAGAATGTATGTCTCTCACTCTTTCCATATTCAGCAGTTGAAATGATCCCTGGCGTTTAAATTTACAATAATATGTTATTATGTTTACAACTTAACTGCATGCAGATTATTCCTTTGCGGTAGACTGTGGAAGTAATAGATCTATGAGGGGCTCAGATAATACTTTCTACGAAATTGATCCTGCAAATCTTGGAGCTGCATCATATTATGTTACTGGTCAAACAAGATGGGGTGTTAGCAATGTAGGGAAATTTAATGAGGCCCCAAATGGAAGCTATATAATGTATAGCTCCCAGCAGTTTCAGAATGCACTGGATTCAGAACTCTTCCAGACTGCGAGGATGTCACCATCATCACTGAGGTACTACGGAATTGGACTTGAGAATGGCAATTACACTGTCGACCTTCAGTTTGCAGAGTTTGCTTATCCAGACTCACCAACTTGGCAAAGCACTGGAAGGAGAGTATTTGACATATATGTCCAGGTACAGATCGGGTGAATTGTACTGTGATTTTCTCAATGAATTCTGTTTCCTAACCAAAATAAATTATTTTTCACTGACTTGATATTTGTAATAGGGTGATCTGAAAGAAAAGAATTTTGACGTAAGGAAGATGGCTGGTGGAAAATCTTATACTGCAGTGTATAAGAAATACAATGCTACTGTGTCCAAAAACTTTCTCGAGATCCATCTCTTCTGGGCTGGCAAGGGCACTTGCTGCATTCCTACTCAAGGATATTATGGACCGATGATCTCTGCATTAAGCGTGACTCCAAGTGCTTCCCAACTTATAAAGAATAATTACTTCAAATGTGGCTAGAAAAGATTCAAAAAAAGATTTTATTGCATTTTAATATGTGAAACCTCCTTTTTCAGATTTTACTCCTACCGTGAGAAACGGTGTGCCCAAAAAGAAAAGTAAAGCAGGTGCAATTGCTGGAATAGTGATTGGTGCTTCAGTTTTAGGATTAGCAGCCCTGGCTGGAATCTTTGTGTTGGTACAGAAGAGAAGAAGAGTAGCACAGCAGCAAGAAGGTACCAGACACATTTTTCATAGTAACTAAACGTCAAATCTTACAATTGACTGATTCTTATCCTTATTCATGTGAAATGACACAAATAATCAGAGCTATACAACATGGTTGGAAGACCAAATGTCTTCAGTAACGCTGAACTAAAGTTAGCTACAGACAATTTCAGCCCTCAAAACATTCTTGGAGAAGGAGGATATGGACCAGTTTATAAGGTTGGGTACTCCACCATATTTAATCATGGGTCATGTGAAACCTTAAATTCAATAAATGTTTATCAATGTTGGTAACAAATGCAAATTTGTAGGAACATAGACCATTAAACAATACATAATTTTATAAAGGTTCTTCTTGCAGGGTAATCTACCTGATGGAAGGGTAATAGCTGTGAAGCAACTTTCTCAAACGTCTCATCAGGGGAAAAGCCAATTCGTGACAGAAGTGGCCACAATTTCTGCCGTTCAACACCGCAATCTAGTGAAGCTGTACGGATGCTGCATTGATAGCAACACACCCCTTTTGGTCTATGAGTACCATGAGAACGGAAGTTTGGATCGAGCACTCTTCAGTATGCTCACTTCTGCTCATCAACAGCACGAGTCAATTTATATGACCTCTCAAGGTTTTGTTTTCCTCAAGGTTCTCTTTCTAAATGTGCAGGGGACAGTGGCTTGAGCCTCAACTGGCCAACACGCTTTGAGATAATTTTAGGCATTGCAAGAGGCCTAACTTATCTGCATGAGGAGTCTAGCGTACGCATTGTTCATAGGGATATCAAAGCCAGCAATGTCCTACTCGACACTGACCTGACCCCTAAGATATCGGATTTCGGGCTTGCCAAGCTTTTCGATGAGACCAAGACTCATGTCAGCACAAAGATTGCTGGTACATTGTAAGTGCATTTCACTATCACACTGTCATATGAGTGTTTTCTGAATCCTGTTCTGATTTCATCTGCCAATCCATTTTCAAGTGGCTACCTGGCGCCTGAATATGCAATGAGAGGTCATCTGACTGAAAAAGCCGATGTTTTTGCATTTGGGGTGGTCGCACTCGAGACTATCGCTGGTCGACCAAACACCGACAATTCCCTGGAGGAAGACAAGATCTATCTCTTTGAGTGGGTAAGCTGATAATATATCTCTAAGGCCAAGAAAACACATCAGTTCATTCCTGCTAAACTACTGATCACTGAAGTATTATTTTCCTAACTTCCTATAATGCACAGGCCTGGGAGCTGTATGAAAGGGACCAAGCACTCGGCATCTTGGACCCAAGGATTGAAGAATTCAACAGTGAAGAGGCACTCAGAGTCATCCATGTCGCGCTCCTCTGCACGCAGGGCTCACCTCACCAGCGACCACCGATGTCGAGGGTCGTGAAGATGCTTACTGGAAACATTGAGGTGACTGAGGTGGTGACCAAGCCGAGCTACATCACCGAGTGGCAGCGCAGGGGCGGGAACACGAGCTATGTTACCAGCAGCTACTCCGGAGACACAACCGGTGATTTCAGCGCGCAGAGGGAGACGATTGCGCCTCTCACCCCGTCGCCGGCGATCACCAGAATTATCGACGAGGGGAGGTGAAGTGATTGCAGGCTATAGCTGGTTTTGGCCGTCTAAACTGTGGATTACAAAGTGATATGCTACTTTTTTTTCCCCTTTTCCCACTTTGTTTGTGAGGTGTATGTGCTGGTTTTTGTTTGATTGATAAATTATACGCTGGGGACACCCTCATCAGGCTGATAATGCGTGTAGTGCTTTTTTTAGATACATGCTATGTTAGTATTTTTAATTGTTGGAAGAATTTACATGTGTATCTTAATAATTAGCAATAATAAGATCTTATATTGAGTTGAGCTACCTTCTGTACTTCCAACATTTGTTACTGACACATGCATAATCTCTGCTGTGATGACATCACCAAAAAAAAAATCTCTGCTGTGATGAAGTAATCCATTTATAACATTCTCATGTGGCAGAGTGGCCAAAATTTAAGTTGACACCTATACGGCTTTCCAAATGTAACTATTGTTCGCAGGTTTGCTCATTTGAGTTCAACCTATGTGACATATTGTCCTTCTAAACTCATTGTTGGATTTTGTGCATCACTGTCACTTAAATCAGAACAAAATAAACAGAAAATAGTTTTGTCTTAAGAAAAAACTGGCACTTATACGGCCCGGCCCAACAAATCAGTTTCCCACTGCATCGAGAGTTCAAAAGAAAAGAAAAGTCTACTGAGCTGCATCGTGGGCCATCAAAATACGGCCCGGTCCAAACAAACCAACCAGGCCGCTTCATTCCTCTGGTCGCATCCCCAAAACCCTTCCTCTCCCGAGGCCCCGGCGCGGCCCTCCCGCAGGACCTTCTCGCTAAGATCCTCGCGCGGGTTGCCGGACCTGGCGCTCCTCTTCCGCTGCGCCGTCGTGTGCAGTGCAGGTGGCAGGGGCGCCGCCGCCTATTGACCGACACCGACCCCGCCTTCCTAGCTCCGCCGCCTGCTGCCGGAGAGCGTCCGGCGGGTCCTCCCTCCTCGGGTGTTCATCGCCGAGTGCCTCCCGCTCCGCACCAAGTGGAGAGGGAGACCAGCATGACCCTCCGGCCGGCGGATGGCTGCGCACCAAGCGGAGAGTATTAAGAGGGTGTTTAGAGTGCGGGCATTCGGGTCAGCGCGATTCTCCTTTTAGGACTGTGCCTTTTTTTTTTCTATCCCCTGTGCTGTAACTTCGTGAAACTGGTATATCCCCAGAAATGTTAAACTAGAGTATCATTATTCTAGCTGGGAAAACTGGGCTCTCTACATCTACTACTTGCATGTTTTATTGGTATGGTGACGTTTTAAATTGAATCATGAATTCATGTTTTAAAATTTTAATTTTTTAGACTTTGCTTTGTATTTGTGTCCTTTTAGATTTTTTTTCCTGCCCTGCTGTAGAATTTTGTACAGCTGTCATAATGTACTATATGTAGCGATCACAAGTATTGGTAAAATCAATATACTTAGTTATATCCTGTTTCTTGTTCTTTATAAGATATGTATATGTGTGCAGATAAAAAAATTCTGGGATATATATGGTAGCAGCTGTACACATATGAATGTTTTGCGTTTATTTGTAAAAAATTTTGCCCCCGGATTGGTCTATCTTCGATTATTCTCTTAATATATATGCATGATTTGCATGATTGCTTTGATTTTTCAATTCGTCTACCCACTTAAATCCTGCGACCCAATTTGGGAACCAAGCTAGTTCTTATGAGTCCCTGTCATCAACCAAGCTTGATTGGTCCTGAATCCTGACCCATTTTTTCTATATTAAATCCTATATGCCTATATAGTTTATATCCACTAAGAATTAATTTTTTTCTAAAACTCACTCCTCATGCTTCCACATCATCATAGAATTATCACCGTTGGATCATCATCAGGGGCGGAGGCAGAGGGTATTCCTGGTATTCCCAGGAATACCCAACTTATTTTGCAAAAGAACAAGTATGTACACAAAGTATATACATATGTATAATTTATGTTGGGTCAAATTAGACTATTTTAAGTCTAATGAACATATTATCTAGCCCACCACATCTGTCTCAATATCACAACGTGTTTTAGTTGTCATCCTCCATCTATTTTACTTATCAAATTCAAAACTTGGGCCAGGCTAATAGACCCAAGGTAATTGTTTCCAATATTATAGGATGATCCAAACGCCAAGACCGACTCGTAGGAGGAGCACAACGTTCTATACTTAATTTTCCACACAAATTTCAAGTCCAAATTTATAGCACAATTGAATAATTTTCTCTAAATTAGTTGCCATGTCTATAGCATGAACCATTTAATATTTACACTCAAATTTACATTGTCATGTATATTTTCATGTTGACACCTTTTATGTTGGGAATACCCAACGTCAAAATCTTGGCTCCGCCACTGATCATCATGACTTCCTCGCATCTGTCCATCAATTTAATCCTTAGCTTCGGCCGAGCCTGCCCACCCAGCATGATTCAGGTCATTCATATCATCACAGTAGCAGAACTAAACACTCGCATGCAGGCCATAGCCCACCCAGCCATCCTGCATGTGAAACTGCTATCCACGAAGCTGACTCCTCATCCCCAAACTCTCTTCCACTTTACACAATTCACCTTAAATCCCTCACGAAACCAAGCTCCTGGCAGACGAAACGAACAGCCAGCAACATAGTGCTCCCCCTCCAAATAGTCATTTGCCCCCGTCGTTGCATCAGGCACTTGGGCCTCACTACTACGATCTCCGATGTCTCAGCCCTCACTTGCAAGCCCTACAAACTACATCATTGTCCTCCCTCCCTAGGCCTGGTGCTCTGTGTGTGTGTGTGTGTGTGTGTGTGTGTTCTCTCTCTGTTATACGTCGCTCCCAATCAAAATGATCCAACAGGCCACATGCCAAAGAATTTGTGTTTTTATTAACTGGCATGTCGGGCTTTGTATTGACGTGGAATGTGTCAGTCCTACTGAAATAGTTGCCAACACTTGAAAGGCATTCATCCACCGATATGATATTCGAATCTCTAGCATCAAAGAAGAATAAAGGTAGGATAGATTCAATTTTTTGGCACAAGTTATAAAATACTACCATGATATGAATGACCTGAATCATGCATGGTTCCAGAAATTTAGTATTCATCAAGCTTCACATCGGCAAATTTGTGATCATAGATTGTCATTTTTCTGGCTGTGTCTACAGGTCAACTATCTATTTATTACTGATGAAAAGCACAATCGATATTATATTGATGCAAAGTTATAAGAACTACACTTACCCAGGAGCAATATGGTATTGCCTTAGGTAACTAGCTAGCATTTGTGAGTAATGTGTACTGTACCGTGCATAGTCGTTTCTTCGATGACTCAATGCATATGCTATTCAGTTTCAGGTCTGATCTCCAGTTGGCATGCTTATTTGTTCAATATCTGTGACTAGGACATTATTACCTTCACTTCTTCTCCATGAAATACATTTTCTCGCCTGCACACAGGCTCAATTTCTTACATTTTTAATTCCCTGACATATTTTAATCAGTCTAAACAAACTTCCAGTAATCTGTTCTACAATTCTGTTCATGCTTCTACAAATCTAATAGCCTATTACAACACGTACTTACCGCCAAATTCCCGCAGCAATGCGTGGGGAGAATCACCTAGTTTATCTTCATATCGATAACCACATCCCAATATTGGTGTATACGAGTGATAAATATGCTTCACGTATTTTCCTTCCATGTTATCTATATATTAAACAATGAAAACAGGGGCTTACTTATTTTGCTACCATGTTTCTCACCTATGTACGTTACTTTGTACCCCTCATGTTAGACCGAGATTGGGCGGAGAGAAGCGGAGAGGAGATTGAGGAAGATGATGATGTAGAGCTGAGGAGAGAAGAGACGTTAGATTCAAAAAAAAACTTGGCACATGGGGTCAAAAAAAATTTCTTGACTTACAACCGAGACCGAGCACCACATGTGAAAATTACCGTCACATCAGCACCTACTCACCTCGAAACCACGATCAAAACCGGCTTAGGAGAAAAATAATCTGGTTTTCCGAGTTTGAGAATGTCTGACCAGTTTTGTAGCAGAGCCAGAATTTCATGACAGCAGAGCGAGTCAGCGAGACATGTTTGATTTCCTCTTAGCTGCGCTCGGCGGTAGGCCGCTCAGTGGAGCGCTACCCGCCCAGGTTCGACTCCCGTCGGGAGCAACCTGGGTGTCGCACCGGCGGTTTTCCCGAGAGGGGACTGGTGGCTGTGGGTGTGTGTTTAGGTGTGTAGGTGTGTAGCCCCGGTAGGCGCGTTTCGAGACTGCTCGAGCAGCCTCACCTGTGTTTGAGCGTGCGGTCAGCATAGGTGCCCACCCGAGTTCTTACATGACGGGCCAGTGCTCCTGGCAGCTTTCAAAAAAAAAAAGTTTGATTTCCTCCCATCGAAACGGGCTCGGCCGGGTCGGCCCAAACACTCCAGCTGGCTGGTGGCTGGTGGCTGGTGCTGATTTGTTGTGAGACTGAAGTACTGCGGGCTGACTGATGGCTGGTGGCTGGTGCTGATTTGTTGTGAGACTGAAGTACTGCTGGCTGGTGGCTGATAAGCCAAGCGAACAGCCTCTAGAATTTTTTTACTTTTTTTTATCCTTCGCTCTGATCATGTATGTGATCACGCCAACAGCCTATGCGGCTATACATGTTCGTGCTGACTATCCACAGTCAAATCAAAAAAGTCACTCTGGGGATTTCCTCTCCGCCACCGCAAAACCCAATCCCCTTGGAGCCTCACTTCCGCAGCATTTTCGCCGGCGAGCTGCGCCCGTCGCCGGTCGTTCTGCCCCACTCCTCCACGGTACGCCAGGGATGCCTCCTCCCCCTTGGCGTTCGCGGTTTGGCCGGGCAGTCAGAGGAAGCTCGGGATCTGGTGGTGGAATGGCGGGGACGGAAATCGTCGCGGCGGCGGCGGCGAAATGCGCCGTGGCGCTTCCGGACGAGATCATCGGTGAGATCCTCGCGCGGGTGCCGCCGGACGTGGCGTTCCTCTTCCGCGGCGCCCTCGTGTGCAAGCGCTGGCGCCGCCTCCTGGCCGACGCCGCCTTCCTCAGCCGCCTCTTCCCGGAGGCCGCCGGCCGCGGCCGGTGCTCCCTCCTCGGGTTCCTCGTGCAGCGCCGCAGGCCCAGCGCCATCGCGTGGAGGAGAATCACGGGCCTCTTCAGGAGCCGCGCGCCGGCCTTCCTGCCGGCGCCGGGCTCCGCCCTCGGGCCCCGGCGCCGGGCCCTCACCTCGTTCGTTCGCGACGAGGCTGGCCTGCTCGACAGGGCGGAGCCGCTGGCGGAGCGCGACGGGCTCGTCCTCCTGCGCGTCTTCCCCCGCGCGGCCGGCCGCAAAATGTTCAGCCTGTGTGTGTGCAGCCTGCTCACGGGCAAGCTCGACGTCCTCCCGCCGCTGGACGCCGCTTGCTTCGACGGCCAGGGCGTCAGGGGCTACGCCGTCCTCCCGTACGCCAACCACGGTGGTGTCCCGCAGCAGCCGGCCGATGCCTACTCCAACTTGTTCCAGGTGCTCCTCATTGGCGTTCATCGTGGCAGCAAACAACTGAACGTTCACAGGTTCTCCACAGCAGCCACTGCATTGCAGAATTGGGTCACTGTGACCGTGATGGATGGCTTCTCCGGGGACGCAGGATCGTTATCAGGGCCCTATGGATCCAGTGTCGCAACGGTATGCTGCGGCACGGCACACTGGCTCTTCCAGGAGGATGGCACAACTGGACCAACCATGTATACAGTTGAAGTAAGCGTCAATACAGGGCACGTCTGTGCAGACAAGTTCACCTTTAATGTGCCCATGGATTGGTTCATGAGCATCGATGCAAGAATTGCGCTTCTTTACCAGAAGCACAATCGTCTGGTGGTTCGGACTGTGCGGGATGTAGTCGGTGAAGTATTGTTGGCCACAATGTGTGTTGCAGAAAAGAGCGACACTGCGCTTGTGTTCTTCTCTTCAGAACCTGGCTGTGCATACTTGCTTGATCTCCAATCCAAGTTAACGACCAACTTAGCCGGTTGGAATGGGTCGTTCAACTATAGGACGGTTGTGCCCTATGAGATCAACTGGACAGAATTATTCATGTCCCGTCTTGGAATTCAGCTGTAGCAAAGAGAATTACTTGTGGTGGGGTGCTCATGTGCATTGTTAAGTTAAACCATGGACTTTAGCCATAGCTGATGGTTTGTCGTTCAGAAACCATTCCTGGTTCGAAGAAGCAGCGCACTCCATTTAGCATATACTTGTGCTTCCAATCTGGTATATACTCTAGACCTGATGTAGTGAGTTAGTGATGGTATGGCTGTTGCATATTCATATTCCGCTATTGTATTCCTGTAAACAAGCTGGTAGTATCTGTGGCCTCTAGGAAGCAGGAAAATGATATCTACCTCCACTGCTTGAATTTTATGCAATACTATAATGTCCTATTATGAATCATGAATGCCGAACATGCTTTACTTTTCACTTTTTGACATGGTCAACACTTGCTACAACTGGCAACTTTCTAATTTTAGCTTTGCTCTGATTTAAGTCTTAATAATGTTCAAAAGCTATCATGTGCTACTTAGAGTTCAGTCATATTAGCAAATTCAATCAATGTTCTTATAACCTGGTGTTCATTTGTGGTGATTTTTTATCTTTTGCGCACAAGCCGCAAGAATTTATTTTACTAGTTACAGGTAATGAGTATTAGTTTTAATCTGGAGGTATTGGAATCTTACTCTTTATTATTATGTGCTTCGTATGGCCCTTGGTGTATTGTTGCAGCATCATATTCCTGCATCTATTTATTGCTAATTCTATTGGCATGAATCCTTAGTCTATGTTATGCTGAACTGCTGATTATTTCTAATTCAGTACCTTTTTTATGTGAATGGTAATGCTGTTACATGTGCAATTCCCAAACCAGTGTTTTCTTCCCTGAATATGTAGTTGATTTTGACATTTTAGGCATGCCTTTCAGGATCATTACTGAAATATAATTCCTCCATGGGGTTTTAAGGAAATTCCACAAATGTGCTTCTGGTAAAGGTGATTAATTGCTATTTTTTCGGACTAGTGCCTGATGAAATTTCTAATGCTTTCTTTGCATCGAAACCTGTCACTTAGTAAAGTCATGTCCCTGTGATTCATCGCATTTTACATACAGTGGGTCCAAGTCATGCCTCATGCAAGATGTGAGGCCTATGACACGGCTTGTTCAGTAGCGCTACTTGGCTGCTTAGATACCACTAGCAATTCAGCAATAGTAAACAAAATGATATGATGAAGGAGCATAGTTTTTTTTTTGTTTTCTTTTTGCCACGCCATTTGATAGCTGTTGCTGGCTCGCATATCTCCCTACTATGATACTCTACAATTGCCCATTTGCTTACACTTTACACAAACTTGGAGCTTTATACTAGAATAGAAGCCACCCCTTCTGAGTGAGCACCAGTGATTCTAGATGAAGCTAGCGATGTGCTACTTTTCACACTTGAAAAGTTAGCATGGCCTGCAAGGCGTTCACCAAATCACATAATTAGCGAGCTCGCAAAGGAGCATACAGGTGAGTGATCTTGGAGCAGAGAGCGATGAGCCTTACCTTGGTGGCTGATGGGAGACGGTGAGTTCACGATTTGAGAGAAAGCACCTGGAGCTTGTGAGCTTTTATACGGGGAGCTGCACCTGGAGCTGGAGCTGGAGGGGTCGGTATATAATAAAAAAACTTCCATAAATAAATGCTGAAATTTTTGTTGAATAACTATTACAAACCAAGCTATAGTGGTATGAAAGTAACAAAGAAATGTTGCTCTCGCCCACCAGAAACACCAATTTATTTGCTTTCGTAGAGCTTTGGTACGGTTTGATCACTATATATCTACTTTTGATCAAGTTTTGTCGGGCAATTGGGAAGATGCTGAAAAAGTGAAGATGCTCAAGCACCAAAGCGGAGAAAGAAAGATGATTCGCCTTGTGGGAAAGATGGCAGCTCTACGCGAATGAATGCTTTGTCATCACATTCATATCTCTGTCATTCTTTTACTGATGCTTTGTGATCACTTCGCTCTTGTAACCCAGGTTGGTGCATGCCTCGGCCAGTTCTTTAGGTTAATGCTGATACTCGAATTGCACAAAATGTTTGTGATCCCTAGGTGATATAGGCCCTATTTAAATTCACCAACTTTTTCATCACTACAGTAAATTCAAATATTTGGATACTAATTAGGAGTATTAAATGTGGATAACTGATAAAACTCATTTCATAACCTCCCGGTGAAATTGTGAGACGAATCTAATAAACCTAATTAGGCCATGATTAGATAATGTTGTGCTACAGTAAACAATCTCAAATGATAGATTAATTAGGCTTAATAGATTTGTCTCGCGATTACCCGTCCATCCGTGTAATTAGTTTTATATTTAGATCATGTTTAGTTCTTTTAATCTTTGGTTTAAAATTGCTACAGTAAATTTCGCAAAGTTTTTTCACGGAATTTAAACAGGCCCATAGTTTAGTGAAACAATATAGGTTATTAATGACGCTGTTCAGGATGTCCGATTTTCCCTCAGACGCTGATAACTCTTAAGTTTGGTGGAGCACTACTTGTTTTTGGGTGTGGTTTTGCACAAGAGTGCTGGGCTTCTATAGGCTTCTTTTTGCCCCCTCAGTTGGTGATGGAGGAAGCAGTAAAGGGACAACTGCAAGTCCGATCCCTTTCTTCATAGAAATAGTCATCTTAATGAATTGGGCTATTAAATTTAGTGCTCCGGAATGATCTGATCTTAAGAGGAATTGCTCCTTCCGTGGAAGTTTGCAAAGAAAAGTTTTGTAATGAATTAGCCATAGATTATCCTGAGAGTCAAGAAAAAATATATCCCAAGAATTTCTAAATGGTTGCACAATCTTTCTTAGTGGATTTGGTTGTTTAACTCTCTTTTTTTTTCTAAGTTGTGAACTCTTGTACCTGCTGTAAAAAGAAAAAGACAAAATAGAAAAAAAAGGAAGGAGCAGGAGGTGGGCCACGCCACCACGGCGCTGCTACTGACCCTAGGCCGCCTCCTGGCGGCGAGCGGAGGTGTGGCCACCAACCGTTATGTCCCAATGGTATGGAATTCTTGGAGCGGCCCTCCGCCGCCACACGCGGGAAAGCTCACAGTGGCCCTCCGCTACCGCGCCCCCGCGGGCAAAGCCCTAAACAGCTGCCTCTCCCGCTCGTCGCGGGCTCCCCCAACCCTTCAACTGCCTGCTCGTCGTGCGGTGGACTACTAGTTCATCGTCGCTCATAGGGGGCACTGCTCGCAGAGCTTCTCGTTGGGGATGAGTGGATCCGAGGAAGGGGACAGAGGAAATAGAAATGGAGAGAAGAGACGAGAAAAAAAAAGAGAAGGAAAGAGGAGATAGATGACAGAGAAACCAAGGAAACCCATCAAATAATTGACCGCTGTGGTGGGACGCGTGTCAGACATCGCCCGTGACTTGGGGGAGCACTGCTTGACTGTAAATATGATATTATTTTAGATTTTTGTTGACGATCAAAATTGGCACGGCTCATAAGAGGCAAGGTTAAGGCCAGAAGAGCCAATTCTGTGCTAACTCTTATTATTTTGCAAGATTGGTATATGTATGTGTTGTGCAGGACATGGTGATCATTTTTGGATATTCTGGACATGGTTTCATCAAAGACACCAAGAAGCCTTCAAAACAGCATCAAGATGAGGTCAAATCATGAGTTTAAGTACACAAAGACGAAGCCTTCGCCGAGACGATCGAAACGGACATATGGATTGCCTAATTTGGAGTCCGGACGGGAGAATTGCGGCCGTTGCAAGATCTTCTGTCTGGGAAAACCGGTGATACCGGTTTTGTAAACCGGTGGTACCGGTTTTAGCTGCTCAGGACCGAGGGAAATCCGGTTCAACCGGATTTAGAGACCGGTGGGACCAGTTTTTAGCAGATAAGTCCGAATTAGAGTTGTAATTCGATCCTAGGTCGGTTTTTGACATGTTTTTGACCCCTCACGGGTACAGGCCTCCCCACCCTATATATATGAAGGGTTAAGGCCGATTGAGACACATCCAATCGAACCCAAACACTATGCATTTATCTTTTTACTCCTAAACCCTAATTCTCTTCCAACCTCTCCATGCTGCTCGTCTACTGATCTCCACGACCATAGATGACGTCCTAAGGCTTGCTGGTCAACCTAGGGCACGTCCGGCGACGTTCACGCCCTGACGGGGTCCCTCCCGGGCGAGAGCTTCGACGGCCTTTGCTAGTTTGCTCGTAAACTAGTCGTTCTTCGCTACGTAAGTGCGTTGGTTATCCCTTTGCTGGTTTGCTCGTAAACCTCGCCGTTCTTCACCACGTAAGCGTGATAGTTATCCTCTCGAACGACTGATTCTGGCGAAACCCTAGAAATCCGGTATTACCGGTTTGCCAAACTGGTATTACCGGTTTGTGCTGCCTCGCTGCTGTTTGGTCTGTTCGCGACCCGCACGCTCTAGTGCACTCGGTGTGTTGACCGTAAAAGGCGTCAACACATTTTTGGCGATTCCGCTGGGGAAGAATATTCTGGTTATTGAAACAACCGAATTTTTCTGACCTAGCCATATACCTAATTGATTTACTATCTTGATTCGCCACTATAGTTGGATCTGGTCTTTTTGGACCGATTGCATCTATACTTGTGACTTTGCATCAGGCTGCTCAAGCCGGTTGCATTGTGTTTTGCTTACTCTTGCATATTGAAGATTAAAAGAGGAGCAAATTAGTGGTCATTGATTGCTTGGATTATCAAATTTATATATCCCAAGATCAGAAGCATCAAGACCCATTATGGCGGGCTATCAATACACTTCAAATCAGTCCATCTACAATGAGCCCAAGGTACAATTTGCAAATACATTACCTATGTCTAATAATTATTTTGCAAGTACCACAAATCCTCATGTTGATGTTGCTAGATATGATACTAGTAGGCATATTGCATCGGCTAGTAATTATTCAGATGGTTATGCAAATTATAATTCTGAATGTTATATGCAAAAGCCATTGCCAAATAATATGTGTGCTTTAAATTTTGATGCCACTAGCAACATACAACATTATTCTCACACATCGGCTGTACAACAAGTTCAAGAGCCGGTAAACAATTATCAAGGCCAAACTAACATGGTGAGTTTGGCCAATTTTTATGAAACACCACATGCTACTAATTCTAATAATATTCAGCAAGGTGTTTCCTCTTTTTATTCATCGGCTGCAAATTCACAATATGTGGTTTCACCACAAAACATGCCGGTGAATGAGAAAGTTGGCCATGCTAATTCTAGTTATCCGGCCAGCTATTCTCAACCATCATATGCTGCACAACATATTAATAGAGTGGAGGTTACATCTGTGAATTCAGCATCATTTGCAAATGCTAAAAATCATAATTCGGCTCCAAATATTCCTAGCAACTATAGCCGAATTAATGGAAATTCAGCTAGCACACATACACCTCTACATGTTAATTCAGCATATATTTTGCCTCAAAAATCATATGCTACCAATCTTTATGACATCCAGCAAGGTAGAGATGAATCGGTCTCTGAGTATATAAGACGATTCAAAGAAAGTAAGAACCGTTGTTTTAATTTGCCAATTTCTGACATAAATCTTGCTGGTATATGTCTAAAAGGCTTAAAGTCATCTATCAGAGATAGAATAGATGGTTCTTATATTTTTTCGGTTGCATCAGTACATGTAAGAGCTTTAGCTGTAGAGCTTCGAATGATGAAAGAAAATAGCAACGATTCAGATTTGAGCAATAGTTCGGTTATTACAACAACTGAACGATCTGGATCTGTTCAAACAAAAAAAACAAGCTTGGCTATACAAAATCAAGTGAATCACAAGAAAACAGCTATGCTTGATTTTTCAAATGGAGTTGTGCATTTATATGGAGATCATGGTGTTAAGCAAAATTTAAGAACATCGAAAAAATAAAGATCACAACTCTAGGAGCAAGAAGAAGGCGTCGTCGTGCCAGAATCCGGTGGTTTCCAGCAGCCCTGGAAAAACCGGTATTACCGGTTTACCAAACCGGTATAACCGGTTTCTGCAGAATGCTGATGCAAGTTGCCGTCAAGAGAAGAAACACGACATCATTCATATCAAAGTTCCACGCCTCTCCAACATATTTGATAAGGTATGCTTTACAAGTAATTTACCTAATTCCCAATCAGATCATATGTTTTCAATTAATTCATCTACTGGTGACAATTCTATGAATAATCCTAAAAGATCGATTGAGGATGGTGATTTATTTGTTAGCAACAAAATGAATTCAGATATTGTCAGCAAGTGCATTGTAAAAATTAGAAAGGCTGATAATAGTAATGTTTTGGCATTTAAATTTTCTACATCATCATTGCCAAAGTTTTTGTCTTAATGGTTTGCTTGTGGTCATTCTGGATTTAAAAGCAAGAAACCAAAGTTCATAAACATTGTGAAACCCGGTGATAATATAGTGATCAATTCCAAATCATCGGGTAAGGGAAGCACAAGTAAAGGTGTAGCCGAATGGATCGATGATAAATTTGAACCGTTCGTTTGCTTAGCCTTGAAACCTTCTCCACAAAAGAATCAACTAAAGAAGACAAAGTACACTTTTGATTTGACTTTGTGTGATGACTTATTTGATATCTTGTTTGAGCATAATTTTATTAAGTTATTTGATCACAAAGTCATGCCATCACTTCTGGAAGTAAAAGAGAAAGAATATTGTAAGTGGCATAATTCATTTGGTCATAGCACTAGCCATTGCAATATTTTTCGCCAAATCATCCAATCGGCCATTAATGCAGGACGATTGAAATTTGCTGAAATTTCAGAGGATGACCAGTTGAATCCAATTGGTTTTGATGGCAAGGGATCATCAGATCGGTTAGAATCAGCCGGTTCATGCAAAGATCCAAGAGAAATTGATAAAGAGGAAAATTCAATACCCTCAAGCGATAATGAGGACATCGTTCATGATTTACATACTCTAAGAACGATGAGCCTGAGAAAATACCAGAAGATACTGGGGGCATGCGAATTCTTCCGAATCAAAGCGAGAGCCAGTTACTCCTGCTGTGCTAGAAAAAGAGGTTAAACCGGTTTGGCAAAGAGGTTTAACCGGTTTTCCAAAAGCGGTAGAACCGGTTCGTGAAACCGGTGAAACCGGTTTTGGTCTGAAGAGTCCCAAAATGCCAAGACTTGATCTTTCTAAGGGATATGGAGCAAAAGACCGTAATGAGCACAAGAGCAGAAAGCCGAAGCTCACATTCAATGAACTTCTGGCTAAATATGAAAAAGAACATGAAGCTAAGCGTGCTCATCGGTCAAATGATGTTAAATCATCTAGAGTGTCTCCAAAACACAAATCCAAAAATTAGAATCGGCCAAAAGAAGACTTTCATGCAGCAGAATCATATCCTCCTTTTGGGTCGCCGATGACAATCCCATATGGCTCATACCTTGCTGGTTTGCATCCTTATTCATCATGGGGGTGGCATGATTCATGGACACGTGTTCCTTCATATTCTAGTCTGTATCATGCAGAATATTCAGTTCCAAGAAAACCAATGCGTGCAAGGCAGCCATATGTTGAAAATGACCGTTTTGAGAAAAAGGATCGGTCTAGAGTTCAAGAGAAGAAAAGAGTTATCAAACAGATTTATCGAGTGAAAAAGGATGGCCGCAAAGATAAAAGTTCAGATCTGAATATAGTTGATGAAAAGCCGACTGAAGTGTTGAAAACTTTGGCTATTGGTGGCAAAGAAAAGCAAGAATTAGCTATTGATCCTCCAAGTGCTAAATCTGAACAAAAAGAGTTGAAGAAGCCAAAAATCAAGAGTGAAGTGCTGCTGTCCACAATTAAAACACAACCGAGATTCCCACTCGGTTTATCAAATTGGCAGAAGAAAAAGCTACAAGATCTTAGTGCTCAAGAGCTGGGAAAGAAGGGCATGACATGGGTTCCTAAAGGAGACATTCAAACTCAAGAACAGGATGTTATTCAAGCAAAAGGTGCAACACAATTGAAGGACAAGAAAAGGCATAAGAGACAATCTTCAAAACTGAGGTTTGCACCAAATCATCAAAATTGTTGGTCATCATATCATCCATATAATTTACAAGTTCCACATATGCCAATGTCATGGAATCCATCCTATAGTATGTTTGGTCATCCCTCATATTCATATACTGATTCTTCGATGCCACATGGATCTTTTCATCATAGAGGGTTGTTACCAAATTATTATGTATATTAATATTACTATCAATTTCAAAGCCGAAGTGTTTAATCTTAGAGATGGTTTTAACTCTTGTATCTATATCATTATCTATACTTTACTTCGGTTATGCATATTTTATGGATGGATTAAACATAGTCGATACTTTGTTATCGTCTGTAGCAACACATAGCTGATGAATGTTTTTCATCATTGTGCTAAAGTGGTGATTCCCCTGTAAGCGAGCAATTACAATCATAATGATGCTCGGGGGGCATAAATTTCAAGAAAGCTCTAGGCACAAGAAGCATCAGGCTGTCATGTTCACAAGAGAAATTTTAAGGCCGATGTTTTAAAAAGGCCAATAGAGTTATGTCGCCTTTTGGAACAAGGTATGGTCGATGCACTAATGTTAGTCATCGTTCCAGTGCAATTTTGGTTTATGAATGTTTCTCGGTACGCAAGCTTTACCAAGAAACAGGGGGGCATATGTTGACGATCAAAATTGGCACGGTTCATAAGAGGCAAAGTTAAGGCCAGAAGAGCCAATTCTGTGCTAACTCTTATTATTTTGCAAGATTGGTATATGTATGTGTTGTGCAGGACATGGTGATCATTTTTGGATATTCTGGACATGGTTTCATCAAAGACACCAAGAAGCCTTCAAAACAGCATCAAGATGAGGTCAAATCATGAGTTTAAGTACACCAAGATGAAGCCTTCGCCGAGACGATCGAAACGGACATATGGATTGCCTAATTTGGAGTCCGGACGGGAGAATTGCGGCCGTTGCAAGATCTTCTGTCTGGGAAAACCGGTGATACCGGTTTTGTAAACCGGTGGTACCGGTGTTAGCTGCTCAGGACCGAGGGAAATCCGGTTCAAGCGGATTTAGAGACCGGTGGGACCGGTTTTTAGCAGATAAGTCCGAATTAGAGTTGTAATTCGATCCTAGGTCGGTTTTTGACATGTTTTTGACCCCTCACGGGTACAGGCCTCCCCACCCTACATATATGAAGGGTTAAGGCCGATTGAGACACATCCAATCGAACCCAAATACTATGCATTTATCTTTTTACTCCTAGACCCTAATTCTCTTCCAACCTCTCCATGCTGCTCGTCTACTGATCTCCACGACCATAGATGACGTCCTAAGGCTTGCTGGTCAACCTAGGGCACGTCCGGCGACGTTCACGCCCTGACGGGGTCCCTCCCGGGCGAGAGCTTCGACGGCCTTTGCTAGTTTGCTCGTAAACTAGTCGTTCTTCGCTACGTAAGTGCGTTGGTTATCCCTTTGCTGGTTTGCTCGTAAACCTCGCCGTTCTTCACCACGTAAGCGTGATAGTTATCCTCTCGAACGACTGATTCTGGCGAAACCCTAGAAATCCGGTATTACCGGTTTGCCAAACCGGTATTACCGGTTTGTGCTGCCTCGCTGCTGTTTGGTCTGTTCGCGACCCGCACGCTCTAGTGCACTCGGTGTGTTGACCGTAAAAGGCGTCAACAATTTTGTTTTAAAAAATTGCGTATCGTCTCAAACTCTGAGATATTATGACACTGTGGTATTGCTAATTGTTGAAATTGTGATCAAGAAATGTTACTAGTTTTTTGAAAAGTTGAATGCAAGTGAAGGCAGTGGTTCATTTGAATTGAAAAGAATTTATATGAAACTGAAAATTTCAAAAATAAAAAGGAAATATACATACCATTGCGGGCTGCTTGTGGCTTGCCCGCTTCACAAAAAAAGAACGGCCTGCCTTTTTCGAGAATGGGTCACAGCCCGAGACGAAAAGATAACCGAACGTACCGGGATGTTAGAAAAAGTATCAGAGGTGCCGGAGTATGTTTCCTACAAGTCGCACTTATTTTCATATTTGTCCCACTTGTTTATTAGTATCTTTTACTAGGTACCTTTTATGTCTAAAAAATCATTGAATTCAGCTTGATGGACGATTCTTATTTGTTGCAATAATTATTATTTTCTTTGAGATCCTTTTCTGAAATTTTCTTCTTGGACATTTTCTCCATATTATTCTAGAACAATTTTTAATTTACAAGTGTTTTGACATTTATTTTTTTCATATGATTGTTCGAGAACAAATTTAAATGTTGCGGAGCAATTAAGTTTGTTTTGGAACAATGGTATTTGTTCTCAATTATTTTGGTTTAGTTGCTTATTTTAGCCCAACTATCTTCGGCTCTTGGCCTGACTGATTTCATTTTTACAAATAGGCTCGCATCCCACGCAAAGACGCACCCTCGAAAGGAAACCCTAGCCCCTCTCCCCCGGCCTCCCCCCTCCCCCCCTGCCGCCGCCGCCGGCGGCACCCCTGATCCAAGGTCGCCACACCCCCTCTCCTCCTCCTCCTCCTCCTCTCCCTCTCCCCTCCCCTCGAGTGGTAACCCTAG
>CM014275.1:54191462-54235126 GCA_004135705.1 Alloteropsis semialata | reverse complement strand
CTGTCATACAAATCTGTTGGCAACAAGTTCACTGGCAATGAATTTGATGTATTCTGTCATACAAATCTGTCATACAAATCTGTGACCATATGGTTCACATATGGTTCACATATGGTCACAGATAGATAACATATGGTGGACATTTGGTCACATATGGTTCACAGATAACATATGGTTCACATTTGCTCACATTTGGTCACATATGNCAATATATAACAGATAGTTCATAAAAATTAGGGTTAATTAGATAAACGCCATTACAAATATCGCAGTTTGGAGAAACGCCATTACAATTCATCAAATTTGAAACATGCCATTACAATTCGCTGGATACCTGAAACTTGCCATTTTGTACCCCTCCGTCGACCTGTGGCCCACTGGCAGGGTGGTAGAGAGGTACCGAAATTTCGTAGAGACGAAAATACCCCTCGCGCGCGGCCATACGCCCGGTCGGGTCGACCGAATCAGATCGAGCCGACCCATTCCCCCTCCCTCCGGCCTAACCCTAACCCTGTTCAGACGAGCGGCGGCGGCGACGGGCGGCGGCAGCGACTCTGACCCGAGACGGCGGAGGAGGGGTGGCGACTCTGACCCGAGACGGCTGCGTCGGGGATGAGGCAGTGGAAGGAAGCTGCTGCGTCGGGGTCGAGCTCAACGGCGCCTGGGAGCTTGGTGCAGCAGGTCCCTCTCGGTGAGTGCCCCAGCTGTGGAGTTCCTTTGATTCGGATTCGAAGCAAGAAGCGTGAGAGCTACAACGAGATTTTCATCAAGTGCCCCTACAACATCAAGGTGAGTATTTGTAGTCCATTTTGTTGGATTTGTGCCTGGTTTTTGATCCGGATTTGATGATGGGGATGATGCTTCGGTCTGCGCAGGAGGACCCGACCACATGTGGATACATCAGGTCTCTGCAGCAATATGAGATGGACATGTGCACCAAGAAAGCCAAGGCAGAGGGAGGGGACCTGGAGCAGCAATTTGGTGAAATGAAGCAGCAATTTGGTGAGATGAAGGCACAGATTGACATTGCTCTAGGGGAGATTTGGCGCATGAAAAAGAAATCTGAGTTGAAGGAAACCAAGCCTTCTGACAGTAATGCTGTTGTAATTGCTCTAGTAGTAGGTGTAGTGATTGGCATGCTTGTGACAGCAATGTGGAAGTGAATAAGTGTAGTGACATCAGTTTGTATTCTATCATCATTTTGTAGTGATGATCAGTAATGCTGATCATCATTTGTAATGCTGTTTGTAGTGACATCATTTGTATTTTGTGGTGAACCATGCCACCATCTAATGCAATGAATTATGTATTCTGTCATACAAATCTGTTGGCAACAAGTTCACTGGCAATGAATTTGATGTATTCTGTCATACAAATCTGTGACCATATGGTTCACATATGGTCACAGATAGATAACATATGGTGGACATTTGGTCACATATGGTTCACAGATAACATATGGTTCACATTTGCTCACATTTGGTCACATATGGTTCACATTTGGTCACATATGGTTCACATTTGCTCACATATGGTCACAGTTAACATATGGTCACTGATAAGGCCACAGATGGTTCACTGAGATAACAACAAGTTCACAGATGGTTCACTGATAATCATCACAAGGTCACAGATGGTCACAGTTAACATATGGTCACTGATAATATATGGTCACTGATAAGGCCACAGATGGTTCACTGAGATAACAACAAGTTCACAGATGGTTCACTGATAATCATCACAAGGTCACAGATGGTTCACAGACATGCACAAGTTACATCAGGGTACATCACAAGGACTGACTTGATAACATCACAAGTTCACATACTAATACCATATGGCATACTAATTCAAGTTCCCATAATAACTGACTTGAACAAGTTCACAAACATGCACTAGAAACCAAGCCAATCTTTAAGGCTTCTGACAACAGTTGATGCTGGAGCACTTTCAGCCTTCTTTTGCTTCTTTTTGAGTGGAGTCTTCTTCTTCTTAGGGGACTTCTTCTTCTTGGGGGACTTCTTTTTAGCAACTTTCTGTTTCTTCAACTGAGATGGTCCAGCAATTTCTTCACCTTCCTCTCTCATCCTTTTTAGCAACTTTCTGTTTCTTCAACTGAGATGGTCCAGCAATTTCTTCACCTTCCTCTCTCATCCTGCATTACATAATGAAATCAGTTAAAGACACTTGAAGAGTCACATGAATTTAAGACAGTTAAGGATAAGTACCTCTTATTTGGTGCTGCTGGATCTCCTGGCTCTCCTGGCTCTGCTAGTTTGCAGGTCTTGCTGAAGTGGCCATAGCCTTTGCACCTTCTGCATCTGACCTTCTTTTTGGTGGCATTTTTCTCGATGCTTCCTCTGATCCTTTGCACTCTAGGCCTTCCTGCTGCTCTTTTCTGTACAGGTGGCAAGACTTGGAACCCAAGGTCCACAGCAGGCCATTGGGACCTATCTGGCATAGGCTCAATTCTGCCTGCATATGTTGCCTTGAATCTGGCTACAGAATAGAACTCATGCACAAAGTCAGAGATTTTAAGTCCTCTGTTGGATGCTATCCATGCCAAGGCATGCCTGCATGGCTTCCCTGTTATCTGCCATTCTCTGCAAGAACATTTGCGGTTCACCAAGTCCACAGTGTGCCTTTTGGTGTTGTTCCATTGGTCAATGAGAGTGACTTCAGCAAAGTCATCATCACTAACTGACACTTTAACAACTCTGAGATTCTGGCTAATTGCATTGAGATCTTTCATCACACTTGGCAATATGTGGTCAGTCATCTTCCTTCCAATAACCCTTCTGAGGTACCTTTTCTCCATTATGAGCTCTCTCAGAGCATCAACTAGCTCATGAATCAGTAGTCCCTTTAGGTTCCTAATCTGACTGTTGAAACTTTCAGAGACATTGTTTGTCAAATAATCACATTTACTGTCCTCTGAGAAGCCACATCTATACCAGATCCTATTGTGCCACTGCTGCAGAAATTGTATAGCATCTGGTGCTACTTCATAGATCTTCTTCATGTGCCACTTGAACATGCCCTCTGTGTAGCATCTTGCAGCTGGGTACAGATGATCAGTGAACACATCACCAGTGTAATACTTGATGAAGTTAGCATAAAGATGCCTCATACACTCTCTATACTCAACATCTGGGAATACTTTACCAACTGCATTCTCAAGACCTTTACATGCATCTGTGCATATGACCATGCCTTTCTGAGACCCAACTGCTCTATGCAATTGTTTCATGAACCACTCCCAATTGTCTTCAGTCTCTGAGTCAAAAACAGCATAGGCCACATGATATAACCAATTGTGGCCATCAATGCCAGTAGCTGAAGCCAATTGACCAGTATATTCACCATTCAAGCTGGATGCATCAACACCTAAATATGGTCTGCACCCCTCTAAAAAACCATCTATGCAAGGTTTGAGTGCAACAAATATTCTCTTGAATCTCTTCTTCTTGCCTTTCCCAGAACATTCTATCTCAACAATTGACCCAGGGGAACATAGCTCTACTTGTGCCTTCCAATTAAACAAAAGTTGAAAGCTCTGCTCATATTTGCCATGAATCTGCTCTAAGGCTACCTTCATACCTGACCATGCCTTAGAATACTTCAGTTTAATGCCATAGTCTTGTTCCAATTTCTCTTTTGCTTCTTTTGCACCCTTCTTAGGGAATTTCTTGAGCCAATCTGCTAGCCTATCAGCACACCATCCTTGTGATGCCATCCTCCCTACCCTCAACTTCGTAGTTGGATAGTTGTGCTCAGCAGGGAGCACTTTAATCTGCACAACACATAGCAACATGTTACAGGGGTACAAAACAAGTCAAACAATAGTCAAACACATGGCTTAATTAGATATATACCTCTATTGTCTTCTCACCATACAGCTTGGATGCATGAACTGAAATTTTTGCAAAATGGCCCTTTACTCGAAAGATTTTGACATTTGGACCCCTGGAGGAAAGAATTGCGGAAATGGACCCTTAGGTCGGCGCCAGGAAACCTGGCGCCAAGGTCAGATGGGTCGGCGCCAGCTGACATGGCGCCGACCCCCGCCACGTCAGCCGTCCAGTGGCCGGTCACGCCGTGCGTTGACCGAAGCTCGGCGCCAGCTGATATGGCGCCGACCCATCTAACCTTGGCGCTAAAGGAGCTGGCGCCGAGCCTGGGGACTTAACCCCAGCGCGCGGCCGCCGGCCCCCCAGCGCCCCCATTCATCTCGGCCTCTGTTCGAACGCACGGCGCGCCTCCGCCGCCCCCTCCGCCAAATCCGGCCGGCGGCGGGCCCCACCTCACCGGCGGCGGCCGTCCGGACGATGGGGAAGGTGAGGTCCCTCTCCTCTCTTGTTTTCTTTCCATTTCATTGGTTGTGTAGTGCCCAATCTAGGGTTTAGGGTTTGGGTATGAATTCGTTTGATCTATGATTTCCGTGGATAATATGTTGTAATAGATGTTTAGATGGACAATGTGGGTATGTGTAGAAGTTTCCCTAATAGTTTAGCCATTTGTTGAGCTTGAATTGATGTATTTCATGGTTTTGGCCCAAAAATGCATCGAAATGCTCAATGATTTGTTGTTGTCTTTGATGAAATAGATGGATAAACTAGTGACATTGCGCCATGGTGGAACCGTTGTGACCAATCGTTTGGGGGATTTTGAATTTAAGAGGATGGAAGTGGTTTCTTTGTTTTTCAATGCTAGGCCATCTTATGATTTGCTTGTGAGTCGAATAAAGGATAGTTTGCAATGGTCAGATGTTGGAGCTGCAGTTTTATTGGAAGGGGTGATTGATGTTGGGTTAAATGGAAGAAATAATAAGCGGTTGATACCCATTGGTGGTGAGGAGGATTGGCAGAATTATGTAACTCTTGTGATGAACACTGAAGTGAGAGCATTGGACTTAATTGTGCGAAACGTGGTGAGGCAGTCCTCCGCCGCTAGGGCTACATTGACCGCTCCTGGTCCTTCTGAAGTTGTCATGACTCAAGATGAGGAAGAGGATGATGATATGGGAGGCAGTGGTTTTGCTAATGATAAAAGGGGAGATGAATATTTGGGAGGTGGTGGCTTTGCTGACGATGAAAGGGGAGATAACTCATATTCTGAATCCGATGATGAAAGGGATGGTAATTGTGACATAGAAGGTGGTCATGAAGATATGGAAGAATCTTTGCCAATAGTCGAGCCACCTGCGGCTGCCTTTCAAGTTTGTGAGATGGGTCGGGCTTCGAATCGTGTCAATGTTCGCTTTTGTGGCGATGACGAGACATATGAGACTGCACGGGCTGTGGATTCTGAGGATGACCGTGAAATGCCTCCTTTGTCACCACGCACTGTTCAATTTATGAGGCAGTTTCTTCCAGACCGGGACCCTCTTGTGCCTGATTTCTGTGACCTACGTGATTCACACAGAGCCGTAGCTGATGGCGGGGTGTTTGAACCCGTCATTCCTTGTCCAGAGTCTGGGTCAATGATTCAGAAGGGACATGTGTTTCCGGATATTGATGCATTGAAGTTGTGGATGAAGGAGTATGCTGTAGTGCATAACGGGCCTCACCGTGTCAAGAACTCGCAAGCCCAGAGGCGGTACACCCTTATGTGCGAGGATAGAAACTGTTTATGGAAAGTTTGTGCTAGGAAGGTCAAAGAATCGACACAGTTCAAAATCACAAGTGTTGTTGGTCCGCATACTTGTGGTTCTGCAGTGCCTGACCAGAAGCATCGTCAGTTGACTTCGAAATTCATAGCGACACGCATATTGCCTGTTGTGAAGCTGCAGCCTCAGTTGCCTATTCGTGCTGTGATTGGGCTTGTGAATTTGAAGTGGAAGTACAGAATCAAGTACGGCAAGGCATGGAGGGCTCATCAAAGGGCTTTGAGGATGATATATGGATCTTGGGAGGAGGCCTACGAGCGGTTGCCTGTGTTGTTCAATGCAATTAAAGCGGCGAATCCAGGTATGCACTATGAGTATGCCCCTGTTCCAAACGTCATGAAAGACGGATGACAGATTTTTCAGCGTGCCTTTTGGTGCTTTGGCCAGTGTGTGGAGGCATTCAGGCATTGCCGACCAGTTTTTTCGATCGATGGCACTTTCTTGACAGGCAAGTATACGGGCACACTACTCATTGCAATTGGGATTGATGCGGACAATCATCTCCTTCCTATGGCATTTGGTTTGGTTGAGAAAGAGAAAAGGTAGTTGGTCTTGGTTTCTAAGGCTAGTTCGCATTCATGTGGTAGGTCCTGGGAGGCCGATTTGTGTGTTGTCAGACAGGCACGCCGGAATCCTGAACGCCGTTACTGAAACAATTCCAGGACATTCACAGGTGGTGCATAGATGGTGTACTCGCCATCTTGCTGACAACTTGATGAAGAAGGATCATATCAAGGAAAATTTTGAGCTCTTTGAGAAAACAGCTAGGCAGCTCACGGAGAAGTCATTTGAGGAGCAATTGGAGAAGTTGAAAACAAAAACAAATGCAGAAGGGCGTGATTGGCTCCGTGACTTGCTGGGTGACGTTGAGAAATGGTCCAGGGCACATGATGGTGGGTGGAGGTATTCGTTCCAAACAAGCAACATGGCCGAGTGTTTCAATGCTTTGCTAAAAGGGTCACGACAGTTGCCAGTTACCGCCATAGTTGTATTTACGTTTTACAAGTGTGTAGAATGGTTTGCATTGCATGAGCAGAAGGCGAGGACTCTGTTGAGCAAGGGAGAAACATTGTCACCAAAATCCAAAGAATATCTCGACAATGCCAAGCTAGCAGCAAACGACCTTCAGTGCATGGTATTTCACCACCAATCGGGGACATATGAGGTTGCCGAGCCTTCTGGGATCAATGAGGCTGGTAAGGTTAGAGAGGGACAGAAGCACATCGTGGTGATAAATGCCAATACCTGCACTTGTCGACGGCCACAGCAATTTCATTTCCCTTGTTCGCACATGGTCGCGGCTTGCAGGGCACGTCGGGTGTCTATAGAGTCAAAGATTCCTACAGTTTTCTCCGCCCAGGCTTACTTGGACACTTGGTCTCCTCGCTTTGTGCCCTTCCGTGACGAGAGTGAGTGGCCACCCTACGACGGTCCAAAGTACGTGGTCGACGATGCCCTTAGGTGGCCGACGAAGGGGTCACGTAAACGAACGAGGTACAAGATGCAAATGGATAGGATTCCTGGCAAGTCTCGTAGGGGCAAAGGTAATCCGTTTGTAGTTGACCCCATGGAGACGCATTGCGGAAGATGTGGTGAGCTCGGTCACAACTCGAGGACTTGTGAGCGTCGCTAGGTTAGAGTTGTTTCAAAATTTTATGTCATATTCACTTCAATTAAATTGTAAGTAATCTTGTCATATTTACTAATCATGTACTTTTTGAATGTGTGCAGGATGGCGGCGCAGTACCGCCTGCTTGACGAGCACTACGACGCGAGCCACCGCGCTAGGCGCATCGCGGAAAACCCGGACCTGGTAAGATTTTTCTTTCCCAAAGTTTATCACGGTTCTAAAATGTAATTGCCAAGTTTATTTTGTTACTACATTATTCTTTTACTACATTACTAATCCATATCTACCTTTTTAAAAATAGTTCTCATGTTTGCAATAACCAATGATATACCAGTTTTGCAATTTACAATAAGACTTAGATTTACTACTAAAGAACATAGAACTATTTGCTTTTTGCATCTTGGAAAATGCACATGATACAGATTGATAAATTGCCCTATTTGCTTTTTGCATCTCAAAAATTAGCATATGGTTTTGTATACATGACAGTGTATCTGACAACTTCATTGTTTCTATCTTGTTTTAGGCTCTTTCGATCCTTCGCCCTCGAACCCATGAGGGCATCGCAGTCATCAACTACGACCCCCGTTACGCGCCTCTCCTTCAGCGTGCTGGCCTCCACGTGATCTCCAACATTGTTAGGAGAGGCTTGCCGACTTTCAATGCCACAGCACTCACTGCCTTGATCGACAGGTCAGCACTGCCCCACTCGGACCTTTCGAACGGCGTTTCCTATTACTTGTGTCTAACATTTGCTTCACATTTTTTGTAGGTGGAGGCCAGAGACTCACACCTTCCACCTGTCCTGTGGTGAGATGACAGTGACGCTGCAGGATACAGCGATGCTTTTGGGCTTGGCGATCAGAGGCCGTGCAGTTTGTGGGTCTGCAGTTTCCGCTGGGTGGAGGGACCGAGTTCAGGCTTTCTTGGGCGACGCACCACCGGCACCAGTAGCGGGGGACGACGGCCAGGCACCGAGACGTACTCGGGTTTCGGGCATCCCGTTACGTTGGCTCAGAGGCACTTTCGCAGTGTGCCCTCCAGAGGCCGACGAGCAGACAGTCACCTACTACTACCGTGCCTGGGTACTCAACCTATTTGGGTCAGTTCTGTTTCCAGATGCCACAGGGGATTCTGTTTCTTGGATGTACCTACACTGCCTACAGGACTGGGACGACGCAGGGACTTACAGCTGGGGTTCAGCAGTTCTAGCTTTTCTGTACAGGCAGTTGTGCGAGGCTTGTCGTCGTCAGTCTCAGTCCTCTAGTGTTGGTGGTTGCACCCTACTCCTACAGCTGTGGATGTGGTCAAGGCTACCGGTGGGGAGGCCACAGGTGTTGCAGCCTCATGTTTTGGACGTGGCGGGGGCAGACCACGCGCCTACTGTCGCGTATCTTTGGGACCAGGTCAGTGCCCCCTACGCGACGACTTGGAGGGCCTACCTCGACTTTCAGAACGAGCTGGACGCACTCGTCCCTTCCACGGTAAGATATTAACCTCTTCTTTTTCGGCATAATGGAATGGTCAAATGGTTGTACCTTGTGTAACTATCATATTATTTGTGCCCAACAGGTTGTATGGGATCCATACAATACGCAGGAGGTCCTGGCGATGCCACTCAACCCGATGTGTAGGCGCGACCAAGTCCTTTGGAGGTTGCGGTGCCCTTTGATTTGTTTCTACGCGGTCGAGATTCATCTCCCGCATCGTGTAGCCCGACAGTTTGGGTTTGCCCAGGCATTCCCCCCAGACGAGGTCTCCACTTCCATCACCTTGCACAGGTAAGACTTCAAATATTGAATTGAGCACAAGCTTGTACCATTGACTTACATTTCCATTGACAACTAAGTCTGATCGATTCATATCTTGTGTAGCTTTGATCGTGTGCGCCAGAAGAAGGTGACAGACTTTCTAGACTACCACCGAGAGCGCATCGAGTGGTGGGATAGGATGGAGACCAACGCGGAGCCAGAAGGGACCCCGCATACAAATGCAAACTTCAGAGCATATTTGGCATGGTACCACTCTGCTACACGCTACAGACTTCGCGCGGGGTGGACCAGGGACGACTACGCAGAGATTGCATCCTCCGATGATGAGGACACCGCGTACGACGTGAGGGGACGTACCGGACGGGCTGTGGAGCTAGGACCCCTCCTCGACAGAGTGGTAAGGTCATAAACCACTATTAAGGAATAACTACTCTTCAATGTCTTATGTCTTTATTTCAAACATGTGTATTGGCAGGGCACTTCAATGAGGGAGTCAGTGGTTGAGATAGATGCTGCACTTCAGTCCCCACCTGGCCACCCTGACAATGAAGGGCAGATGAGGACCTTGCTTCAGGTAGAGATTGCTTGATTGACCTGTTACGGCACTGGTTTGTATGTTCAAACCCTTATTCCCACAATTTGCTTTGTTTTGTTGAATGCAGAGGTTACGCAGACGTTTGAGTCGAGCAGCCGCTCGTGTTGGTTGCCGGACTCAGGCTGCGGCAGACGTCGACATACCAGCCATCTTGCACCCGTCTGGCTCCGCGTCGTCCCATCGGGCAGCAGCCGGACCGAGTCACTCGCGCTCTGCCACCTTCAGCTCCCAGCCAGGTGACGGCGAAGATGATGATGACACCCAGGACGACGAGGGGGAGGACGACGACGAGAGCGAGGACGAGGCCGAGGGCCAGGACGAGGACGACCACGGCTACGACGAGCTTGGCTCCTCACAGTTGTCCGACGCAACAGTCGGTCTTGTGAAGGCCAGATGGGCCCAAGTGACGGCAACCACCGGAAGTTACGGTGCTCGGTCGAGCAACCACCGCAACAGTCGGTCCTGTTGGGCCAGAGACGAGTTCGTCTCTGGTTTGACGGACTGTTCGTCTCTGGCCCAACAGGACCGACTGTTGCAGTGGTTGCTCGACCGAGCACCGCAACTTCCGGTGGTTGCCGTCACTTGGGCCCATCTGGCCTTCACACGACCGACTGTTGCGGTGGTTCCTGAGTACCACCACCGCAACAGTTGGTGGCCTCTGCCTTCGCCCGGCCCTGATGGCCCTACCATCACCGACTGTTGCGGTGACCATCTTGGTCACCACCGCAACAGTCTGTGGTACACAGAAAAACTTTTCTAAGTTACAGAAACTCGTCCAATTCGAAAGTCTTTGAGTTTCTAACTTCTTTCTAAGGTTCCATGGCTTCACTTAAGCTACCTAGTGCTAGAATTTCACAAGTGTGCATCACCCTAATCACCCTAAACATGGATCGAGGCGCGACTACCGCATTCAGTGATAACACCCACGAAAATCGTCAAGCACATAAAAGATAACACAAACATGACACAGACAATCCCATGAAAATCAAGTCCAAACACATACATAAAAGAGAACACAAGATTGATTTAAACATGACACAGACAGACAAAGTTCAAAGTTGATAGTTCATGACAAAGACATGTAGAGTCCAACAAATGGAAAAAGGTTGAAACAACATATATAGAGTCCAACAAATGGAAAAAGGACATAAACATAGTTCATGACAAAGACATGGGAATTCATACACTTCCAGCATCAGGCCTAATCCGACTCACACCCAGGGAACACCTCGTCGTCGCCCCAATCCTCCTCGTCCTCATCATCCGAGCAAATGACGACCTCTCCTTTGCCTTTGGAGTCTCCTTTGCCTTGCCTTGCCTTTGGGTTGGGCAAATCTGACACTAGAGCCCTCATAGCCTCCAGCTGTGCCTCTTCTGCCCTCTGCCTCTTTATGTTCTCTGCCTCTATAGTCGGCGGCGTCAGACTTTCAAGAATATCAGCATCTGACCTCCTCCTAGAATTGTTCAGCCACACAGGCTTGTCCTTCTTCTTTCCATTTGGTCGAGGCCACAAACCCATCTGTCGCGCATCCTTCCTTTGCTTTTCCTTATGGAACTTGAGAAAGGTCCTCAGCACCTCTGGATGGAGTCCCGGTTTCTTTCTCCTTGCAATCTCATCCTGTACTTGCCGCTCCAAATAATGGGCCTCATAGTCACACTTTCGAGTACTCTGCAAACAACAAAACATACATTTTCACATTCAACATAAACATATGAACCTTATATAAGCGGATATTGATTTCAAGTCACGCTAATGAACTCACCAAATCATCGCCAACCATATGCCCGCAATAGTATCCTATTCCAAGCTCCGAGGGCAGTAAACCATGATTAGCTACTACACCACAGGCACACTTCCTATCTGGGGCAGGGTCAATGTACCGCTTTTCCCCCTTTTCCTCCTAATCCCTTCCTGCTCAGGCCAATAAGATTTGGGACCGTAGTCATATTCCGAAAATGAACAAACCGGATACCTATTCTGCTTTTGTGTAAAACATGAAATTAGCAACCACAACAAATTAAGCAATGCAGATGGATGGAAACTAGATTACACTTACGGCTGTACGGTTGGGACACCCGAAGGTGCGAGGCCAAGGACAGTTGGGCATCTGCCGACTAATCTCAGCTGGATCACCGCAATTGCATAATGGTGGATTTGACATACGTCTGGCAATGGCTTCTTTCTTCTCCTCAGCTGTCATGGGTGGTGGGTTAGGAGGAGGAGGTAGCCACCGCTGGAAAGTCTCATAATTCTTCGCGGAATTGGGTCTGAAGAGAAGAATGCGTTGATCCACCATCTCAGGGCCATCTATCCACTGAAAAAAGTTGCATTGCTCCCAGTCCTGCATCAACACAACCAAATTAGCAAATCTTCATAATATATGAGAGTTTGGGCAATCAAGTAAGACAGTCTATGATTGCATTATCTTACACGGTAATCAGGACACGTGTAGTACGCTCGAGCCGCAGTATCTGGATGCATCGATTGAGTGACCTTCGCAGGCTTCCCACACTCAAACAGAGGTTGCGGGAGAGCGGGAGGAACAGGCGCATCCTTGCAAGACACGTCGGGATAACTCTTCTGTCCACGTTCCTTCCACTTTCTCTCACGCCACAGGGCATCCATTGATTTTCTGTACAATGTGTCAACCCATGACTTTATATAAAAAAAAACTTAAACCATTCAAAATAAACGCACAAGCAATGTAACACTTTCGATGCATTTTTGGGCCAAAACCATGAAATACATCAATTCAAGCTCAACAAATGGCTAAACTATTAGGGAAACTTCTACACATACCCACATTGTCCATCTAAACATCTATTACAACATATTATCCACGGAAATCATAGATCAAACGAATTCATACCCAAACCCTAAACCCTAGATTGGGCACTACACAACTAATGAAATGGAAAGAAAACAAGAGAGGAGAGGGACCTCACCTTCCCCGTCGTCCGGGCGGCCGCCGCCGGTGAGGTGGGGCCCGCCGCCGGCCGGATTTGGCGGAGGGGCGGCGGAGGCGCGGCTGGAGGAGGCCTCTGTTCGAACAGAGGCCGAGATGAATGGGGGCGCTGGGGGGCCGGCGGCCGCGCGCTGGGGTTAAGTCCCCAGGCTCGGCGCCAGCTCCTTTAGCGCCAAGGTTAGATGGGTCGGCGCCATATCAGCTGGCGCCGAGCTTCGGTCAACGCACGGCGTGACCGGCCACTGGACGGCTGACGTGGCGGGGGTCGGCGCCATGTCAGCTGGCGCCGACCCATCTGACCTTGGCGCCAGGTTTCCTGGCGCCGACCTAAGGGTCCATTTCCGCAATTCTTTCCTCCAGGGGTCCAAATGTCAAAATCTTTCGAGTAAAGGGCCATTTTGCAAAAATTTCAGATGCCTGAATGCGCCATGGACATCCCTCTGCAGCACAATGGGCTATAAATCTTGTCTTATCAGTTCTCAGTCCAGCAAACTCAAAGCCTTCCTTCACAGCATGATGTCTTATTGATTTCCTGAAGGCTACGATATCAGGAAATTTAGAGCCTACCACAATTTTTGGATTTTCAGGATCATGAATGACATGGACCTCCTGTGGATCTACATCATTGACTTCTGCGTCCAGAGGAATCCCTCCTTCAGCAGCAACATTCTCAGAACTCTCATCATTCAACCCTGATGTCTGTGCATTGTCAGGTGGGTGTGCATTTTCAGGTGGTTGTTCATTCTCAGGTGGTTGTGCAGGAGGTACTGTGTTATACATATGTTCATCATCCACACCTACATACTCTTCTTCATTGTCAACCATGTCAGGCTCACGGTCAGGCTTAGAAGCATCTGCGTCCATAGCTGCACGACCTTGTGAATCTGCTGCCTTAGATGCAGAAGCTCCATCACCTTGAGCAGTAGGTTCTTTGTGGTGTTGTGCATATGGTGGTTGTGTATCATAATCATGGTGTGTCATACTGAAGTAATCGGCATCCTCATCGGCTGCCAACACACACAGTGGGACTGGGACTATTGTATCATAATCATGGTCAGCACAAACATCTTTGTCAAAGATTGTTACAATCACTCGGCAAGTCATCTCAGACTTATACATTTCAAACAATTCAACCATTTGGCTTTCATGCTTGATCTGGACATCCTCACCACATCTTTTGTCAAGATACCAAACTGTGGCAGCCTGATCAGGAGCCCATTTCACCTCCTTACTCAGACTATCGAGCAACAAATCAAGTGTAAAAGACCCTATCTCCACATCCCACTTAATCACCATCCCCTTTGAGTAAGATTTCCTACCCAAAGAGTCCGTTGTGGGGAAACCTTCAACCTTAATCTCTAGGGAGAAGAATTCGGGCCTACCAGCAAACACATAAGTGAAAGATCACAGTGCAGGGAAATGGCCCAGGCAAATCTATCCTACCGCACACCCTAATCGCAAATCGAATGACACTACCGCAAATCAACCCTACCGCACCATCCAACCGCAAATACAACCGACATCAAATCTACCTACCGAAAATCGAAGGCAAATGGAATCAGTCGTACCTGTTCTCGCTTCCCTCCATCGTGGCCGCGCTGAGGCAAGGATCCGCCACCCTCACCATCACGCTGCCTCCATCGCGGGCGGGTGCGCAAGCTGGGTCAGAGTCGCCACCCCTCCTCCGCCGTCTCGGGTCAGAGTCGCCGCCGCCGCCCGTCGCCGCCGCCGCCGCCGCTCGTCTGAACAGGGTTAGGGTTAGGCCGGAGGGAGGGGGAATGGGTCGGCTCGATCTGATTCGGTCGACCCGACCGGGCGTATGGCCGCGCGCGAGGGGTATTTTCGTCTCTACGAAATTTCGGTACCTCTCTACCACCCTGCCAGTGGGCCACAGGTCGACGGAGGGGTACAAAATGGCAAGTTTCAGGTATCCAGCGAATTGTAATGGCATGTTTCAAATTTGATGAATTGTAATGGCGTTTCTCCAAACTGCGATATTTGTAATGGCGTTTATCTAATTAACCCTAAAAATTAAAACCAATGGCACTATGAGAATGAGGGTACTTCACAAGACCCCAAAATAACAACCGATAGAATCAGTATTTGACTGGAAGAACGCCAACACCATGGTACCCACAAAGCTCAAAATTCGCACAGCAAAGCATATAACAGGAGAATGGAGTTATATGGCAAAGGTCACATGTATCCTTAAATATTTGGACTTGTGCTAATATTGTCCACCTCTCTTTATTCATTGAAACCATGAAAGAAATCCCAGTACACGCAAGAAAAAGATCAACATTTTTCCATGCTCTTAGGGAACCAAATGAACAAATCACAGAATCAGCAGGCCATCAGCTCTGGACGGCCTTAAATGTTCGAGCAGGCACGTTTATGACCCCCAAATTATATGGCAAGGTTAAACCCACGACATGGGTTTTGGTAATCCAGAACATCTTACTCTAAAGGAAAGAACATTGCTGGTGCATAATCTGAACAACACCTTGAAAGGCTTACTGTATTTCAAGTTGTGCACTTGAGTTCTTTTTGGGTGTTATCTTTCTTTAATTCAAAACCTTTTCAATGTTTGTTCAGAAAAAGTAACACCTTAATCAGTTAATCTCGCAAGGCATGTACAAGAATCATTTTCTAAAATTTTGGAAAACACCAGTTTGACTCTTCACAAATGGAACACTGCTCAAACGGATTGACAAGTTAGTTATATATGGATTCACACCAATAAGAATCAAACTGGAACTGATTAGCACAAGATAAGACAAGGTTTATGTGAATGGAGTTCAGAATAGGATTGATGCACCAGTGTGGTTCCATGTGCCATGGCAAACATATGGATGATTAAAAGCCTATATGGACATGGGGTATCAGGATCCAATGAAATTTGAACTCCTTTGGTTTCAGTTCATCGAAAAGATTTCAAGAGCAATCGCCCACATCCAAACACTCTAACAAGTCTAAGGTTCAGAGATATCTAGTTCAAGGAAACCAATTCCCCATTTGTAGCTACTACTGTACCATTTCAAATTTCAGAACACCAAATAACTAATTACAAATGAGATAACAAAAAAGGCACTTTGTTATTTAGAAGACAGTTATTTCTTACATAAGAAGAATACATGTACAGCAAGAATTTACAAATCAAGTTTCTGCATTAACTATGTAAAACTCAGAATGAGCATCGAGTGCTGAAAATAACGTAAGAAATAGAAACATGTTATAATGGTGTCTTGATTTTACTGTGAACTCTAAAGTAGCAACTCCTTTTTTTAGGCCATCTAAAGTAGCAACTTGTGCAGTTACAAATGAAGATTTATAGGAGTGGAACTATACCAAAGACAACCAGTTTCAACCAAGTGCTAAGCAAGTCAAATGATAAAAGCATATTCAACATCACCAATTCATATGGTGATACAAAAATGCAAGCAGTAGAAACATACATATTTTTTCTCCTTGCTAGTTGCCACCAAGACACTGTGGGAGGACAGTAGCTGAATTGATAAATATGCGACATCCATATCACCACAGAGAAGAAACAATCTTCACACCCCAGCTCCATTTTATACCTGAATAGACGAATATGCTACATGGACCGTTTCTTTGAACCAGTAATGATTCTGATTGATAAACAGCAGGCATGGTTAAGCGTCATAGATTAATTTAACAGTGCACAATAAGTACTCCAAGAGAATGTATTCTCTTTCCTATGTCCCTAAGGACGACATGCCATAGCCATAAGTTGAACCCAGAGATTACAAGACCTAGTAATTAGCAAGAAACAGCATGTGCAAATAGTTATGAACTCCCACATAGTTAATGGAAATGCAGAGTACCATTGTCTAGATATGGAACACTTCTACGGATGGACACTATGCCGAGACTTGAAGAACTCCAGCCAGTTGATCTCACAAGCCACTGCAGTCATATAATTGAAAGATCGGTTCCAGCCTGCTAGCTTGGTCGTCAAACCTGATTTGAGGTCAAGCACGTATGCATTGCCAGGGTCTGAATAGTATAACGTGAGCAGAGTGCCACTCTTCTCCCCAACAGACACCATGGACAGTGACTCAATTCCGAATAACCCCACCTCCACACCGACTGAAGTTGCTTGAGTGCACTGCCAAGCCCCAATGCCTCCCGGATCTCCATCTTTCTGGATCAAGACCCATAGGTGGTTCTTACAAAGATAAATAAGACTAATTCTTTCATCGGCGCTCAGGCACAACCATAAATCCGACATGTCCGCTCGCATGACAAGGGGAAGCTTGGTTGTAGATACAGTGCCAGTGCTGACGCCGACATCAAGGGTGTACACGCTTGGCCCATCTTGATTGCCGCCATTCTTGTGCAAGAGCCAGCGTGCAGTTCCACGGGTAACTGCAGCGACACGGTTACCAAATGGTCCCACGAAACTTCGCAGGATGCATCTCCATCTCCATCCCCTCGATGCAGCAGCTGCCGAGGAGAACTTGAGGATATACATTCGTCCATTCTCTTGATGTTGGCAGATGAGCAGCACCTGGAAGAAGGTGGAGTAACCATTCGCCGGCCGGTGCGGGCCCGCCCCGTGGTCCGCCGCCGTGAGGACAGCAAGCCCCCTGACGCCCTCGTCACCGAAGTGAGCGACATCCAGCGGAGGGAGGAGGTCGCATTTCCCGGCGAGCAGGTCGCAGATGCAGAGGCGAAGAGCGGTGCTCTTGTCTGTGGATCGAAGCGAGATGCGCACGAGGAGGAGGCCACCGCGCGCGGCCATGGGATTGGCCTGGTCGAGGATGCCGGCGTCGTCGCGGACGAAGGAGGTGAGGAACCGGCGGCCGGGCCCGAGCGGCGACCCCGGCGGCGGCACCAAGACGGGCGCCCGGGACGGGAAGAGCTTGGAGACCTTCCGCCGCGCGTTGACGCTGAGCGGCGACCCCGGCGGCGGCACCAAGACGGGCGCCCGGGACGGGAAGAGCTTGGAGACCTTCCGCCGCGCGTTGACGCTGAGCTGGTGGCGCTGGACGAAGAACCCGAGGAGCGAGGAGCCGCCGCCCGCCGGCCAGAGGCGGCAGCGGCGGAGGAAGGCCGGATCCGCCACGAGGCGGCGCCACAGCCTGCACACGGCGGCGCAGCGGAAGAGCGACACCACGTCCGGCACCCGCGCGAGGATCTCGGAGACGACGTCCTCCGGGAGGGCCGGGACGGGTGCCGCCGCATCCATTTCTGACATCTCAGCCACAGGTTCCCCAGCAAAAAGCTGCGAATCGAGTCAGCAATGCGGCGGATTTGCCATCCGCGGACGGCGCTGGTGGGGGGACAGGACGGCCGGCGACGGCACGGCGGAGCTGGGAGGGTAATGGGTTTGGGCGGTGGGGAAGGGGAGAGATTTGCAAGGTTTGGGGAATGGGAACGCCACGCGACACAAGGAAGGTGACGACTCGATACTGCCGTTCGTTCTTTAGGCCATCCCAAACCAAACACCATCACATAGGTGACGTTTGGATTGTTGGAAATGTTAGTTGGGTTTGGGAAATAAGAGGTAAGATAAATTGTTTTCAATGTTTAGCTTATGGGTTAGTGAAAAGATGTGGATTGAGAATGGGTTATGAAGGCCTCATTTCCTAGTAATTGAAATCCAGGGCCGAAGGTGGGTTATGGTTGGGATAGAGTGAGAAACATAAGAAATTACAAAATTGCCCTTTATTATAATGATCCCCATAGGTTGCTTCTTTGTTTAAAAAGGGTATTTTAGTCATTTGTACTTCTTTTCCCCCACGTCAAATCAAACAAAGGATAGGGAATACATTCTTATATTTCTATCCCATACCCACCTCATATTATCCAATTTTATTTCCCATTCTAATCCAGTTCAAAAAGTAAGAAATGAATGGCAAATATCTAGTCTGCTCAAAAAAATGGCAAATATCTAGTTTCCATGTTTAGTGTCCATAGATGTATCTACAATTATCTAGTGTTGGTTGATTGGGTGGATGTGAAATTTGCCTGCGCGTATGCAATTGAACCAATCGGATGACTTTTAGGTCTCAAAGCATGCATAATGCATCGTTTTCTTCTCTTCCAATTAATTGCCGGCGTAAAAGATCACACGCCTAATAATCCACGAAAAGAAAAAGGAAATAGATGTACGCCTACACAGGGAGTAGTGGAGTACTGTAAATTGAGCAATAGCCATCGTCGTGTTTCCCATCTCCTGGGCCTTATGCTGGGCCATAAAACGTGGCCCGGCCACAAGTACGTTCTTATGTGCTTTGTTCATTTCTCTACAACTAAAAAGAAAGATTTTTCGTCCATCTTTTCTTCCTACGACGTTTCGTCCTCGCTCGGACGAAAATCGTCCCGGCCCCTTGGTCCTCCGCTCGTGCAATCTCGGCGCCCCATCCAGTCTCTTTTCTCGCTACCACCGTTCCTATGCCTCTCCGGACGCACCCGCACCTCCTTCCACTCCGGCCATCCGCCTGCGCTTCCCTTCGGCTGTGCCGCCTGGCCGCCCGTGCCTCCCTCCGCCTCCGTCGGCTGCTATAGCCCTCGCCGCCGGTTTGAGGACCCATGGGCCATGGCTAGGGTTTCCGGAGGGAGATTGCACCGGCATTGCGCGGGAGCCGCTCCCTCGACGGTTTTCCGTTCCGCCTTCGCCCCTCCCGATCCAAAAAACACGTGCCGTCCCGCACAATCCCGCCGTCTTTCCCGCGAGCTCCTTCCCGATCCCGCCGCCATCCACCCCGCTCCCGCCCCATCTCCACCCTCGCCACCACGCGCCCGTGCACCACCGCCAGAAACCTAGCTTGCCCCCCGCCGCCGCATCCTCCTTCGTCTTCTGCCAGCGCAACACCATGGATGAAGATGCCATCTCGATGCTCATGGACACGGACGACTCGCCGCTCGGCACCGCGATCCGATGAGGCAGTGGTTGTTCCTGAACCACCCGAGGTGGCTGTGGCTCTACTTCGAGGCGACGATGCCCTCCTCGGCAATCAAGGCCGCAGCCGTGCCGTCGCGGCGCGCCAGCTCCAGGCAAGGAACACCCTCCGGACTGACAGTCTCCTGCGCTCCACCTGCTGCTTCATGAAATGCGTGTAGGCGGTAGGCGTTCTACACTTCTACTGACGGCTTTCTCTGTGACCCGCATGTGCAGGAATTGCAGAGCGTCGTGCAGGCCCTTGAGGCCCTGGGAGGCGTGCCAAATCTGGTGCGTGTGCCGTTCAATTTCCATGCAGTCTGTTGTAATCTAATCATAGCTTGCCTACGGGTTGCTTGGTGGACGGTTGGTCAGTAGCTAGATTTAGTTGTCAATGATTCAAGCACTATACGCAAATGTCTTGAACGTTTCGCAGTCAAGTTGAAGCTGAACTGAAAACTTATGCCTTCCAATGCGAAGTCCTTTTGCCTGATCCTTGATTCCTTGCTTATTGATCCTTTTGCTGAATAATGGCATTATTAGTTTGTACTTTGGCTGAATAATGGCATTATTAGTTTGTACTTTGGCTGAATAACGTCATTGATCCCAATTATGGCCTTCTTGAGGTTCCAAAGGCACTATAGCGATTGATGTGAGTCGCTACTTTATAATTTTGTGTGAACCAAAGTGCTGTCCTCCGCACCATTGTACTCCTCCCCTTAACCATTTATGTTTAGATAGTTTCATCTGCATCTGTGAGTAACAGACTCACAAATGCTAGGACCTTTCATCTTGTAGTACTTCTAACAAAAGCTCCTTTTGCACTAAAATCTTCTCATCTATGAGTAACTGTATGATGCTTGTAGAATTTTCTTGTGATCACCTTACTCTGCCAATTCAGTAAGTGACAGTGAATGTTGTATATTTAACCATCTTTGTTTGGTAGAATTGCAGTACAATGTACGTGGAAACTACTTTGAGTCATGCCTTTCCAGGGCACTGCCCATATGTTGTGTTATCTGATAGACTGATACTATTGATCACCTAATGTGTTGATCTCTCTAACTAACCAAGTGTGTGCCTGCAATGCAAGCTTAAAAGCATGCTTCTTTTACACCTGAAAGTTACAGTCTTTTTTCTCTGTCAGAATCATGTGCATACTTTTTAGGGTCTCACTAGGTGCAAACTAATAAAGCATTGAAGAAACAGCTTGTTCAGTTTATGAGAAGGCCATCGCTGCTGAAAGGGAGAAGGAACAGAGCCCGTTCTTGGCAACATTGATTATTCAGTATTCACGCTTCTTATTTTTGGTAGGTTTATTACAATTTTAGACTATTAAAATATGCAAAAAAAGAACCCTGGTCTACATGCCTGTTTGAGCTGTATCATGCAAATGTCTGACTGTTTTGACTGAATACCTGAGTCGAACTTATATAGTAAACATTATTATCTAGCATACATCTCGCAATTTGAATTTTTGCGCACTCCAATTTCTTCTGTTTGACTGTTTTTGGGCACTTCAGTAGCAAGAGAGTTAGTATTACGAGCGTTTTGATTTGGTCTCTAATATAGCTAATCCTTTCTCTTATCATCATTGAGCATCAGTCCTCATGGATGGTTGATTGATCCATTTCTTAAATGTGCCAGCAAGGACTTTGGATTTCTTTTGTATATTAATATTTAGCATATCACATAATCTCATACAAAGGTAATATTGTGTCCGCACAAAAGATCTCTTGGGAGTATTATATTATATCTTCCTTGCTTCTGCAAATCTGAACTGACTATTATTGTACAGGATCATTGTTTGTGCCCAAATAAATGTGCAGTCTCCCGATCATATGGGTTGCCTTTTTACTTACGGTAGGCCCTTACTCAGTTACTCTTTCACGGACACCACAAAATAATTTTATATCTGCCACTGAATTCCTAAAGCCTTTTGCATGACAAGAAGTGATGTGGAAGCTATATTGTGCTGGTCAGTATCATTGGTATTTTCAAATTTGCTTGGTCAGCCCAATTGAGACGTCTGGCCGTGACGACGGTGCAGCTGTTCAACGCTGTCGCCATCTGCAACAGAATAGCCACTGAATGGTGCCCACAGGATCCAATGTGCTATATGCTATCCGTCTTTTCTTTCGTGTCAAAGAAAATTTAATATGAACAAAAATAATCTATCAATGCTTCTTGTGTCTCAGGAAACGGTTGGAGAGGAAAGGAAATTCAAAGCCACAACTATCACTGTTTCATCCTCTGCCTATTTTGTTCCTGCACTCTGAAAGAGTGCAGAGTGCTGGCCAAGTGTGTTTACAGAAATTGATAAGCTGGTATATTATGATGGCATCAGTGGCAATACAGCTAACATGCATTAAGATACATGCAAATCCAATGTAACTGAATAGCTGCCACGTCCTCTCTTTCTTCAAGCTCAAGTCCATCTTGTTCAATGTCAACATGTTTTTTTGTAAAAAATACATGGTGTAAAAAATTGCTTATAAGATGTTGTTTGATGAAATGTCTATGGATATATGATGAATTATTAACCCCACTCCATTATAAGACATTAGAATAAAATCCATTTTGATAAGCTTGCTTATAATCTTCTCAGCCTGTCAAAGGGCACGAATTAAGTTGCTGAAGTTATAAAGTTCACTTATTTCGATATAATTTGATTATTCTGTTGTGTTCTGTGAGCTTACAGCTGGATTTTTGAGCTCAGGTAATGGTGAAATGAAGCTAACCGTATCTTGGTTTGCAAATCATTGATCATGAGTGTCAATGCCATGCTCCATGTTTGCTTCATTAGTTAGCACTGAGTAAATCCGAATTTAGTGGATTGTTTTATTACATTCACCATTGTCACGTACTGTCAAATGGTTACCTGATATTATACAAAGATTTCTAATCAAACAAGCCACAAACATAGAGGGGAATGCTATATACATTCCTTTTTAATTTATAGGGAAAGGTCACCCTTTACTGCCATTGGTTCCCACAATTACCATCGTCTTTGCACATTTGCAGGTTGGCTGCATGCTCAGCAACAAACCATTTGTTTAGTGGTTGTATGCACAGCTACATTTGCAGAAAACGGACAACCACAGCTTGCAGGCGAAGAGCTAAGATATCACTTTAGAATAAGTACTTGATCTTTAGTACTCTAGAAATATAGAATCATGTTTGGAGAGAACTAGCAGCGGTTTGTTTGAATTATTCAGCATATTGTTAATTATCTTGAATCATATCTCCAAACCAATATCTTATTCTTATTGGCTTGAATTATATAATTATTGTGAACGCCCTTTTGTTAATTTAGCATGTTCGTTTTTTTGCTCCCATTGCTACGTGAGCTGTTTACACTGTCATTTATATTTGGTGATCTAAATAAACATGTTTTATTTATATTTGGTGATCTAAATAAACATGTTTTATTGTCGCTAAAATTTTATCGTGTTTATACTTTGTTTGCCTCCCGTAGCAACGCACGGGCACGAACCTAGTTGTTTAAAACAAACAATCATCCCAGCGTGAAACAAAATTGATGTCAGCAGAAGAGATGGTGGCTATTTTTCCTTACTTTATCACCAAAAGTAAGGGAAATAAGGGTCCCTTTGGTTGGGCTGTGGCTTTTGAAAAAGCTGCTGTGAGCTGTGTGCTGTGGAAAAGCAGCTGTGGAAAAGCAGAAGACCCTTTGGTTAGAGCAGCTGTGAAGCTGCATGCTGTGGAAGAAATATCTAAAATGCCCCTGAATGCCTGTGGAACTGTTTATATACAAAATACTCGTAAAAACCTAATTTGTTCACTATTTCGCATGTAAATGGTTTTTTAAAAAGGAAAATAATAAATTTTCACTTTTCCATCCATAAGGTCCACATAAATAGAACAATATCAGTTACAAAATATAGAGAGCTCATGTAATGATGATATGTCTCAACATAACTATCCTCCTCTCGCACTAATCAAAGCATCAGCTATTCTATCACGAATGGTATTCATGGTATCCTTGTTCTCGACATCTTCACTCCCATCTACCTGTGCTTGTGTCGTGCCACTTGTAGATCGTACCAAGTAGTTCTCATCTGCATCACATCTCTCAAACATTTTATCACGCAAATTGCTATCACGGATAAAATTATGTAAAGCAAAACAAGCAATGATTATATGCTTCTGAGTATTAGGTGCGAAACTTGGCATGCTCTTCAAAATACGCCACTTCTGCTTCAAGACTCCAAAGGACCTCTCAATCACATTTCGAAGGGATGAATGCAAGTAATTGAACATCTCATACTTCCCTTGAGGAGGGCCTGAACGATTCCGAAATTCTGGTATATGATATGTGCTTCCTTTGTAAGGTGCAAGATACCCTATACGGTTTGGATAACCTGAATCCACGAGATAATATTTTCCTATAAAATAAATAAGTAAGTAACTAAGGCAAATAAAAGTACACTACTTAACAAATTAGCCATGCATACCTTTAGGAGGCACAGGAAATGAAGAAAAATTTGCCAATGCATGATGGAGAATACGTGTGCTGACCCCGGCCAACCAGCAACAACAAAGGTAAATCTCATGTCAAAGTCACAAATTGCTAGCACATTTTGAGATGTTTCTCCATGGCGGTTTGTGTGGTTAACCACCTCATCCACTGGCACTACCACCTTCACATGTGAACCATCTATTGCTCCAATCGCACCTTTGAAGTATGGCCAAAACCGATTCTCTCTCACTTTATCATGATCTGTAGAATAAGTAGGATCTCTTGGTGTAATATTGTCCTTAGCTAACTTACGCAAACACTTCAACACTTCATGGAACTTCTTGTGAACCGTCCAAAGAGACCGTGTGAAACGATTTTCAGCTTGCGAAAATGATTGTGGTCCGCCGACGACCCACAAGAACATCGCTAATGACTCAATGGATGAGACATTGTTGGTAGAGGTCAATCCGTAGTTACTTATTAGCAAGTCATGAAGTGCCATAAAAACTTCCACACTCATCCGAAACATCTTATAGAAATACCTCGGTCGATTCATTTGTAGCATCACCCATTGAATTCCAGTTTCTTCTGTTTCCCTGTATTCACCTTTGTTCAAATACCGGTCAGTATATAACTTGCCCATTTCTCCCATAACAACAGCATGTTGTGCTAGTTCAGCTAGCATCAATAATCCCTTTTGCCCTTTTTTGGCGACATCCAATTTTCCATCCATCTACAGAAGGACAACAACAATAAAATAGTTCATGACAAATACATAATAATTGGTTCATAACAAAACACATGAAAATGGTTCATGACAAATACATGATAAAATGGTTCAGGACAAATACATAATAATTGGTTCATAACAAAACACATGAAAATGGTTCATGACAAATACATAATACATAATAATTGGTAAAGTCACAAATCACTTGCGCTCATCATGCTCCCTCTGAATCAAATCAAGCCTTCCCTCATTTGTTTCTAGAGAGCTAAGAACATCCCTAAATTCTGGCTTCACAATTAGTGAGGTGGCTGTGTGCATTAGAGCAGTTCCTTCCTTCACCCCCACATTCTTTCACCAGCTTCATACACGTTGCTATGGTAGGAACTGGGTTGGCTGGAGGGATAGATGATGCTTCAACACTTGTAGAAATCCTCTCTGCAGCAGTTTCTATCTTGTGACAATTGTTCTTATACAAACGAAAGAAAGGACTCTTCTCATCCTTCTCCTCAGTGCCCGTGGATGCCCCCTTGCGTTTCCTTTTTCCTGTGCTCCTCTCATCCTTCTCTACAGGTTTTGGTACCATCTCCTCATCCTCATCACTTGACTCATCAGAGGATACATCTCCAGCACAAGATGCAGAAGATCCACTAACATGTGTCTTGCCAAACATTAAATGCAAATCATCAAGAAACTTTGGTCCTTGCTTTCGGAACTTCACATGATTGCATTTGATTCCTTTATCACGACTAGTAAGGTGCACGTGCGGCACGCACGTGTTAAAAAATAATACTTAACTAAATTGGTCAAATTGGTCAAGCAGATACACTCCTTGTAAACTCAAATTACATACTTAACTAATAAAAATAAATTTATAACCACAATATTTCCCTAATAAAGCAACTAAGCCAATAATACTCATTAAAAATGTTCTGGCCTCCTTCCTTTAGTCATTGTATTTGTTTTATCGATAACATCACTGAGGAGCTCAGTGTAAGTGCATATAAGCCATTGACACTGATTTCTGCACAACCCAAACAAAAAATATGTGAGCAGGAGCTATATGTAAACACCAGCCATTGTTTACTAAGGCTGCCATTTAATGGGATCACCAGTCAATTTTTTCATGAATAAGCAACGAATAGTGGAGACTATACATCTGTAATAGTTAATTGTTGTTAGGCAGACGCTCCGTACAGTAGCAAGAACATCCTAGAATTTGTGAAGGCTTTAGAAAAATATTTAAATCTTCTAAGAGACTCATCCTAGAAGAGTTGTAATGATTGCTAGAGATACATTGATGTCTGGAATTCCTCACCCCTGTAATATCGTGACAAGTTCAGATTGATGCCTCAAATGACTATTGTTCGTGTACACTAACCCATGGTGCAAGAATCAACAAATTTTATAATAATTTGCACATGAATTAATTTAAAATTTATAGGTGACCTCAAGCGTAAGCCTAGCATCACTGACATTGACTCCATGTGTTATAACAACAACAGTTATGATGTAGAATCAGAGGGATACGTCAGTTTTTTTTTAGGCTAGAGCACTTATCTGTGAGAGGGTGCAGCATCTGGTCTAATGGATTAATAGTGAGGCCGGCAAGCACACCAGCAGCTAGAAGTGCAAAAATGGTATCTGAAAATAAAATACAAGAAAGCTTGTTATCTCCCTATGCTCAACATGGGATCAGTTCTCTGTTTCTGAAGTCCGAGCATAGAACTACCATTCCAACTTTTGAGTACTAATTGGATGGAAATATCATGTCAAGTGCAATGGAGTGTACTTAATTAATGGTTAAGAAAGAAAACATTCATTACAGCTACCAGCCTACCACTTACTATTCAGTTAGCACCAACCAAAATAACAAGGCATCAATTCATCAAACTGAACCTAGTTCGACTTGTTAAGTGAATTTCCAATCAACAGAAGAATGTGCAGTACCTGATATCCTCGATAGTGATGCCAGCAACAAGGGTGATATGGCGTCCCCGACTCGAGCAACTGAGGATATGATAGTAGCCAATGGCACATATAGAAATATCACCATTACAAGGTGCAATACTACCTGCAAGCAAAAAAAAAAAATCAGATCACCATTTTCCTGGCCACAATATCAGATAAATTATTACAGATCACCTCTAGGATAAAACTGAATGCAAACAAACATACATATATTCAGGTACTGAATGGACTGATTGATTTTTCTATCTATGCAGAAATCAGCCAATCATTAGTCATTTCAATGGAAGATAGATCATATGCAGTTGCGCTAGGCTAACAGCGTGGGCTTGGCAAGGAATCTTACCCATCAAAGCCACCTTCTGTACTAAAAGCACAATGTGCTTTTTACTCTCTAGGGTTAACCTGAGGCACACTAATTAAGTTCTCATTTCACATACCATAACTAAGTATATTTTAGAATTAAATGTAGAACAGTACTGCAAGTATAAAAGAGGAAGAGAAGCAGATTACTACACTCACCAGACACTCAAAATCTCTACCATCCATCTTGTTCTGGCTCATGTGTGCCTGGTTTAGGGAAATTACTTTCTTTATCTGAGGAGACCAATAATTTGTATTCGCAGAAGTGAAAATTATGGGACGCAGATGGTGGTCCAAGGTATTGAAGAATGAAGGATACTGTCACGTTTCAGGTCTCAAATCCATGTTCCATTCAGATCAAAAGATTAAGTTAAATAACACAACATATAGTTCTTTCATATATTTTTTTTGCCACATACAAGTGTTCCAAAAAAATGGATCAAACAATTGGCACATCTGTAGCAGTTACAGTAAAAACTTCCAGTGTCAAATGAACAAATCAGAACAGTAAGAGATGTCTTGTGGCATATATGGGGTGGAGAAATCACAAGGACAAAAAAAATCCCAAGTTAAGAACCTGCACTTCTATATAAATAAAAGTTTCTACAGAAATGTCCGTTGGGTACCTCTCCTAGGTATATCATTCCCATGTAGTCAATGTCATTAAGCCAATGGCTGTGGATGCTTAACACCACCATTTCTGCACGAGATTAAAATTGATCTCCAACACAGATTCCTGCAAAGCTAAAGAAAAAGGAAAGTATCACATTGCAAATACGTAAAAAGTATACTCCAGATGATTATTCCAGTAGGCATAACACAGATGTTGCATTTAGCCCTTGCTTAAAGCATGCATACGAGAGGTAGCTTGATCCACGAAAATGAAGCACGTAGCACATAAATAAAGACCCTAACAAGAGGTGGATCCTTTGGGATTTTGGGATGGGATCAAAGAGCTCCACGCTCGAGTGAACGTACCGGGACAGAGAGGGATTTTGGGATGGGATCAAAGAGCTCCACGCCCGAGCTCGCCACTCCGCCTCCGCCATGCCTCCCAGCTTTCTGCCGCCTCTGCTTCTAGCCCCGGTGGCCGCCACATAAAAAAAGAACAGGAAGCTAGCTAAGCTCGATCTGTTCTAGGAAAGGAAAAATACAGAAATAGCCAACATTAGAATTTCTAATTCCATCAATCAGCAGTCTAGGCAATACATGTGACTACCAGATAATTCATATTGCCTACCATTGTGACAACCTAACCTGATAATTCAAAATGCAAACACCAGTCAATGCAACCTGATATTCAAGTAGATATATGTGTTAGCTTCACAGTGTACCTTGGCCAACCTCTGAGGCAAATGAATAAATGAAAAGAGGATGGCACAGAAGGCCATCGCCCCAGCCATCGTGGAGGCTCTTCTCGCGGATTAGGTCGCCGATGTTCACGTGGTGGAGACGGGTGGCGTCGGCGAGGAGGGATCACATCGTTGTCTTCCCCGTGCCCGGCGATGTTCAGTCTTTCTGTGCAAGCTAGGGGAAGCATGAATGGACCACCTGGAACAAGCATCGTTCAGTTTGTCAAGCTATGTCTTTTCCAACTTTGATTACAACAAATATAGGCTACCTGAATAAATAAATTAAAGTTATGTATTTACTGACAAAATTGGTATTTATGTGCTACGTGCCCAGCCACAAAATGGTTGGTCGCCATTGCCTTCCGCATGATGCCCAGCCACTTGAATGAAGATGAGTCCAAAGCAAATTCAAATCTACTGAATAGTCAAATGAGTGTAAGTTGTGACATATGGTTTAATTTCTCTGTTAATAATATAAGGATAAACCAACAATTAGTGGATAATAATAAATTACATACAAGAGACGTACTGCAAAGTGACAATCAGCTGCAAAAATGACAAAAGTTAAAACCTGGTGGCAGGTGAACAAGAGTTTCGATAGACTATGTGCAAGCCCTATAGAGGTAAGCAGTCAATTCAACCTTGTGCAGTGATTAAATCTACAATCCCATTTGTGACTCTTTTATGCATATTTGAGGGCTGCCTCACATGATTTAGGAATATCTAGTTGTGTCTGGAAAGTTGTTTAAACCACTGATGCAATGAAAAACTATAAATAACAAGCAAAATAGTCTCATGTACCTATATTGAAAGTACCAAATCGATGCTATTCAGAGTAAAGATGAATTGATGCCCAGAGTAAAAGATTCAGGAATGACTAACATAGTGTACCCTACAAATCCACGAACGAACCAAATTTCTTCCAAAATCTAGCAATGCGGTATGGTGAACATTTACAGTTAACCAAGGATTAAGGGTGCGGAATTAGGGAGTAGAGAAGCACCTTAGAACTCTGGCTGCTCTGCTCGGTAGTGCCTTTGTGCTCTACCTGCCTCGGTCTGGGCACCAGCGAGCGGCGACCAGCACTGCAGATCAGCAGCAGGTGGCAGGAGCGGCGGCGACCGTAGGAGGCAGGACCGCAGGAGCACAGCCGCGGCAGGCGCGGGCGCGCAGCCCGGCAGCCACGCAGGGGGCGGCTCCTGCAGGTCACCGGTGCTGGTGCGGCGGCAGCGCCGTCCGGCCGTCCAGACCGCCCAGGCGCGGAGCCGGGCACTGCGCGGGCGAGCGGCAAGCGCCTACGCGAGGAGCGCGTCGTGGCCGTCGCCGTCGCGGACTTGCGGCCTCGCGGGCGGTCTTTGCTGGTCGCTGCTGCCTGTGGAATCTGAACCCGACCTCCTTCCCCTGCTCCACTCGGCGCTCCGGGGCGCCGGGGGCCGGGGCGGGGCCGTCCGTGGTGGGCGGTGGGAGCATGACACACGGGAAGGGCGGGGGCGCCCGGCCGATGAGGCGGCAGGAGCGGCGCCAGGCGCGGGAGAGAGGCGGTCGACGAGGTGGTCGAAGAACCGGAGGTAGGGCGCCAGCGACGCGATGATGAGGTCGCCCCGCACCTGCATCGCGACCTGCACGGCATAGACGGTGGGGAGCGGAGGGGAGGGGAGGCGCCGATAGATGGGAAGGGGAGGGATGCAGGAGGGAGCGGGTGCGGAACAAGGAAAGGAGAAGATGAGGTGAGGGAGACGAGGCGTGATTGGCGCGGGCGGGTCGGGGGTGGGTACACGGGTGGGTATGAGAAATCCTCGGTGAAAAAAATAGAGGCGAAAGGGTGGGAATCATTTTAGAAAGTGCGATTTTTTCTAAGAATTAGAAAACTTTGGTCATTCCAGGACTGCAGTGTAGGCCTCAAGTTGGAACATGTGAGGGGTATGGGTGTGTTTTTAGGGTGGGGGCTATTTTCAAATGTTTGGGATCCTTATAGTATAGATTGTTGCATTTCTGAAATCAATTAAAAAATTAGAAAGGCATAGTATTTAACAAATAATAATGAATAAAAGGAAGATAGATTATAAAACTTACAGCAAGGTGTTCATCCCACCATTCATCTGAGCAGACCACAGTTTGTTTAGCTTCATCCCATCCAAGTCCAGTGGCACAATTCTTCAACTCCATAAATATGTTGTATTCCTTTTTCAAAAGATCTAGCTTGTTCTTCAATTGTTTTTTGGTTCGCTTATCACCCGATTTTACTGCAAACTTTGATACAACATTCTTCCAACCAGTACTAGTGAAAATTCCATTCACCCTATTCCCAGCATCTGTCTCTTCTTTGCAGGCATCAAACAAATGCCTCAAAAACCATCACCCCAATCTGCCTTGTCACTCATTCTTGAGCCAAACAAAAAATTTTCCAATCAATTTGCAGGCAACAAGTACTAATAATACATTCTCCAACATACCATAAATAATCATCCATTCTCCAACCAACACAGCTAGTAATTGTAGATAGCAAATAATTTTGGACAGAGAGGGAAGAAGGAGGAAGACATACCTTGCAGCAGAGATGCCGTCGGGGGAGGAGTCCGTCGAGGAGATAGGCGAGGTGGCCACATCGGGCAAAGGGGCTCCTGGCTCCAGGAGGCGGCCGTCGGGCGCAGGGGCGCTATCGCAGGTCGACGCAGAGAGGCGCAGGGGCGCAGGCTCAGGGGCGCAGGCCGGCAGGGGCTGGGGCGGCGACCTATAGGTGCTAGGGCAATGGGCGGGAGCTGGCGCAGCGGCGGCACTGGAGGTGGCAAGCCGGCGCCGGAACCCTAGCAGCGGCGCTGGAGGGGTCGCGGTCTCACGGACGACCCGCGAGGAGTTGCGGACGGGGAGGGGCGACGGGGGATTAGAAAAGAAGCGAACCATTTTTTTCCGTAACCAGTGGCAGGTGGGTAATTTTCATGAAGTTGCCCACCCCAAAAGCCACTGAAAGCAGGGAGGAGATGCTTTTGGATTTGTACTAGAGTGAAAGTTACTTTTGGGTAAAAGCACCTGTGACTTTTGGGCCCTTTGGTTGGCTTTTGGCTTTTACAAAAGCAAAAGCAGGTTGGAAAGCTCAACCAAAGGGACCCTAAATGTATTGAGGGATGAAGTTGACCGTTTAGCAAGAGTTTGAGGACGAGATTAGCTATTTTTACCTTATTGTGCGGCAAAATAGGCAAACTCATCCCTGAACTCAGGCTCATGGGTCAATTTGGTCCTCCAACTCTTCAAAGGCTCCATTTGGTCCTTCAACTTTAATTTCTGAGTTCAATCACGTCCTCGATCCGAGGTGGACGTCCACATAGGCGCGCCACATCACCAGAACAGGATTTTCAGTTTTGCTACAATGGCCAAAAGTCCAAAATACCCTCTTGTGTGATCCTCCTCACTACGGCCACATCCCCGTTTTCCTTTTTTCCCATACGGCCGCATCCCCTTTTCTTTTTTTTTCATACGACAGCATTACTGGGAACATGATTGAACTCAGAAACTTGTTCATTGTTGATCTCTCTTCTTTCTCCACTGTTAAGGCGTGCAACTCAGTATTTGAACAAGGAGAGGGTATGGGGATGTGGCTGTAAGGAAAAAAAAAGATACGGCTGTAGTGATGAGGTGACGAGGGTCTAGATCAGGGGTAACCGATCAGGCCCCTAATCTACGGCACGACGCCAACAAACCTTTCAAAAACAAAGGCTGAAGACCCAGATCAAGCAGATCTACCGTATCCGAGGAGTCTCCGATTCGCCCGCGGAGTCTCCGCCTCCGAGGAGTCTCCGATTCGCCCGGGGAGTCTCCGCCTCCGAGGAGTCTCCGATTCGCCCGGGGAATCTCCGCCTCGCCCGACTGGTCCACTCGGCTCCATCCCGCTTTTGCCCATCCCTGGCCGTACCCACTTGGTACCAGCTATGTCAGAATGGGATGGGCGTCGTCCTTCGCCACGGCAGCCACAGGAGCATCCCGTCTTATCCGAACAGGAACACTACAGTCCTGGGGAAGGACACATGCACGCCCGGGAGAGGACACCTGGAGCTCGAGGAGGACACCTGGAGCCCGAGAAGGACACATGGAGTCCAAGGAGGCACAGTACAAGTCAACCGCGACCCGAAGGCTACTCGGAGACGTTCCCGAGAAGCCTCATACTCCAACCACCGGGGTATGTACGATCCCGGGTCAAACGGAGCGCCCACCCCGTCAACACCTACTCCACGTACGGCTCAGGGCGCAAGACGGAATTGAAGACCTCGGCGTTGTAATTCCTCTTGTAATTCTCTCTTTTTACCTCCCCATTTCTTTCCCCTTGAGACTATAAAAGGGGACAAAGGGAGACCGATGGGAAGGACGAACGCACGGACGATCAACTGAATAACAGCACACCCACACCACCGCACAGGGACCTAGGGTCGTTTCCCTCTCCCGACTAGTTTGTATCCCCTACTACAGACTTGGACTCAAGAATACCGGCTCTCACTGGACGTAGGGTGTTACTCTCCGGAGGCCCGAACCAGTATAATCTCCTGTGTCTCTTGAGCCACCATCCGGTGCCCTGACACGCGATCGTAGAAATATTACTTGCCGGCAGTAGAGAACCCCGACAGTTGGCGCGCCAGGTAGGGGGCCCTTTTGCGTGTCGCCCCTCTTCACCAGGGTCCGGATGGCCCACGGCGGCGCCCCGTTGGCGCCAGGCGCTCACCTGCGTTTCGGCTCACTCGACTTCGTCTTCAGCAAGTCGGAGGGGCCCCTCATCGGGGCCACCTTCGTGTGCCCCAGGCCCGCCTGCGACGGCGGCCGCGACGCAATCCACTACAAGGGGTCCGAGCCTCCCCGTATCACCACAGGCGCCACCGCCTACGTCTTCGACCTGCTAGGCGGGGATCTGGCGGTCGCCCTGGGACGGACCTCGACCCAGGAGCGTTTTCGCAACATCTCCTACATGATCACCAACCTCGCCCTCCAGGCTGGAGGGGAAGAGCAGCTCCCCTGGGACGAGTTCATCGACTGCTACAACGCCATGTACCCGGAGGGACAGCCGGGCCTGCCACGCGATCCGGTGATCGCCCCGACGCCGACGGAGTCCAACCCCTGCACCGCGCCTACCGGCAAAGGCGCGACGGACAAGCAGAACCCGAACCCGCAGGCGAGGCAGGCTCCACCGACGACCCACGACCCCTCCCGGGAATGCTTCATGTGCCACACCCCCGACGGGGATGTGCAAACGGCTAGCAACTCAACCAGGGACGACCCCCGCCGAACACCGCCCAGGAACGGCCCCGTGGGCGATGCCCGGCGGGTCAGGCTGCAGGAGCTCGACGAGGCGCGCCGCCAACTCGAGGCCGAGCGTCGGCAACTCCACCACGAGCGCGGGAGGAACGCGGACGGAGGGGCCGCCCATGCATGCACACGAGATGTGCAACAGCACATCGTCAACGACGGCAACAATGTCAACGACGTGCCGATCTTCAAATGAGCATCCCAGAACCTCGCGGCGGCCGCTGTCCTACTCCGCGAGCATCCCGAGCCGGCGGCCCCCGAAGACCGAAGGTTCCATCAACAGCTCCGTGCGCTCCTGGAGACCGCAGCGGTTCAGCAAGCGGAGAGCTCCGCGTCACGACAGTAGGTTCCCAGGGAGCATGTCCGTGAGCAGTCGGTACATCATCACGGGGCCTCGGCAGACAGAGACGCTCGGCGGCGAGACGAGCACCAAGAGCACCGCCCGCGCCGAGCCTACAGTAGACGGCGCGGAGGCCGCTACGACAGTGGCGAAGACCGGAGCAGGAGTGTGTCTCCTGATCCCAGGGGGCCGCGTGCCTTTGGACCTCATGTCCTCGGCGCCCGCGTCCCTCCGCGCTTCCGAGCACCTACGACGGTGCCCAAGTACGACGGAGATACCAACCCCAGCGTCTGGCTGGAGGACTACCGGCTAGCATGCTACGCGGGTGGAGCACAGGACGACTATTTCATCATCAAGAGCCTCCCCCTCTACCTCGCCGACTCGGCGCGAACATGGTTGGAGCACCTCCCCGACGACAGGATCGACAGCTGGGCGCAGCTGCGCGATGCGTTCATCGGCAACTTTCAGGGGACCTACACCGGTCCTGGGAACCCCTGGGATCTCCGCAACTGCCTCCAAAGGAGAGACGAAAGCCTGCGTGACTATATCAAGCGCTTCTCCAAGCGCTGCACCGAGCTGCCAAACACCGCCGACACCGACGTCGTCTCAGCGTTCCGGTTCGGGACCACTTGCGCGACCCTCATTTACGAACTAGGGCGCAAGAAGCCACGAACCATCCGGGAGCTCCTCGACATCGCCACCGACTACGCCGATGGGGAAGATGCTGTCGCCGCAACCCTCGATCGGTCTCAAGGCAAGGGCAGGCAGTCGGAGGCCGCCGGCAAAGGCACCTCCGCTCAGCCCGACAAGAAGAAGAAGAAGGACAAGCGGCGGCGCGATGCCAACATGGTGGCGGCAACTGAGCGAAAGCCTACCAAGCCCAAAGGGAACGCGCCAAGGGATCACTTCGAGAAGCTCCTCGAGGCACCATGCACCAACCACGAGGGCCCCGTCAAGCACGCCTTGAAGGACTGCAAACTCATGAAGAGTTTCCTCGCTGGAACTCTGAAGAAGAGACCCCACGAGATGGCCAAGGACGGGGCCGGGGGCTTGAACGACGACGACGATGGATACCCCAAGGAGGACGGCGCAGTCCTAATGATCGTTGGGGGGGTCGGCGGCCTACCCTTCAAGGCGCGACGAGAAGTTGATCAAAAGAGAGGTCTGCAAAGTAGAGCCCTTGGTGCCCTCCTACCTCAGGTGGTCGGAGGCCCCAATCACTTTTGACCGCTCCGATCATCCCGACCACGTCCCGCAACCGGGAAGGTACCCTCTCATCGTCGCCCCTCTATTCGGAACAAAGCGCGTCCACAAGGTGCTGATGGACGGAGGGAGCGGCCTCAACATCCTCTACGCCGAGACGTTGGACGAGATGGGGATCCCGCGATCCCAACTGCGACCGTCCACGGCGCCATTTCACGGAGTCGTCCCCGGGGCGGACGCGATGCCCCTCGGGCAGATCGACCTCCCCGTCACTTTCGGGACTCCGCGCAACTTTCGGAGGGAGACCCTCACTTTCGAAGTGGTGGGATTCCCCGGGACGTACCACGCCATCCTCGGGAGGCCGGCGTACGCCAAGTTCATGGCCGTCCGGAATTACACGTATCTCAAGTTGAAGGTCCCCGGACCCCAGGGCGTCATCATGGTGGGGACTTTATTTGAGTACGCGTACGCATGCGATACCGAGTGCTTCCAGTTCGCGGAGGCACTCATCCGGTCTGAGAAGCTCGCCGCTGAGCCTTCCCCCAGGGACCTGGACCTCCCCGAGTCGTCCAAGCGCGCCGCGTGCTCTTTTGAGCCGGCCAAGGACGTCAAGGAGGTTGCCGTGGCCAACGATGGTCGCACCCTCCATATCGGGACGGCGCTCGATCCCAAATAGGAAAGCGCGCTCATCGACTTCCTCCAAGCAAACCTCGATGTGTTTGCATGGAAGCCCTCGGACATGCCGGGGATTCCAAGGGAGGTCGCCGAGCACAAACTAGATATCAAGCCTGGCTCACGACCGGTCAAACAGAGGCTCCGACGATACGACAAGGACAAATGCAAAGCTATCGGCGAAGAGCTCAAAAAGCTCCTTAGCGCAGGCTTCATTAGGGAGGTATACCACCCCGAGTGGTTAGCAAACCCTGTCCTTGTAAAAAAAGAAGAATGGGAAATGGAGGATGTGCGTTGAGTATACCGGCCCTAATAAGGCATGTCCAAAAGACTCCTTCCCTCTTCCTCGCATAGATCAGGTGGTCGACTCCACCGCTGGGTGCGAAACCCTGTGCTTTCTCGATGCGTATTCCGGTTACCATCAGATCGCAATGAGCTTGGCCGACCAGCTCGCTACGTCTTTCATCACACCTTTCGGCACTTTCTGCTATTCGTCTATGCCGTTCGGGCTGAAAAACGCGGGTGCCACATTCCAAAGATGCATGCGTCGCGTCTTTGGCGACCTCATCGGCCGACTAGTCGAGGCGTACATGGACGACATTGTGGTGAAATCCAAGCGCATCGGCGACTTGGTCCCAGATCTCGCGGTAGTCTTCGAAAAGCTCCGGCTAAACAAGGTAAAGCTCAACCCCGAGAAGTGCATTTTCGGGGTTCCAAGAGGCATGCTCCTCGACTTTGTTGTATCGGAACGAGGCATCGAGACCAATTCTGAGAAGATCTCTGCCATCACCGACATGGGGCCTATCCAGAACGTGAAGGGGGTCCAGCGCGTCACAGGGTGCTTGGCCGCGCTCAGCCGTTTCATCGCCCGACTCGGGGAACGGAGCCTGCCCCTGTACCGCCTGCTGAAGAAGTCGGACCACTTCACCTGGAACACCGAGGCTCAGGAGGCCCTCGACTCGCTCAAGGCGTCACTAAAAAGTCCACCGATCCTGACCGCCCCAACAGAAGGAGAGCCCATGCTGCTCTACATCGCGGCAACCACCCACATGGTAAGCACCGCCCTTGTCGTCGAGCACAACGAACCCAGGAAGATCCAGAAGGTACAGCGCCCAGTCTACTTCATCAGTGAAGTCCTGTCCGACACCAAGGTACGGTACCCCCAGATCCAGAAGCTGGTCTACGCGGTCCTCATCACCAAGCGAAAGCTCCGACATTACTTTGACGCCCACCCTATCACGGTGGTGTCGAAGCATCCACTCGGCGAGGTGATCCAAAGCCCCGAGGCCGAAGGGAGGATAGCCAAGTGGGCGCTCGAGCTGATGGGGAAGAACATCACCTACGCCCGCGGGACGCCATCAAGTCGCAAGCGTTGGTCGACTTTGTCGCCGAGTGGACTGAGGCCCAAACTCCCCCGACCTCTGTCGAGCATGAAACATGGGTCATGTACTTCGACGGATCGCTTATGAAAGAGGGAGCGGGTGTCGGCCTTGTCTTCGTCTCGCCCCTAGGCGTGCGTATGAAGTACATGGTCCGACTACACTTCCCAGCCTCCAACAACGCTGCCGAGTACGAGGCTCTTATCAACGGACTCTGTATCGCCCTCGAGCTGGGAATTCGGCGGCTTGAGATCCGGGGTGATTCGGAGTTGGTTGTCGACCAGGTGATGAAAGGATCAAGCTGCGTCAGCCCCAAGATGGCTGCCTACTGCCAGGTGGTCTGTGAATTGGAAGACAAGTTCCTCGGCCTCGAACTCAAGCACATCCAGCGGCGATACAACGAGGCGGCCGATACCCTTGCAAAGGCGGTCTCCAACCGAAAGCCAGTCCCTCATGGTGTATTTGCCAAGGACCAGTACGCCCCATCCGTCCGACTAGATGACGAGCCGCCAGAACCCCCGGATCAAGAACCAACAGAGGTAATGGAAGTCGACGAGGTACCAGAGCCCAACCTGGAAGATCCGGATTGGAGATTCCCGCTTCTCGAGTGGATAGTGCAAGGCAAGCTCCCTCCCGACAAGACTGAGGCTCGGCGGATCGCTCGCTGGGCCAAGACGTTCACACTCATCGAGGGGGAGCTCTACAGGCGAGGCACTTTTGGCGTCCTAATGCGGTGCATCCCCGTCGACCAGGGGAAGGAACTGCTGAGGGACATCCACGCAGGTGCATGCGGACACCACGCCGCGCCAAAAACTCTTGTTGGGAAAGCTTTCGGACAAGGATTCTACTGGCCGACCGTGGTCGCCAACGCCAAGGACATCGTGCGCAGTTGCAAAGGATGTCAATTCTACGCACGACAAACTCACCTCCCGGCGCAAGCACTACAGACCATCCCCATCACTTGGCCCTTTGCCGTGTGGGGATTGGATCTAGTCGGGCCACTGAAGAAGGCGCCCGGGGGCTTCACGCATCTCCTCGTCGCCGTCGACAAGTTCTCCAAGTGGATTGAGGCAAGACCTATCAGAAGGGTCCGCTCGGAGGAAGCTGTCCAGTTCTTCACCGACATCATCTATCGCTTTGGAGTCCCAAATACGATCATCACCGACAACGGCACCCAGTTCACGGGCAAGAAGTTCCTCAACTTCTGCGACGCCAACAATATCCGAGTGGATTGGGCCGCCGTCAGCCATCCCAAAACCAATGGACAAGTGGAAAGAGCAAACGGCATGATCCTGCAGGGGCTGAAGCCACGAATCTTCAAGCGCCTCGAGAAGTTTCGAGCAAGGTGGGTCGCAGAGCTCCCATCCGTCCTCTGGAGCTTGCGGACCACCCCAAGTCGGGCAACCGGCTGCACGCCTTTCTTCATGGTCCACGGGTCTGAGGCGGTCCTCCCAACCGACCTCGACTACGGTAGCCCAAGGGTTCGAGCCTACGACGACGAAGGGAACCAGGCCTCCCTAGAAGATGCCATCGACCAGCTGGATGAAGCACGCAGCATCGCCCTGCTCCACTCGGCCAAGTACCAACAAGCTTTGCGGCGGTACCACGATCGCAACATCAGAAGCTGGGCGTTTCAAGTCGGCGACCTCGTCCTCCGACGAGTCCAGAGTAACCGCGGCCGCCACAAGCTGTCACCGCCATGGGAAGGCCCTTACATCGTCGACCAAGTCCTCCGCCCGGGGACTTTCAAGCTCAAGGACGCCGATGGCCGAGTCCTCACAAACGCTTGGAACATAGAGTAGCTACGTCGCTTTTACCCTTAAAAGTACCTGTACTTTTCACTTACGATAATGAATAAAGTGCTGCTTCGTCCCGAGTACTTTATTGCGTATAGTCGTTTTGCGAAATGCAATGTTTGAGCCCTTCAAACTGAGCAGTGGGCGACCCCTTCCATGTGCAGGGTCGCCCACCGCTCGGGGGCTCCACCCGGGGCCCGGTGCCCCTCCTTTTTTCGCAAAACATTCTGACAAATAATCGCTCCCGCGCGCGATCAGCGGTATACTTTTGCGCTTGCGGGAAAAGAAAGCTTAGCTCGAGCGGCTCTGCGATTGCGCCTGTCCAAGCTCCGAGTGCCCACGCCCCCGCGGCTACGGCGCTACACTTGCGGGCAAAATCCCAGCCCTCGGACCGACGTCTTTTTCCCGAGAGCAATAAGGGAACCGTCTCGACTAGTTGTTGCTTTTAACGTACCTAGCTACTGCCTGTCATTGTTCGACCTTCCGAAACTGCTCGGGGGCTGCGAGTCTAAGCAACGCCACTGTGCGACTAAGTTGGGCCAAACTCTCGAGTTCCTACGTCCCGGCGGCTACGGAACAGAGTCCGACTGGTGGGCTCCTGCGCCCTACCATCTCGACCAATGACCCTAAAAGCACTCGGAAGACGGAAATGGCAGGCAACAGATAGAAACACGAGCTTTTGTAGCAACGACAAGTCTTTAACAGGGAGAGTTGAGTTCATTACATTACGAAGTCTCCTAATCTCTACCCTGTTACAGCCCGAGGTCCTTCAGGGCGACGGCAAACATCTCGTCGGCAAAGGAGGAGGAGTCGGCTTCAATTGCGTCGTACTCCTGGTCTTCGTAGCCGGGAGCCCACCCACCTCGCAGGCAGTCCCGCTCCATGCTCGGGTAGTGCGAAAGAAATATGGCGACGATCTTCCGCACTACGCTCCGAGTGAGCTCCGAGGCCTGCTCCCGAGTTCTCCCCGGAACAAGGGCGATGCGCTCCGTCAAGGACGAGCCGGCGTCAACGCCAAGCTCCCCCAGCAAACGCTCGATGGCTTGAACCAGAGCATCGTGAACTCCGGTCTTCTCCTCGAGGGCCTTTTGAGCTCGCTCGGTCGCCTTCCCCGACTTCCGGAGATCCTCGACCGCCCCTGGAGAAATCACCTCGGCTGAGCTATCACTAAGGAAGGAAAACAAGAAGAAGAATGAGGGGAAACACGATGCTTACTTACCATCTCCACCCTCAGTTCGCGGGCAACCTGCACCAGCTCCTAGTTCGCAGCAAAGGCCTTGGCAACCTCGCTCTTCTCCGATGACAGGTTGGCCTTCTGAGCTCGGAGGGCTGCGCCGGCATGTGGAGTTAAGCAACCACTCGGGAAATGGAAAAAGCAACAAACCACCAAAAGAACACGGAAAGACAACTCACCGACGATCTCCTCCTCCCGCTTCTGGGCGATTTCCCCGAGGCGGGCCCCCTCATCTGCTGCAGCCTTCAGCTTCCCGGCCAGGTCGACCAGCTGGTTGTTGGCCGTCTTGAGGTCGATGTCGGCGTGCTGGATGTCCTTCTGGAGATCCGTCACCTTCGCCTTCAGGTCCTCGCTCTCCCGAACGGCGGCCTCCCTTTCCCGACCAGCGGCATCGGCAGCCGCGCGCGCTGCCGCCGCCGTCTTCTCGGCCTCGGCCGCCTTCACCTCGAGGGCAACCCTCTCCTCCTCGGCACGGGCGAGCGCCTCTGTACCAGCCTGCCGTGCCTCGATCAGCTGAGCCTCAAGCTGTTCCTTCTCCGCCTTCAGCTGGTGGACGGCATGCCACAGCCCAGCTTCCCGATGGAGGAATCGGGATTTATCCAAGCTACGCTTCATGATTTCCTGCGTAAAGGCAGAGGCAAAGCCGTGAGACACTTCCAATGGGGCGCCATCTTAAGACCAGAAAAGGGAACGAGAAACCCAAGAGCTTACCCGGGCAGGCTTGATGATCATTGTGTTGAAGATCTCCTTCATGTCATGAAGGCCCTCCGCGAGAAGCCGACACTGCTCCATCTCCGATTTGTCGTCGAGATCAAAGATGGGACTCCCCGGGTTCTGACGGTCGAACCACTTCATCCGACCCTCGCATGGCAGGTTCGGATCATCCTCGAGGGATACGAGGGCCTGGAAGTTGCGATCCATCGTCATCATTCCCGGGGTGTCCCTGAAGGAGTCCGGGACCCCCCTCAAGGGGCTCAATGGCCTCGGGGGCTCCAAGCCTGGCCCCCCGGTGGAACGGCCATCGACCCTCCGGGGACTGTCCTCCGGCGAATCTCCAAGCACGACGACCTCTGACGGGACCCCCTTGGAGGAGGGCCCGAGGGCTGCAGCAGTCACCGCCGGTACGATGGCGGCACTCAGAAGGGCCCCGGACGTCCCCGCCTCCGCCTCCTCGGGATCGGCCGTGGTCCCCGGGGCGGAAGCAGCCACCCGACCATCCGACGCGGCGGTAATCTCCTCGGCGCTGGCTGGAACCGCGTCACGAGACAGGGCCGCCTCCCCTGCCTCAGGGTGACTCGCCACCTCCTGAGGGGCTGGGGGGACTGGCCCCACTAGCTGCTGCTCCAACTCTGCCTGGTACGCCGCGACGTCCGCCTCTGTGGGGACGGCTTGCGCAACAACCAGGCCCTCGGGGAGCGCACCTCCCGGGCTGTCACCGCTTCCCTGAGGGACCTCCCCTTCAAGGGAGGGCGTCTCCCTCCGAGTCGTTTCCTCGGCCTGCTCAACCGTGAGCCTCGGCGTCTGCGTTGCCAAGCGCAGCTTCTTCTGCGGCGCCGCCTCGAGTGGCTTGTTAGCCCGGCTGGTGCATCAAAGGTCGAGAGGCCCGACTAAGGAAGAAGGCAACCACGAAAACAAAAACAGCTCGAAAAGACAAGCGCACCACTCACCTCGACGAGACGGTCCGAATACGCTTGACGCTTGTTGGCGTCGAGTCCGGCAGGGGTGATGGTTTCTTGGTCCCCGCAAGCGCCGTTGGGGCGGGGACCGCCTGCGTGGTTTCGGCACCCCTGCCCGAGTGGGGCGCCGCCTCGCCAGTCGGGCCTCCTCCCTCTACCTGGGAGGGGTCTGGCTGCCCCGCCACGACTGTGACACCCCGGTGTCACTAATGTAATTAAAACCCTTAATTAAATTAATTAAACTCAGTACGACATGCATCATTTCATAATCATGTTGTTTGTGCATAATTGTGTGTATGCATTGACTTAGTCAACCAAAATAATCAAAATAATCAGAATATAAAAATTATACCAAAATGTCACAAATAATGTCAAATACATGTTTATGAACTCAAATGAGTATGGAAAGTTCAAACAAAAATTCGAAATTCGATTTTGAACTCATTCGGTCGTCATTTCATGTGTTGCGAGTTTTGCTTTTTACCCTTCTCGAGAGGCTAATATCTTTATATTTTGCCTACACACTTGAAATTCCACCAATATAAAAGTTGGAGTACAAAGTACCCTCTTTACAATGGTGGGGATGTGGATCCAGAAAAACTTGGTTTGGTCATTCAAAATCGTGGACAAAATTGGCTAAAACCCTGGAGTTTCAGCACTTAGACGAAATCGGCTGTCTGAAAAACGTGGTTTTTGCCCATATTCTTCACCTCGTAACTCTCAAACCATTGATCAAGCACTACAACTTCCTTTGTAGAAGTTGTAGCCCAATGTACCATCTCCAACTTTCGTATTGGATGAATCGAAAGTTTGTATACGAAAAGCGGAGATTAGGTCAGTTGAAGTTGGGCCCGAAAGCTGAAAATCGGGACTTAACTGAATTCGTGAATTCTGAGAATTCGAGTTTTCGCCGAACTTCAAGGCCTCGCAACTTTCAAATCAGTAGTCAAATAATAGAACTTCCTTTCTAAGAGTTGTAGCTTGAACCCTATTCTACAACTTTTGTATTGGGTGCTCATAAAGTTTCTACACAAAATGGTGAGAAAAATCACAAAGAAGATAGCTACGTCGCGCGTCCACCAGGACTGGTCAGACCGGTTCAAACAACCGGTCTGACCGGTTGTCTCTGGCAGAAGGCCGATCAGGGGGCACCTCGGCGTCGTCGACGCCATTCGCCGTACTTCCAACTGGCAAAACCACGCGTCCTCTCGCCATTGTGCCGCATGTGCCGTCCAGGTGGCCCTGCTGAGCTGTCCCTCGCCGGAGGGATAAGGGAGCTCGACTTCCAAAAGGCAGTAATGGACCTCAGTCCTCCTCGGCCCAAATTCACCCCCCTGATCCACCATCCTCCAAATTAACCCCGACATTCACTCAACCACCTCGCCAGCTCCGCCCTCGACCGCTCCGCTCACTCCGCCATAGCCTAACCGCGGAGGAATTCGCGTTTTTCAGTCGCCATTGCCAAAGCCAACCGAGCTCCAATCCTCCCGAAATCGTAGCTCTACATCCATCCCCCACCCGAACCAAGCCTCAAGACGCGTTCTCCGTAGTTCACTGATCCTCCCCGCCCTTTTTCCCATCTTATTCCGGCCATCAGTGGGCGACGCCACTGTCGCCGCCGCCGGCCGAGGCCTGTGCGCTCGGGGA
>CM014275.1:54166377-54176548 GCA_004135705.1 Alloteropsis semialata | reverse complement strand
TATTGTACGGTTAGATACTTAGATCCATGACGGCATACTGAGATCTTTGTTTGCCTTTTTGGCAAGACATTACATAGTGTTATTTATTTATTGTGATATTGCCATGTTGTATATAATGTGTTTGCATAGACACTATTACAAAACTTTCATATTTTTCATAAGTCATAAAAAAATAATGTTATATTGATAAGTATGAGTTCAGTTTTTCATGTCATCTTTTGTTGCTAAACAAATGATTCAACTTTTTTAACCTATTGCAAGTAGGAGGGAGTACCTCATGAGGTTGGTCTCGCTTCTCAAAATTACATGCAATCTCCATTGTTAACTTCTAATTAACAGAGAACAGGTGGAGTTCAAATACAACACTTCTATCATAAACTTAGACCATTAGATTTTGATTGCCATGAATACAACATCTTGTTCTGAACAAATTAATTGTGGAAAATGCTAACATTATTTTCTTATCGAATACGTAAAAGATCTGCGCATCTTTGTAATTATGAAGGAAATAAAGTTTGCACAACGCGAGGCAAAGCGCTCACAGTCTGGAGTAGGCTATATTACACGATATGGACAGCTGCTAATGCTAGACAATTAATGTTAGACAATACAATTACTCACTAAACAAACAGTCTTAACTTCTGAGCTTCCTGCTGCAATCCAATTCTCCCCCTCCCGCTTGAAAACGTTAAAATCTTCATTTCAAGGGAATGACATTTTCCGGAAAACGTACATAACAAAAAGGTATACCAGGAGTCACTACCGGAGAACCCTTCATCCATCCTCCCTAATAGGTCACGGTTGTAAAAGGCCCGGTACCAATGCTTGCATTGGTACCGGGTCTAAATGTGTTGCCCCCCGAGAACCCTTTGGTACCGGGCCGTAACACGACCCGGTACCAAAGGGTGTGGTACCGGGTCGTGTTACGGCCCGGTACCAAAGCCTTCTCTTCTCGTACTTATTCCAGACTCTTCCCGGCGGCTCTCCCTTATCCTCCCCATCTTATCTTCCTCACCTGCTCATTCTTCCATTCTCACTCTCTCCTCTCTTCTCATCTCCAGGGCAGGAGCAGCGGGGCCGCGCCACGCGCGGCCTGGAGCAGCGGGGGCGCGCGGGGTGGCGCGGGGGCGTGGCGGCGAAGGAGCAGGAGGCGCTCGCGGCGTGGCGCGCGGCGGCCAAGGAGCAGGAGGCGCTCGCGGCGGCGAAGGAGCGGGAGGCGCTCGCGGCGTGGCTCGCGGCGGTGGCGCAGGCCCGCCAGGACGGCTACTACGAGTGGGGGCGGGGCTTCAGCATGGGCTACACCTCCTGCTTGCTGCTTTGGNGTGGCGGCGGCCGGCCTCGGGGGCGCGCGGCCGCGCGCGGGCCTCCAAGCGGTCGGAGCTGGTGGCCAGAGCAGCGAGGAGCTGGAGGCGCTCCGCCGTGGGTCAATCTCTTGTTTTTTTTTGTTTTTTTGATTTTGCAATATATTCATAAGATTCTGGTGAAATGTATTCATATGATTCTGGTGAAATTGTGATTGTGATTCTTGTGTTTGTGAACATGTATGGATTGGAGAAACTGGATGGGAGAAATTGTGATTGTCATTCTTGTGTTTGTGAACATGTATGGATTTGAGAGATTGATTTGTGAGATGAATGTGTGTTGATTCATGAATGAAAGTTGAATCCAAGTTGAATGTTTGTGTATGAATTGGCGCGGGAAAATTTTGGTGGAGCTGGTTTTTTTTTGTTTTATGAAAATCGCATTGGTACCGGGTGGTAGCATCCGTGACCAATGACTCAAAGTCATCAGTCACGGATGCGCGGTACCGGTTCTTATAACCGGTACCGATGAGGGTTCTCACCCGGTACCGATGCGAGGTTCTCCGGTAGTGAGTCAGAAACTTCTAAATATAACAAATATTTTATAAGACGGAATAAAAAGTTCTGTTTCGGAGAAAAATCAGAGTTGGATGTTAATAAGGGCGTCAGTTAGGAGGGAAAGACTATTTGTTCAAAGTAATCACAACCACTTGGGTTATATCATCTGAACTATGCTCTTGTACTCATCACCCAACCTTACCATAAAAGACGAAAACGAGCATATATGCAAAGGAAATGTAAAGTAGGCCTCGGAAGGAAGGCAGTAATGGTTTTGTAATCACCAAGATATATATTGGCTCAAAAAAATCACCAAGATATATATCATACAGAAATAGCATCCACATGGTTTATCCTATCCCCTGGATGAAATATTCATAAATTCATGCAAAAAAAAAGAAGTGCAGAAAACAAAGATTAAAAGATCTAGTCGACCTCATAAAGAATATTTAGGTTTTTCCACATAGAATGATTCGGACATATGCTTGTCTTATTTTTTAATTTAATCATCGGCCGGAAAACATATCAGATACAGAAACAGACGTCCAAAAGCAACAGAAGACACAGCTCGATGGGGCTGCGCGGAGCCGCGGATTGTGAGCGTGAGAGGACTCGGAATATGGGTGGTGATATATCAGGATGGTCGGCAAGGCAAACATATGCCAGTTATTACGACGAACGAGACCAATACAGACAATCTTCACCGTCCTCAGCACAAATCCAGGGAATCAAAATTAAAAAAATGAGAAACAAATTGAAGAGAAAAGGTTGACTCAAAACTGCACAAAACCAAAACATCAAAACACGCTGAACTGGCAAGAACAAACGCCGAACTAAATCAGCTGCGGAAGAAAGAAAGGAAGGGGTCGAGGATGGAGAGGAAAAGGCTTTGCTTTCCTGTGTGAGATCTTTTTTTAGGTTTTTGAGAGAATTTCCTGGGCGAGATCTGAGATGGCGGCTTGGGAGATTGCTCTCGATCGCCGGGGGCCCGGGGCGTGCTTATATACAGGCCTCCTGGGTGCTAGGGCTTTTACAGGGGCGGCCGGTTTTCTAGTGCTCGGACTAGGGGATCGCAGCCGTTCAATATTGGTGCGGGCCCCGACTGGGCCTGGAGTTGACGAGCCAGGCTTGGACTAGGAGTGAAGGAAAAGGAGTGAGGGACGGTGCTGGGCCGGACTGGGCCTGAATGCCATTTCCGTGTGCGATCGGCACTAGCTGGCATTGCCGTGTGCGAGCGCCGACCTGGTTTAGCGGTGCCCTCCTCACCCCCGCGCGCGCACCTTAGCGCAACTCGAACAGAGTTGATATGTGACTCTTCAAGCCAAAATTTGGCAAATTAGCATTAAAATTATGCTCCAACAGAGCTGCAGTCTGGCTCTCCATCTCATTCGACTTGCCAAACTTCTCCTCACACTTGCTAAACTTGGCAAGTCAATTTGCCTTGCCAAATTGTGGGTCCCACACATAGTAAATGCCAGAATGGAGATTGCAAAATCGCGAGGCTGTTGTAGTACAAAATGGAGAGGCTGTTGGAGTGGATGGAGAGTGCTATTTTTAGATAGTAAACTAGCTGTTGGGATTTGAAGAGTGGGAAATGGATAGTCTGTTGGAATGAACAACTCAGTATGGAGAATAATCTTTTTGCCAACTCCAATAGAGAGTCAAATAGAGAGCCAAAAATAGAAACTCTGTTGCAGATGCTCTTAGATGCCGCCCTCAAACAAAATCCCAATTCCCAAGCGCGTGCACAGCCACGTAGTAGCCCAGCACCACGCCCGAGAACACCGCCGTGCCATGAGCCCACCGCCTTCCACCGATGATGGCTTTGGGCAGATGGCTCCTCAGCAATTCAGCACGGGAGGCACCTCCCTTGCGCTCCGAGCTGGAGTGGAGAGGAAGCTACTGGTGGTGGTGCTCCTTGAGGAAGAACCGGGAGGTGGAGGCGCTGCTGGATTTTGGCGACAGCTGGTGATAGAATTTGATGTTGGCAATTTGGAGCGATATGATGTTGATTTGTGTTGTGTCCACGCACGCATCAGCGGAAAGGGCTGGTTTTCGCGCTGCTGCGTCGACGTTCGCGCATAACCATGCTGCTTTGCGCCGCCGTCGTCACCGTCGTCTGCCAAGTGAGGTGCTAGCTCCCACGTGTCTCCCTCCTTTGGTCGTGCCCTCCCCCGTCGTCTGCAAGTGAGGGGCTAGCTCCCACGTGTCTCCGCCGTGGCCCTCCTCGCAGCCCATCGGACGTCCGACGGCGGCACAGGTGGGTGGTGGTGGCGGATGGGTGGTTGGGAGAGGCGACGGAGAGCCGCCCGAGTCACTACAGCAGGGGAGATGTATATGATTGGATGCTCCTTTGCAAAATATTTTTAGAATAATATAGTTTTAGTGACTAATGCAGTTGCAGGGTTGTTGGTATTTCTGACTAATAGTTTTAGTGACAGTAAGAAATACCAACAAATTTTCTGACTAATATAGCTTTCGATACCTGGAATATTTTTTTCGTCGAACATTAAAAGCATCCAACATGCTTTATCATGTCACGCGCTGTTTTTTCCACATCTTCGTGTCGTGCACCAATCAGCTTCTGCGTATTGTACGTCGCGTACAATTTACGCGGGCATCTCCGATTCAAGTTATTTTAGCCTTTTATTTTGCTTATTATCTTTGCCAAAATCATGTTTTGGATGCTCTAGAATAAGAGCACCTCTGGGTTTTTGCTATAATTTGAAAGCATATTTAGGACTCGAAATTCTGTAAATAACACTTAACGGACTCGCTAGTTACAATGACTTTGTTGTCGCTCAATCATCAAAATCACGATATAATGACACGTGAGGCCAATATCCTTGCGGCAGAATTCTCGACTGAGAAGAGACAATAATGGAAATCGAATATTAGGGCATCCAATGTCCAAGCAACGAGCAGCAGTGTTTCATTGCGCGGTTTCCAAAAATGCCACGTCATCTAAAGCATTTGAGTAGATGAATGAAATGAGACCTCTCAATACAAAGTTTCACTTCACGGTTTCATAGGCTAATATATCACTTAAATATTGAATCCAAGTGACCAATAAGAATTGATGAAATGTGTGGCGATGAAACGAATTGCTCTAAGTGAAGGTTTCATCTCAATTTTATAGTCTTAATAAAATTGTGCATAGGGTTTCATGGTGATGAAACCTAAATTCTCTTTCGTCATAAATTACATACCATGTTATTATTTTTGCCTATACAGCAGGTTATTTAATAAAGGAAAAAGTCTAAATTACCCCTTCAACTATGACCAAAAGTTTAGTTAACCCCCTAAACTATATTTTGGTTCAATTTACTCCCATAACTTTGGTGATTGGTACAATTTACCCTTTAGTAAGATTTGTCTTTTTTTGTTTCTCCACGCACAAATAGAGTTTTAAGTTCAAATTTTGTTGGATGACAGAGAACATCGCGTATTATGTTAAAAAAATATCATATAATTTTTTTACTTAAATTTTATATAGTTTATGATTAATTTATAATTAGATGTACTAGCCTATTAAAATAATACTGAAAAAATCATAATATATTTTTCTAACATAATTTGTGATGTCGACTATCATACCGCAAAATTTGAACTTAAAAATCTATTTGTATGTGAGATAAAAAAGACAAATTTAATTGAAGAGTAAGTTGAACCAATTGACATAGTTTAGAAGGTTATTTGAAAAAAATAGTTTAGGAGATTATCTAGACTTTTTTTAAACTCCCGAACTACTTAATTGATATTTGCTGACAAATCATGAGCGACAATTACAGAGATGATCTCCAGTACATCGCACGATATGTGCTCCGCTCCTTCAACACCACCCAAACCCAGATCTGCTAGCTCATGAGCAGCTCGGTTACAATCACGCGACCTATACACACACAAAAACTAAACAAATTTGATGCCACAATCTCTTTGATTTCTTTCACCAGTCCAGCTGCTGTCGAGTAATCAGTGTTTACCGACTTGATTGCTTGAACTACTAGGGTCGCATCAGTCTCCAGGATTAAGTGTCGTATCCCTGCACCTATCGACTCCGCCTGAAAGGCATTCAGGAGGTGATTCACTTTGCCTGATGATGAAACCCCAACTCCCAGACAAAGTACCAGGTTGGAATGCTGCATCACAGTTTAGTTTGTGTAGTCTATTCCAATGCGCCCTCCCTTGCTGTCGAGTCTTAGGTGCATGCTGCAGCAATTCTTTTGATTCCGCTGCATAAATCCTAATAGACCGGACCAGCGCCTCCGGACTCCTTCTCTTCTCTTCCTCTCTGATTTTATTTCTTTCTGTCCATATGAACCACAAGGTAAGCACCGCTAATAATCTTGTGTCCTCATTCACCTTCAGTATGAGCTCCACTGCTTCCATCGCAGATGATGTCCCAGCCAATACATCTGCAACATTCAGTAACCCCAGTTCGGTCCATATGCTCTTGCTAGTTTGCATTTAGCATAGAGGTGAGCCCCATCTTCTCTGAACCGATTATCTAGACTTTGATTATAGTTGGGAAGGTAATTTAGATTTTTTTTAATAAAAATAAAACTTGAAAGGCAAGAATGATCTTACCATACTGTCTTCCATCAGGCCGTGTTTGGCAAAATTTTTGGCGGTATTAAATGTATCTTTGACCGCTAATTAGGGGTATTAAATAAAGTCAGTTTACAAAACTACCTCCACAACCCCTGGTTAAATTCGCGAGACGAATCTAATGAGGGCTTTGACCGCATGATTAGAGGATGATTACTGTAGCATTACTGTAGCAAATCATGGATTAATTAGGCTCATTAGATTCATCGCGCAAAGTTGCACTCATGTGTGAAAATGTTTTGTAAATAGACTTCATTTATGACTCCATGCATGCGAGATTCCTTGGGGCAAAATTTTTGCCCCCCTGAACCAAACACGGCCTGTGGAACATCGACCCCGTTTGGTTTTCCAGTCTAGCATCTAGAACGGAGGGAATCTTTCTTGCATGGAGTACTAAATGAAGTCTATTTGCAAAACCTCCTCACGGATGAGCGTAACTTTTCGAGACGAATCTAATGAGCCTAATTAATCGATGATTGGCTACAGTGATGCTACAGTAACCATCTTCTAATAATCCTCTAATTATCCTGTCAAAGGCCTCATTAGATTCTTCAGGGTTCCTAGTTCAGGGGTTCTGGAGTTTGTAAAATACCTTTATTTAATATCTTTAATCAGTGGTCAAAGTTGTGAACAGTTTCTAGCGCTGGGCCTGTGTTCGGATGGGAGGTAAAAAAAATTGTCCAGGGTATTAAATGCTACTTTGACCACTAATTAAGGGTATTAAATAAAGTCAGTTAACAAAATTACCTCCACAACCCCTGTCAAATTCGCGAGATGAATCTAATGAGGCCTTTAACCATGCGATTAGAGGATGATTACTGTAGCATTACTATAGCAAATTATGGATTAATTACGTGCAGTAGATTCGTCGCGCAAAGTTGCACTCATCTGTGAAAAGATTTTGTAAATAAACTTTATTTAGACCCTCGTACAGCGACAGTAATCCGGGGACAAATTTTTTTTTTCCCGGCTGCCGGACACGGAAGACCAAACGGGGCCGACCTCTCATGGTTCCGCTGCCACGCGTTGGCATCTTGGGCGGTGTAGAGAATTTTTTTTGTTTGCTCGGTGTCGGTGTCCTTCCGTCTGACACTCCAACATTTTTTATCATGTCACACGATGTTTCTAGCGACTACATTTACCATCGGGAAAACCAAAGAGCCAGCGTGACGGCACGCCTGGCCTCGTTGTCGTTGGTCGTAGCTCAGCTAGCCCGCAGCTCCGACTCCGAGATCTCCGATTGAGCTGAGCACGCGCGCCGGCGGATGGCGGGGGCGCCGCACGAGCACGCCGGGGACTCCTGCTCCTCCCGGCAGCGGAGGATGACGATGCACGTCGTGATCTTCCCGTGGCTGGCGTTCGGCCACCTGCTCCCGGGGCTGGAGCTGGCGCGGCGCCTGGCGTCCCGGGGCCACCGCGTGTCGTTCGTCTCCACCCCGCGGAACCTCGCGCGCCTCCCGCCGCTGCCGCCCGCGCTGGCGCCGCGCGTCGACCTCGTCGCGCTCCCGCTCCCGCGCCTGGACGGCCTCCCCGACGGCGCCGAGTCCACCAACGACGTGCCGCCGGCGGGCGCCTGCTCGGAGCTCCTCTGGGAGGCGTTCGACGGCCTCGCCGCCCCCTTCTCCGCGTTCCTCGACGCCGCGTGCGCGCACGGCGGGAGCGGCAGGCCCGACTGGGTCCTTGTCGACAACTTCCACCACTGGGCCGCCGCCGCCGCCGCCGATCGGAAGGTAATGAAGCTAGTTGAGCCGTGTAAACTGTGATCGATCATCAGCTCCTGACGAGCGTTCCGGCATGCCGCCGCAGGTGCCATGTGCGATGCTCCTCCACGTGCCTGCGAGCATGTTCGCCGCCGCTCCCGCCGGCAAGCCACGGCCCGAGGAGGGGGCCGGCACCGGCAGTGGGCAAGAGCACGAAGCCACCGGAGACGGGGAGGAGCCGGCGGCGGCGGCATCAGCTCCTAGATTCGAGACGGAGCAGCACAGGAGCACGTACTTAACCCAAGGCGCCTCGGGGGTCTCCGTCTGGCAGCGCCTCTTGCTAACCGCGCAGCGCAGCAGCTTCATCGGCGTGCGGACCTGCGCCGAGCTGGAACCGGTGGCCCTCCGTCACCTCCCCACCCTCTTCGGCAAGCCGCTCATCCCCTTCGGCCTCCTCCCGCCGTCACCCGACGCCGGCAACGCCGCCGACGCCGCCGCCATCATGTCGTGGCTAGACGTGCAGCCGGCGGAGACGGTCGTGTACGTCGCGCTGGGAAGCGAGGCGCCGCTGCGGGTCGAGCTAGTGCACGAGCTGGCTCTCGGGCTGGAGCTCGCCGGGGTCAGCTTCCTCTGGGCTCTGAGGAAGCCGACCGGCGCCGCCTCCGACGACGCCGACATCCTCCCTCCGGGCTTCGAGGAGCGCACGCGCGGCCGCGGGCTCGTCGCCATGGGATGGGTTCCTCAGATCAGCATCCTGGCGCACGGCGCCGTCGGCGCGTTCCTGACGCACTGCGGCTGGAGCTCCACCATCGAGGGGCTCCTGTTCGGACGCCCTCTGATCATGCTCCCGATCTGCGCCGACCAGGGCTCGAACGCGCGGTTGATGGAGGGGCGGAAGATCGGTGTGCAGGTGGCGAGGGATGGAGACGACGGGTCGTTCGACCGCCGCGCCGTCGCGAGAGCGGTCCGTGACGTCATGTCCGACGAGGAGGGTGGGAGTAGGAGCGTCTTCGTCGCCAATGCGAAGAAGCTGCAAGGGATTGTCGCCGACAGGACCTGCCAGGAGAGATGCATTGACGAATTCGTCGAGCGTTTGAGATCCTCCTGCTTTAAGTGAATTTTTTTGCTGCATTTTTGTTGGAAATAAAAAAAAAGTTCCAAGTTTTAGTGAATTTTAAATGTTTTTTTTATAAAAAATTAGGGTGTTACACTTGCTTTCAAGGATTTGCTGCATGTATCATGAAATCAGCTAGCTATATCAATGATTGCAATCTTTGGCTTATTATTACTATGGCAACTTGATTTTCAATTGTCTCTTGTAGATTAGCTTCTCTATCAGACTCCTACGCCAAAGATGATGTGAGTTTCAAATGTACCCCCTCTATCAAAAGAGAATATATTCTATGAATTCTATAACATATTAATAAAACCATGCTTGTCTTTATTTATTAGTCATATTTAACGCTAATTGAGTGATACATATACGCATCCAAACAAGGTAGAATGACTTGGTTTTTTGAGAAATTTTGAATCATTAGATGCTTTCTGTTTTAGAACGGAGGGAGTATACACTAGAAAAAAAATAATAGTTGTAATTTGGGTTACCACCAAAATTGGGGAACAAAGGCTGCCAAAGTAAACAATACATCGATTTCTATACAGATTCTTAAACTTTTCTCCATGTACTAAAAATAAGAGAATTGGCGTAAGGTTTACGAGACCTACATATGCATTACACCTATAGGCCCATGTTTAGTTGAGAAAAGTTTCACAACTTGTTACTATTTATCTGTCACATCAAATGTTAGAACACTAATTAAGGGTATTAAACATGGATTAATGACAAAACCTATTTCATAACCTCGGGTAACTTCGCGAGACGAATCTAATGAGTCTAATTAGGTCATGATTAGACAACGTTGTGCTACAGTAAACAATCAATAATGACAAATTAATTAGGCTTAATAGATTTGTCTCGTGATTTTCCGTCCATCCGTGTAATGA
>CM014275.1:54144146-54163733 GCA_004135705.1 Alloteropsis semialata | reverse complement strand
GTCATGGATCGATCAAGGTTTCTCCGTATGAACTAGTTTATGGACATGAAGCCGTTCTTCCATGGGAAATTCGTACTGGATCAAGACGTATCGAGCTTCAGGATAAATTGAAGGCCGGCGAATATATGGAGCTCATGAATAGTGAGTCCGATGACTTGGCTGTTCGTCGGCTGCGCGCTCTTGAAAATATTGAGGCTAATAAGCTCAGGGTGGCGAGGCATTATGATAAGAAAGTGAAAGGGAAAGAGTTTAAGGAGGGCGATCTTGTCTGGAAGGTTATTCTGCCAATTGGTTCTAAAGATCCCAAGTACGGCAAGTGGTCACCAAACTGGGAGGGACCTTATCAAGTCGTCCGATGTGTTCCTGGAAATGCTTATATTCTACGAACGCTTGAAGGAGAAATGTTTCCTAAAGCATTGAACGGGAAATATTTGAAGAAGTACTACCCTAGCATTTGGGTAAACTCATAAGAGCCGATGCTATGCGTCAGGCTTGAAAGCCGATGGAAAATCGCCTCAAGAACAAAATAAGAGCCGATGCGATATGCATCGCCTTAAGGGCTATATACAAACAGGAGAAATACATTACATTATCAAGCCGTTCGATGACGGATCAGGCTGTTTGAAAAGGGATTGCATATATATTCATATTCTCATACAGAAGGATTTCAGAAGATAAAAGGATCTAGTGGGCGCCGATGTACTCTGTTCATCATTGCCAGAACTAGATTGAAAGAAGGAAGGGCAAAAGGAAGCGCAAGTTTGAGGAGATATCTTCTTCCTTGAGTCGAAGAAATCCGCTCTGAATGCAGTCCCTTGAAGAGCGCGCCGATGGACACGCTCCGCCCTAGCCTGTAAAGGGCACTCTATTACACCCCTCTGAAAAACCTTCCCTTTGGTGAACCATGAGAGGAACTTCACGAGGATTCTTCTAGCGGAAGTTCCACCTGGATTCACTGCGGGATCAGAAAAGGGGGGGAGTACCCTATACTTCTTCACGAGAATTCTTCTAGCAGAGGAGGAGGAAGGAGTCGAATCTTATGTCAAGTAGGAGGAGTTTGTGCTCTACCATGAATATTGGTTGTGCCATGGCTAAGGGATGGTGAAAGGAGAAGGCTTGAGACGGTTATTTATAGCCGGCAGTCGGTGGATGCATTAGAGGAGGAATGGAATCCAGAGGACGCTCGTGGAAACCGTCCAAATGAAGGACAGTATTCTCGTGGAAATGCGGCATTGATTCAGGGCTGCCGTAATTAAAGGAGGGGCGTCTTTTGAGGGGCTACATTGAAAAGTCGTATCGACTGGGTCAGAAGACGTATGGATACCCATGAGGAAAATGTAGGGATCCATATCTGTTCGTTGTCAGAGGTTATTGCCCAGGAGAAAGATCGGGGAGCCGCGTAGTGCAGGGATGGAAAGTTTCGGCGCGAAAATCGGTGGAGAAGTTATGGTGACAGATATGAATTTTGGAACAAAATGATATTTTATTCCAAAAATTGGGGGGCATGTGTTGACACCGGATTTTCGCACCTGACATACTGGGTCGGATGATGACATGATGAAGTTGAGACTGCAAAGTGGACCCGTTGACTGGTCAATGCCAAAGGTGACAGAGAAGGAAGCTGATGCTGAAGAGGAGTTCGATAGCAGGAGTCCAATCCAATGACGAGTTCGAAAGGGAAGACACGTCGGCTAAGGAAGAAACGTATCAGATTCGGGGACTATTTCCTTTTCAGAGGACGTATGAGAGTCCCGTTGTATCTTAAGTTTAGTTTACCTTATTTAGTTAGTCTGGTCCGATCAGGACTCTCTATGACCAGGGTATAAATATGAACCCTCGTCCATTGTAAAGAACAATTCTCACAATTCAATACAACCCGGCTTCACGCCAAAACCCTAGTAGTAGTTACCGACGAAGCTCATTGGTGGACGGGCTGCATCAGTTCTGATCTCCGGCTTACCAGTAAGTTAGTCAATTTATCGAACTAATATAGGCTTTGAATTGAGGCGCATCGCCCTTTCTCGTTTATATTGTTCAACCGATTTATCTCTGGATAATCAAGATTGATATAGATTCCCTACGTCGGAGCTAAATCAATATTGATTATTCAACAGATTATCGTTTATCGGACTATACTTTAAGCCTAGATTCCCTACGTCGGAGCTAGGTATCAAGATTAGTCTAGATTCCCTACGTCGGAGCTAGAGTAATCTTGGTTACTAAAGATAGTCTTTGCGGTTTGTTGGAGTTGCTAGATTGGTTTAGATCTACGCCATGTGAATCAATTCTACTTCTTCAACGGCTTTGAGCATAGGTCTTGGTCCGATTTAAGCAATATTTACCTTACAGCATCGTTCTATGTCCGATCTTGCTTTGTGGTTTAATCTGGTTGTTCTTTGAGTATTGCATTGGTGTAGATTCCCTACGTCGGAGCTGGATCTTTGTAATATGCTTAGATTAATCTTTGACTGTCATGTTTGGTCTAGATTCCCTACGTCGGAGCTAGGTTCATCTTGATTAGTTAAAGGAAGCTTTGGTTATGCCTTATTGCTATTTGAATGTTAAGTATGGTGTAGATTCCCTACGTCGGAGCTGGATCTTGCTTAATTATTCAGTAGCATATCTTAGAATCAGAACGTATCTGTTAATGTTTTATCTGCTTATTTTGCTTAATTTGATCAACACCTGTGCGAGCATCTTGTTTAATTGACAGGTTGATAAGTCGAGTTTGATTATCCAGCTATCTGATCTGATCATAGTTGGAGAAATCTAGATTCCCTACGTCGGAGCTAGATTTCTCTGAAAAGGCTATAGTCCGATCGGCTGGTTAGATGATCCGACAAGATGAGTCAAACTAGCAATTAAACAAGATGGACAATGTATCGGCTTATACTGTGATTATTTAATATCTTGTTTCAAGACACAGCTGATCCATTACTTTACATATTGGCCTTGTTATATGCTTTATTTTATTATTCAAAAGGCTGGTCTGTTATATCAATCAAGGTCCGATCCTGATTGGTCCGATTCTGAGGTCCGATTTGGTGTCTGATTGAGGTCCGATCACTCGGTCCGATTGACGTCATCATTGAGGTCCGATTCTGAGGTCCGATCGGTATCGGCCGATGCGTGTCTGATTGGGTCTTGGCTAAAATTCGACGCTACTCCATCGTCTGAAATAGAGCCGGCACAATCATAGAGCAATTTAACTGTTTTATCCCCTTGTCAATTTCAGGTCAAATTGACTGGCACGCCGCGAACCTGAACTGGAGTGTAGACTGGCACTGGAGCGAAGCAGACTCTCCCCGGTCATCGTGTGCTGCACGCGGGAGATACATCCGCCGATTTTTCCGCGTCAACAACAGTCACGGTGGATCCCCTGCCCTCGGAGTCCGAGGTGCGACGTCGGGTGACGGCGGCGGTGGGGAGGTCTCACCTTGCGTACCCGCCGCCGGACCTTCTCCCGATGCTCCCGAATGCCAACACCAAGGCCCTCGTAAGGATTCCTCCGTCTGTCTTGAATTCAATCCTGAGTACTTTTTGTTTTCTAATCCCGAGTCCCTTAGGTGAAGGGCGAAGGCATCACCTTCTCCCTGCCGCCGCTTCCCGATGACAGGGTGGTGAACCGGGCCGCTGCCGAGCGCGCCAAGAAAAAGAAGGAACGGCGGGAGAAGTGGAAGAAGCTTGAGCTGGCCAAGCGGGAGAGAAACGCCGAGCGGGCCAAGAGGAAGAGGAGGAGAGAGCGGGTCTCCGAGGATGAGGACCCCGAGTCGGAGCCCGCGGAGGGGGACTCGAGGAGCGAGGACGACGAGGAGGATGAGGACGAGGACGCACCCCCCGCAAAGCTCAGAGTAGTTGCTGCGGTGACAGCTTCGCCCCCGGCGCAGCAGCCGAGGTCCCGCGGGAGAGGGAGGTCGCCTCCGCCGGACGCGGGGAGGAGCAGAAGTTCTCAGTCGGACCAGCCTCACCGGCCCGCCGGGGACAGCCAGCACAGGCAGCGTGACCGCACGCCTCCGATCACCCGCCGTGCGTCCGAGGAGCGGGCGGATTCTCGTCGGGACGCGACCTCCTCTCGTCGGGACAGGAGCCGGGACCCGTCAGAGCGCGCCCACAGGGGCGGCTCGTCGTCGGGGGCATCGCGCTCTCCCCAGAGGTCCACGCCGCGGGACGACAGGCGGCCGCCGCCAGCCCTCCAGACGGCGCGGACGCAGAGCGGAGGGCGGGGCGCCCCCCGGACACCCGCATCTGCCGGAGAGGCAAATCCTGTCGGGGGCAGCGTCTCACCTGCGTCGCCCGCGGTGGAGGCGCGGGTTCCTACCGTCCCGGTGAGGGCCGCGGCGGGGCGGCCGGATCCTTCCCCAGTCGAAGGTGGAGGCCCGACTGGCCAGGCGGCGCCCCACTCGAGCAGGAGCGCCGGAGCCACGCAGGCGGCCCCCGCCCCGACGGCGCTCGCGGGGTCTAAGAGGCCTTCGTCTCCGCGGGGCCCGACGCCGACAAGTGCCAAGCGGACCCGGACCGTTTCGTTAAGGTGAGCAACGTTCTGCCCTTCCCGAGTGGTTTCTGTTTTCGTGGTTGCCTTTTTCTTAACCGAACTCCTTGGTCTTTGATGCACCAGCCGAGCTGAGAAGCCACTCGAGGTGGCGCCACGAAAGAAGCTGCGCCCGGCAACGCAGACGCCGGGGCCCGTGGTTGAGCTGGCCGAGGAGACGGCTCGAAGGGAGACGCCCTCCCCTGGAGTGGAGGTTCCTCAGGGCAGCAGCGATAGCCTGGGAGGGGCGCTCCCGGGGGGCCTGGTCGTCGCGCAGGCCGTCCCCACGGAGGCGGCCCTTGCAGCATACCAGGCTGAGTTGGAGCAGCAGCTGGTGGGGCCAGCCCTCCCAGCCCCCGAGGAGGTGGAGAGTCACCTTGAGGCGGGGGAGGTCGCCCCGCCTCGCGGCACGGACCCAGCCGGAGCCGAGGAGTCCGCCGCCGGGCAGGACAGTCAGGGGGCCGCTTCCGCCCTGGTGACCGGCCGACCCCACGGAGGCGGAGGCGGGGACGTCCGGGGCCCTTCTGGATGCGGCCATTGCACCGGCGGCGACCGCCGCAGCCCCCGAGCCCCCTTCCGGGGATGTTGCACCGGAGGTCGTCACACTGGAGGACTCGCCGGAGGACAGCCCTCGGAGGGTCGACGGCGGCGCCAGCGGGGGTCCGGACTTGGAGCCGGCGAGGCCCTTGAGCCCCTTGAGGGGTCCCGGACTCCTTCACGGACACCCCGGGGATGATGACGATGGACCGACGCTTCCAGACTCTCGTACCCATCGAGAGTAACCCGAACCTGCTGTGCGAGGGTCGGTTGCAGTGGTTCGATCGTCAGAACCCGAGAAGCCCCGTCTTCGAACTTGGCGACAAGTCGGAGATGGAGCAGTGCCAGCTTCTCGGGGAGGGCCTTAACAGCATGAAGGAGATCTTCAACTCGATGATCATCAAGCCTTCCCAAGTAAGTTCTCGAGTTCCGTTTTTCATTTCTGGTCTTAGGATGGCGCCACCTCGGGAGTGTCTTACCGCTCTCCTTCTGCCTTTGCGCAGGAGATCATGCTGCGCAGCTCCGAGAAGTCCCTATTCCTTCGCCGGAAAGCCGGGCTGTGGCACGCCGTCCAGCAGCTGAAGGCAGAGAAAGAGCAGCTCGAGGCTCGGCTGGCCGAGGCCCAGGAGGCTAGGACAGAGGCGCTCACCCGTGCTGAGGAGGATAGGGTCGCCCTCGAGGAGAAGGTGGGCGAGGCCGAGAAGACGGTGGCGGCGGCGCTGGCAGCTGCCGACACCGCTGGTCAGAAAAAGGAGGCCGCCGTCCGGGCGAACGAAGGCCTCAAGGCGAAGGTGGCGGACCTCCAGCAAGACCTCGAGCACGCCAGAATCGACCTTAAGACAGCCAATAACCAGCTGGTCGATATGGCCGGGAGGTTGAAGGCTGCTACCGATGAAAGGGTCCGCCTCGGGGAAGTTGCCCAGAAGCGGGAGGAAGAGATCCTCGGTAAGTTATCCTTCCTTGCTCCTTGTCGGGCTGTTCCTTGCTCTACTTCCCGAGTGGCCGTGAGTTGCTTGACCTTGTCTGCCGACACAGTCCTGCGAAACCAGAAGACCGACCTGGAGGCCAAGCTGGAGTCGGAGAAGCGCGAGGTCGCCAGGGCCCTTGCCACAAACCAGGAGCTGGTGCGGGTCGGTCATCCGCTGGAGGAGGAGATGACAAGTAAGCGTCATACTTTCCCTCGACCTTCCACTTGCTTCTCCTTAGTGGTGGCTCAGCCGAGGCGATCCTTTCAGGGGTGGTCGAGGATCTCCGGAAGTCGAGGGAGGAGACCGAGCGAACCCAGAAGGCCCTCGAGGAGAAGACCGGAGTCCACCAGGCTCTTGTTCAGGCCGTCGAGCACCTATTCGAGGAGCTCAACGTCGGCAGCGGCCCGTCCCTCGGGAAGAACTCAGGCGCAAGCTTCAGATCTCGCGCGGAACGTGGCGCGGAAGATCATCGCCATGTTCTTGTCGCATTACTCGAGCATGGAGCGGGAATGTCTGCAAGGTGGATGGGTCCCCGGCTATGAGGACCACGTGTATGATGAAATCGAAGCCGAGTCCTCTTCCTTTGCCGACAAGATTATGGACGTCGCCCTGAAGGATCTCGGGCTGTAATCAGAATAGAAAGTAGGGGACTTAGCCATTTCATCATATAATGTAATAAACTTAACTCCCCTGTTGAGGGTATTTGTTGTTGCCAAAAAAACGTGTTTTTATCTGTTGCCTGTCATTTCCTTCTTCCGAGTACTTTTGGGGTCTTTGGTCGAGATGGTAGGGCGCAGGGGCCCACCAGTCGGACTCTGTTCCGTAGCCCCTGGGGCGTAAGAACTCGAGAGTTTGGCCCGACTTAGTCGCACAGTGGCGTCGCTTAGACTCGCAGCCCCCGAGCAGTTTCGGGAGATTGAACAATGACAAGCAGCAGTTCGATATGTTGAAAGTAACAACTAGTCGAGGCGATTCCTTTATTGCTCTCGAGAAAAAGACGTCGGTCCGAGGGCTTGGATTTTGCCCGCAAGTCAGCACCGTGGTTCCAGGGGCGTGAGCACTCGGAACTTGGACAAGCGCGATCGCAGAACCGCTTGAGCTGATGTTTCTTTCCCGCAAGCGCAAAAGTATACCGCATGATCGCGCGCGGGAGCGATCTTTTGTCGGAATTTTTGCGAAAAAAGGAGGGGCATCGGGCCCCGGGTGGAGCCCCCGAGCGGTGGGCGATCCTGCGCAGAGGGAGGGTCGTCCGCCGCTTAGTTTTGGGAACTCACAGGGTACATTTCAGAAAACGACCATACGCCTATAAAGTACTCGGAACAGGGCGGCACTTTATACATTATCGCAAGCGAAAAGTACAGGTACTTTTAAGGGTAAAAGCGACGTAGCTGCTCTATGTTCCAAGCATTTGTAAGGACTTGGCCGTCAGCGTCCTTGAGCTTGAAAGTCCCCGGGCGGAGGACTTGGTCGACGATGTAGGGGCCTTCCCATGGCGGCGACAGCTTATGGCGACCGCGGTTGCTCTGAACTCGTCGGAGGACGAGGTCGCCGACTTGGAACGCCCGGCTTCTGATGTTGCGGTCGTGGTACCGCCGTAGAGCTTGCTGGTACTTGGCCGAGTGGAGGAGGGCGATGCTGCGCGCTTCATCCAGCTGGTCGATGGCGTCTTCCATAGAGGCCTGATTCTCCTCGTCGTCGTAGGCTCGAACCCTCAGGCTGCCGTAGTCGAGGTCTGTCGGGAGGACCGCCTCGGACCCATGAACCATGAAGAAAGGCGTGCAGCCGGTACCCCGACTTGAGGTGGTTCGCAAGCTCCAGAGGACAGACGGGAGCTCGGCGACCCACCTTGCTCGGAACTTCTCGAGACGCTTGAAAATTCGTGGCTTCAGCCCCTGTAGTATCATGTCGTTTGCTCTCTCGACCTGCCCATTGGTTTTGGGATGGCTGACGGCGGCCCAATCCACTCGGATGTTGTGAGCGTCGCGGAAGTTGAGGAACTTCTTGCCCGTGAACTGAGTGCTGTTGTCGGTGATGATCACGTTTGGGACTCCAAAGCGATAGATGATGTCAGCGAAGAACTGGACGGCTTCCTGCGATCGGACTCACCTGATGGGCCTCGCCTCGATCCACTTGGAGAACTTGTCAACGGCGACGAGGAGATGCGTGAAGCCCCCGAGTGCTTTCTTCAGCGGCCCGACTAGATCCAATCCCCATACGGCAAAAGGCCAGGTGATGGGGATGGTCTGTAGGGCTTGCGCCGGGAGGTGAGTTTGTCGCGCGTAGAACTGACACCCTTCGCAACTGCGTACGATGTCCTTTGCATTAGCGACCGCGGTCGGCCAGTAGAATCCTTGTCGGAAGGCTTTCCTGACAAGGGTCTTCGGCGCAGCGTGGTGTCCGCAGGCTCCTGCATGAATGTCCTGCAGCAACTCTTTGCCTTGGTCAATCGGAATGCACCTCATCAGGACGCCGAAGGTGCCTCGCCTGTAGAGTTCTCCCTCGATGAGTGCGAATGTCTTGGCCCAGCGAGCGATCCGCCGGGCCTCAGTCTTGTCGGGAGGAAGCTTGCCTTGCACGATCCATTCGAGGAGCGGGAACCTCCAATCCGGATCCTCAAGGTTGGGTTCTGGTACCTCGTCAATCTCCATTGCCTCTGTTGCTTCTGGCGCCGGAGGTTCAGGCGGCTCGTCATCTAGTCGGATGGATGGGGCATGCTGGTCCTTGGCAAATACACCATGGGGGACTGGCTTTCGGTTAGAGGCCGCCTTAGCGAGGGTGTCGGCCACCTCGTTGTATCGCCGCTGGGTGTGTTTGAGTTCGAGGCCGAGGAACTTGTCTTCCAGCTCACGGACCGCCCGGCAGTAGGCAGCCATCTTGGGGCTGACGCAGCTTGACTCCTTCATCACTTGGTCGACGACCAGCTCCGAATCACCCCGGATCTCGAGACGCCGTATGCCTAGCTCGAGGGCGATACGGAGTCCGTTGATAAGGGCCTCGTACTCGGCGGCGTTGTTGGAGGCCGGGAAGTGCAACCGGACCATGTACTTCATGCGCACGCCCAAAGGCGAAACAAAGACAAGGCCGACACCAGCCCCCTCTTTCATGAGCGAGCCATCGAAATACATGACCCACGTCTCGTGTTCGACGGAGGTCAGGGGAGTCTGGGCCTCAACCCACTCGGCGACGAAGTCGACCAGTGCTTGTGATTTGATGGCATCCCGAGGGGCGTAGGTGATGTTCTTCCCCATCAGCTCGAGCGCCCCCTTGGCTATCCTCCCCTCGGCCTCGGGGCTCTGGATCACCTCGCCGAGTGGATACTTTGACACCACCGTGATGGGGTGGGCGTCAAAGTAATGTCGGAGCTTTCGTTTGGTGATGAGGACTGCGTAGACCAGTTTCTGGATCTGGGGGTACCGTACCTTGGTGTCGGACAGAACCTCACTGACGAAATAGACGGGGGTGTTGCACCTTCTGGACCTTCTCGGGCTCGTTGCGCTCGACAACAAGGGCGGTGCTTACCACGTGAGTGGTCGCCGCGATATAGAGCAGCATGGGCTCTCCTTCCGCCGGGGCGGTCAGGATCGGTGGACTCTTCAGCGACGCCTTGAGCGAATCAAGAGCCTCTTGGGCCTCGGCGTTCCAGATGAAGTGGTTCGACTTCTTCAGCAGGCGATACAAGGGCAGGCTCCGTTCCCCTAGTCGGGCGATGAAACGGCTGAGCACGGCCAAGCAACCCGTGATGCGTTGGACCCCCTTCACATTCTGGATGGGCCCCATGTCGGTAATGGCGGTGATCTTCTCGGAGTTGGCCTCGATGCCTCGTTCCGATACGATAAAGCCGAGGAGCATGCCTCTCGGAACCCCGAAAACGCATTTCTCGGGGTTGAGCTTTACCTTATTTAGCCGGAGCTTCTCAAAGACCGCCGCGAGGTCTGGGACCAAGTCGCCGATGCGCTTGGATTTCACTACTATGTCGTCAACGTACGCCTCGACCAGTCGGCCGATAAGGTCGCCAAAGACACGACGCATGCATCTTTGGAACGTGGCGCCCGCGTTTTTCAGCCCGAACGGCATAGACGAGTAGCAGAAAGTGCCAAAAGGCGTGATGAAAGACGTTGCGAGCTGGTCGGCCAAGCTCATGGCGATCTGATGGTACCCGGAGTACGCATCGAGAAAGCATAGGGTTTCGCACCCCGCGGTGGAGTCGACCACCTGATCTATGCGAGAAAGAGGGAAGGAGTCTTTTGGACATGCCTTGTTAAGGCTGGTATAGTCAACGCACATCCTCTATTTTCCATTCTTCTTTTTTACAAGGACAGGGTTTGCTAACCACTCGGGGTGGTACACTTCCCTAATGAAGCCGGCGCTAAGGAGCTTTTTGAGCTCTTCGCCGATGGCTTTGCACTTGTCCTTGTCGTATCGTCGAAGCCTCTGTTTGACCGGTCGAGCGCCAGGCTTAATGTCAAGTTTGTGCTCGGCGACCTCCCTTGGAATCCCCGGCATATCCGAGGGCTTCCATGCAAACACATCGAGGTTTGCGCGGAGAAAGTTGACGAGCGCGCTTTCCTATTTAGGATCGAGCGCCGTCCCGACACGGAGGGTGCGACCATCGTTGGCCACGGCAACCTCCTTGACGTCCTTGGCTGGCTCGAAGGAGCACGCAACACGCTTGGAGGTCTCGAGGATATCCAGGTCCCTGGGTGAAGGCTCGACGGCGAGCTTCTCGGACCGGATGAGTGCCTCCGCGAATTGGAAGCACTCGGTCTCACATGCGTACGCGTGCTCAAATGAAGTCCCCACCGTGATGACCCCCTTGGGTCCGGGGATCTTCAACTTGAGGTACGTGTAATTCGGGACGGCCATGAACATCGCGTACGCTGGCCTCCCAAGGATGGCGTGGTATGTCCCCGGGAATCCCACCACTTTGAAGGTGAGAGTTTCCCGCCGGAAGTTGCGCGGGGTCCCGAAAGTGACGGGCAGGTCGATCTGTCCGAGGGGCATTGCGTCCGCCCCGGGGACGACTCCGTGGAATGGCGCCGCGGATGGCCGTAGCCGGGATCGCGGTATCCCCATCTCATCGAGGGTTTCGGTGTAGAGGATGTTGAGGCCGCTCCCTCCGTCCATCAGCACCTTGTGGATGCGCTTCGTCCCGAAGAGAGGGGCGATGACGAGCGGGTACCTTCCCGGTTGCGGGACATGGTCGGGGTGATCGGAGCGATCAAAATGATCGGGGCCTCGGACCACCTTAGGTAGGTGGGCACCACGGGCTCCGCATTGCAAACCTCTCGTCGGATCAGTTTCTCATCGCGCCTTGAAGGGTAGGCCGCTGACCCCCTCAACAATCATCAGGACAGCGCCGTCCTCTTTGGGGTATCCGCCGTTGTCGTCGTCCTGGCCCCCGGCCCCATCTTTGGTGATCTCGTGAGGTCTCCTCTTCAGAGTGCCAGCGAGGAAGTTCTTCATGAACTTGCAATCCTTCAAGGCGTGCTTGACGGGGCCCTTGTGGTTGGTGCAAGGCGCCTCGAGGAGTTTCTCGAAGTGATCTCTTGGCGTGTTGCCCTTGGGCTTGGTAGGCTTTCGCTCAGCCGCCGCCACTATGTTGCCGTCACACCGCCGCTTGTCCTTCTTCTTTTTCTTGTCGGGCTGTGCGGAGGGGCCCTCGCCGGCCGCCCCCAACTGCTTGCCCTTGCCCTGAGGCCGATCAAGGGTCGCGGCGACAGCGTCTTCCCCGTCAGCGTAGTCGGTGGCGATGTCGAGGAGCTCCCGGATGGTTCGTGGCTTCTTGCGCCCTAATTCGTGAATGAGGGTCGCGCAGGTGGTTCCGAACCGAAACGCTGAGACGACGTCGGTGTCGGCGATGTTCGGCAGCTCGGTGCAGCGCTTGGAAAAGCGCTTGATGTAGTCACGCAGGCTTTCATCCCCCCTCTGGAGGCAGTTGCGTAGATCCCAGGGGTTCCCGGGACGGGTGTAGGTCCCCAGGAAGTTGCCGATGAACGCATCGCGCAACTGTGCCCAGCTGTTGATCCTGCCTGCAGGGAGGTGTTCCAGCCACGTTCGCGCCGAGTCGGCGAGGTAGAGGGGGAGACTTTTGATGATGAAGTAGTCGTCCTGTGCTCCGCCCGCGTGGCACGCGAGCCGGTAGTCCTCCAGCCAGACGCTGGGATTTGTGTCCCCGTCATACTTGGGCACCGTTGTGGGAGCCCGGAAGCGCGGAGGGACCTGAGCGCCGAGGACGCGAGGTCCAAAAGCGCTCGCCCCCCCTGTGGTCAGGAGATGCACTCCTGCTCCGGTCTTCGCTGCTGTCGTAGCGGCCTCCGCGGTGCTCTTGGTGCTCGTCCCGTCGCCTGGCGTCTCCGTCCGCTACAGCCCCGTGATGATGTACGGAGTGCTCCCGGTCGGGTTCCCTGGGAGCCCGCTGGCGTGAGGCGGAACTTTCTGCTTGCTGAACCGCGGCGGTCTCCAGGAGCGCGCGGAGCTGCTGATGGAGCCTCCGATCTTCAGGGGTCGCCGGTTCAGGATGCCCGTGGAGCAGAACGGTGGCCGCCGCTAGGTTCTGGGACGCCCGTCCAAAGATCGGCGCGTTGTTGGCGTCGTTACCGTCGTCGATTATGCGCTGTTGTACGTCCCGTGCCCGCGCGCGGGTGGCTCCTCCGTCCGCGTTTCTCCCGAGCTCGTGGTGGAGTTGCTGACGCTCGGCCTCGAGTTGACGCTGCGCCTCGTCGAGCTCCTGTAGCCTGACCCGCCGGGCATCGCCCGCGGGGCCGTTCGGGGGTGGTGTTCGGCGGGAGCCGTCCTTCGTCGAGCTGCTAGCAGTCTGCACTTCCCCGTCGGGGGTGTGGCACATGAAGCACTCCCGGGAGGGGTCGCGGGTCGTCGATGGAGCCTGCCTCGCCTGCGTGTCCGGGTTCTGCTCGTCCGTCGCGCCTTGGCCGGCCGGCGCGGTGCAGACATTGGGCTCCGTCGGTGTCGGGGCGATCGCCGGATCGCGTGGCAGGCCCGGCTGTCCCTCCGGGTACATGGCGTTGTAGCAGTCGATGAACTCGTCCTAGGGGAGCTGCTCTTCCCCTCCAACTTGGAGGGCGAGGTTGGTGAGCATGTAGGAGATGTTGCGAAAGCGCTCCTGGGTCAGACTTCGTCCAAGGGCGGTCGCCAGATCCGGACCAAGCAGGTCGAGGACGTAGGCGGTGGCACCCGTGGTGGCACGGAGAGGCTCGGGCTCCCTGTCGTGGATCGCTTTGCTGCCGTCGTCGCAGGCGGGCTTGGGGCGCGCGAAGGTAGCCCCGATGATGGGCTCCACCGACTTGCTGAAGACGAAGTCGAGGGAGCCAAAACGCAGGTGAGCGCCCGGCGCCAGCGAGGCGCCGCCGTGGGCCATCCGGACCCTGGTGAAGCGAAGCGACACGCGAAACACCCCTACCTGGCGCGCCAACTGTCGGGGTTCTCTACCGCCGGCAAGTAATATTTCTACGATCGCGTGTCAGGGCACCGGATGGTGGCTCAAGAGACACAGGAGATTATACTGGTTCGGGCCTCCGGAGAGTAACACCCTACGTCCGGTGAGAGCCAGTGTTCTCGAGTCCAAGTCTGTAGTAGGGGATACAAACTAGTCGGGAGAGGGAGACGGTCCCAAGTCCCTGTGTGGTGTTGTGGTGCGAGTGAGTGTGCTGTGGGTTTATCAGCTGTTCCTCCTCCCCCACTGGTACCCCTTTGTCCCCTTTTATAGTCTCAAGGGGAGAAGGGAGAGGGGAGGTAAAAAGAGGAAATTACAATAAGAGTCACTTGTCCCGAGACCTTTAACCTCGTCCTGCATCCCGAGCCGTACACGGAGTAGGTGTTGACGGGGTGGGCGCTCCGCTTGACCCGGGATCGTACATGCCCGGGTGGTTGGTGTAGGGGCTTCTCAGGCGCGTCCTCGAGTAGCTTTCGGGTCGTGGTTGACTTGTTCTGCGCCCTCGGGAACCCCAGGTGTCCTCCTCGGGCTCCAGGTGTCGTTCTTGGGTCCCAGGTGTCCTACATGCGTACCTCTCCAGGACTGTAGTGTTCCTGTTCGGATGAGACGGGTGCTCCTGTGGCTGCCATGGCGAAGGACGGATGCCCATCCCACTCTGACATGGTAGGTACCGAGTGGGTACGGCCAGGGATGGGCAAAAGCCGGGCGGAGCCGAGAGGACTAGTCGGGCGAATCGGAGACTCCTCGGCGACGGAGACTCCCCGGGCGAATCGGAGACTCCTCGGCGACGGAGACTCCCCGGGCGAATCGGAGACTCCTCGGCGACGGAGACTCCCCGGGCGAATCGGGTACTGTTCGGACATGGGAGACCCGCTTGATCCGGGTCTTCAGTTTTTGTTTTTGAAGGGTGGATTATCGTTATGACGTAGATTAAGGGCTTGATCGGGTACCCCTGATCTTGACCCTCGTCAGTCTGAGCCCATCTTCGAGTGGGACTGCTGCTATTTCGTTTCGGCCGAGAGAAAAAGGTGGTTTAATCGGGAAGGTATCCGACGGATTGCACGATTAACTCGGTTTAAGGGCGTGGAGCACTGCTGTGATAGTGGTCCCATGCTCTTAAGCCGGATTAATTGGGGCGGTCTGCCACAAAAACTCCTTCACGTTTTCTTGAATCATCCCGCGGTCCTACTTTTATGTCGTCCCACACCTCCCTTCTCTTCCAACCGAGATGAGCTCCTATCGGCACAGCCGTCGACCACGCCGCTCGCCAGACGGTACCCACCTGCCCGCCCTAGCTATGTGACTCGTCTACGTCGCCCCCGCTGCCCCGTCCGCCTGCAAAACTTGCAGCCGCCCGCGCCAACTGCCTCTGCTGCTGTCGTTCCCACACCGCAAGAGGAGGAGGCTGCGAGGAGCCGGAGGCGTCCCCCCGAGTCCGCTGTGGAGCGCCACCACCCCGCTGGAAGCCGCTGCGCCACCAGCGAGCACTGTTGCTGCTGTCCTTAGGGATTTCCCTGCCCGCTTCTGCACAAGTCGAGAGGAGAAGCAGAAGGGGAGAAGGGTCGGGAAGGAGTGGGAGCCGAAGAAGAAGCAGGAGGCCGGAAACCAACGGTGCCCTGTCCTGCAGTCGCCGTGGTTGATCTAGAGCACCGTGCCGCCGCTGATCTAGAGCCGTCCGAGGTCGCCGCCCTTCTACACGAGTGCCTCGCCGTCGAGCCCTGTGGAGAACCTGCCCCGCACCCCTGCCTTCCCTTGCCACCAGTTTGTGTTGGCCGGCGGCCGCGCCGGTCGCTCTGTGAAGCTGGCCCTCGTGCGGCGGTCGCGCCCTGCTTTTGTTTGTGGCAGAAATGCTGTCGTACACGCCCGCGGACCCAGGATGCCGGCGACCTCGGGGCCAGGCCGATGCAGGCAATGACAGAGCGCGCAGCGAGCATGGGGCCGGCGCCGACGGCAGGGCTCTGCTTCCCTCCCCATCTCCGGTGAGCAGCTATGGGAAAAGTGACCTCAGCAGCCGAGCTTGGGTGGCTGCCATGGTCGAGCCTTGGGGGATCGGATTTTCTTTCTTTTCTTTTTGGGTCCTTTGCCGTAGCTGCCGCTACTGGTTGTTGGGGAATGGGGTTCCTTGTGCACGTGAGCTGCTTCGCAATCATGTGGGTCGGTGGGCTGCTGTTTGTTTATTTAGTTCGTTTGTGTTTCAATTTCAAAGGAACAGTCCAAATTAAAGTAGTTAGAGCATCTCTAGCAGATTACCAAAACACCATACCTTATATAGTCTTTCTTTCTTGGCAACGTATCAGGTGCAAACCAACCTCCCCGTGCAAACTATGCAAACCTCAATCTGGACCACATGATCTTGATCCAAGGGGGCACGTAGAGAGAGGTGGGAGGGGGGATTTGCAAAAGTGATCTTGCTGTGATTAAGGTGGGCGGTGATTTTGCAAATCCCCCCTCCCACCTCTCTCTACGTGCCCCCTTGGATCAAGATCATGTGGTCCAGATTGAGGTTTACATAGTTTGCACGGGGAGCTTGGTTTGCACCTGATACGTTGCCTTCTTTCTTACCAATACCTTCTATTGTGTTTTTGGTAACCAGTGCTGCAGCAGATTACCAAAAACTACTTTAGTGGATAGGGTATTGAGAGGAATCCCCTCTATTTGAGTAAGAGGAGAATCTGTTTTGGTAATCACCAAAAATATTTTGGTATTGGAGATTGGATTGGTAATCTGCTGGAGCACCTTTATTACCAAAAGGACTATTTTTTGGTATTAAGGAGAGGAATGAGTAATCTGCTGGAGATGCTCTTAAGTTACGTTACTTCTTCTTCGTCGTCTGATCCGTGTGCAACTGAGGGGGTGTTTAATTCCGGTGAAAAATTTTGGTGAAAAATTTTGCAAGAGAATCTTACCATTTAGGAGTACTAAATGTAGACTAATAATAAAACTAATTACAGATCTCACCTGGAAATCGTGAGACAAATCTAATGATGGTAATTAATCTATGATTAGGGGATGATTAGCGGATGGTTACTGTAGCATCACTGTTGCAAATCATGGCCTAATTAGGCTCATTAGATTCGTCTCGCAAATTTATCCGGGGTTATGGAATGGATTTTGTTATTAACACACGTTTACTGCTCCATGCATATAAGATTCTCTTTGGTGAAAAATTTTGGTGAAAAATTTTGGGGAATTAAACACCCCCTGACTTTTGCGTTCCTATAAGCTCATGGTTTATACCGTTCTCCCATCCCATCAAACAGGTTCGTGCGTCCAGCTTCTCCCCAAATGTATGCGGTATGCCCTCTCACGTGATGTGTCTCATGTGTTTTGGATTTCTGCCCTCATCTATCTGTCTCGCCTTTGATCTCCCAATTTCTCCATTCCAACTTCCCATGGATGCTTCCAAAGGCAAGTGTGAAGCTCGGTCCGACGAATCATGACTCGGCCTTCATAGCCAGACCAGCAAAAAAAAAGTCATTATCACTAGGATCAACCGACAGAAGAGGTAACAAGGCAGCAATGGAAGTGAATCCACGACGTAAGTGACCAACCAATAATCACGGCTCCCAAAGAGCATAAGAGGCAGCGAGAAAAAAAAATCTATATGCAAGACCACCAAAAGCACAAATTACTAAAAATACATTGTGAAGCTCGTCAACAAAACAAAGTTATATCTGACCTTATTGATAGAACTACATGGACATTTAGGCTAGGACAATTTGTACAAGAAAAACTATAATGCACATTTGAGCAAACTGAAACAAGACGTGCAAATGTAGGGCCCATTATGCAAAGTTAAAACCCAAGCAAAGACAGGCATGATCGTCAAATGTTGCTCTATGCAAACATGACATATTGAAAAAAAAACATGCAAAGAAAAACCGTGAAAAAGCACGTTGTGCGATGTGATGTAAAATTCTGAGTAAGAAAGCCATTGCTATGAAGAACCCTTTCTATAACTTAGCACTTCAGATTGAAAGATGTTTCTATATTGTTCTGTTTTATCTAAATATGTCTACACAAATTATGAATGTATAGCATGATCCTATGATGAGAAATTTCACAAACTTGGCTATATTTTTTAATTTGTGCTCTTGTCTAACTAAAATTAAGAAGCCCGATTTACCACGAATTTGAAGCCCATTTTACAAATATTTTAGGTGAGTCATAAATTACGTTATCACCAAAGTTTTCAGGGATGTATAGGAAAAGTATAGGCAAAGTATGTCATGATTTTTGTCTCACGTTGCAACGTACGGGCATATTTGCTAGTATAATAAATATTTTATAATACAGAATAAAAAGTTCTGTTTCGCAGAAAAATCAGAGTTGGATGTTGGCGTCAGTTAGGAGCGAAAGACTATTTGTTCAAAGTAATCACAACCACTAGGGTTATATCATTTGAACTATGCACTTGTACTCATCACCCGACCTTACCATAAAAGCCGAAATAAAAACCACTCCGATTTCTTTTAAAGAATGAGCATATATGCAAAGGAAATGTAAAGTAAGCCTCAGAAGGAAGGCAGTAATGGTTTTGTAATCACCAAGATATATATTGGCTCAAAAAAATCACCAAGATATATATCATACAGAAATAGCATCCACATGGTTTATCCTATCCCCTGGATGAAATATTCATAAATTCATGCAAAAAAAAAAGAAGTGCAGAAAACAAAGATTAAAAGATCTAGTCGACCTCATAAAGAATATTTATTTTCCACATAGAATGATTTGGACATATGCTTGTCTTATTTTTTTTTTTAGCGACCGTGCCTTAGCATGTTTTTCATTAAGAGGGAAGAAAGTTACAACCAAGTTTCCCGGTCATCACAGACGATGACGGGTAACACGACCGAGAGGAGGAAGAAAACACTACGGGAAACCCCGCATTTGCCGAGTGCCTAACACTTCGCCGAGTGCAAAATTTCGGGCACTCGGCAAATACGGGATATGCCGGGTGTAGGAAACAACACACTCGGCGAAAAGTTTACACTCGGCAAACCCAACCTTTGCCGAGTGTCAAACCCGGAGCACACGGCAAAGAAGGCTTTGCCGAGTGCCCGCAACCTGGCACTCGGCAAAGCGCAACATGGCCCACCTGCCAGGCCGCCGCCGTCGCGCGGTCCGGACGGCGGCTAACGGTCGACCTGTTTGCCGAGTGCCAGACCAAGAGCACTCGGCAAACGTCTGCCCGGCCCCACTTGTCAGGCAGCCGCCGTCACGCGGTCTGGACGGCGGCTAACGGTCGGGGACTTTGCCGAGTGCCCTAGGGTTAGCACTCGGCAAAGATCCCTTTTGCCGAGTGTATTATCTGGCACTCGGCAAATCGTGGCTCCATATTTCATGTAAATGCTTCCAATCCTTTTTTGTTGATTCAAGTATGATACAGTGTACCCTATGTTGCAATTTAGGATTTTTTTTGGCTCGTTTACTATATTCAATGATTTTGTTTCATTAAATTGAATTTTTTGTTTAATTCAAAATTTGAACTACAGGTGTTTGAAATCTTGGAACAGAGTGATTGCAAAAATGATATTCATGTTATTAACTCCTTATTTAGACAATATCAATGAGAAATAAGTCAATTTGGCAAATGATATTTTTGAAACACGACGATGTACGTGTGGTAGGATTGTTTTTTAATTATAAAAAATTCTAATGAACTCCGAAAATCCTGAGATTTGTCGAGAGCTCATGATATCTTATGTGGAGGCGGTGGTAAAAAATATAGAAGCTTCTGCAAAAGTTTTCACATACGATGCTTGCAACCGGAACATCTCCGAAGAAGTTTCGTTGAGTTCTAATAGATCGTTCATGATTTGGACACAGATTGACATGACAATTCGAGTTTCACTTCCAAACTTTTTGTAATGGCAATATACTACCTAAAATGTATCGTGTCAAGTTTTGGTAAATTTTCGGATCCATTTCAGATTTTATAATTTTTTTATTACGTATATTGAAACTAAAATGATATACATGGATTTTGTTGAATAATGACATAAAATAATGGTTCTTTTGTTCAACAATGATGAGATATGCATTGTACAGTGGAGTTGACATGTTTTTTTCAATATTCGTTGCACCAAAAATCGAAATTT
>CM014275.1:54086105-54142338 GCA_004135705.1 Alloteropsis semialata | reverse complement strand
GAGAACGCGAAGTACTGTCCACAGTGCAAGTCGTCCAGGTTCGTGGAGGTAGAATCAGCTGATGGCACTAAGAGGCAGACCACGATTCCCGAGAAGATCCTACGGTACCTTCCTTTCATACCGAGGATCCAACGGCTTTACATGACCGAGGAGTCCGCGAAACAGATGACATGGCACAAAAAATGGTCGTCGATACAATCCTGAGAAGCTGGTACATCCAGCCGATGGTGAATCATGGAGAAGATTTGATGAGATTCATAGTCAGAAAGCTCTGGAGGCTCGCAATGTACGTATTGCCCTGGCAACCGATGGGTTCAATCCGTATGGGATGTCTGCTGCCGCATACACTTGTTGGCCCATGTTTGTTATCCCTCTCAATCTCCCTCCCGGCGTCCTCTTTCAAACGGGATCCGACCGATGATCCGACCTCCCGAGCTCCCGAGGCGGCCGATACCCCCAGCACACTGTCCGATGATCCGACCTAGCGGTGCAAGGTAATAAACTTTATATGTTATCATTCTATTTTTATTTAATATGTTGAATATCACTATAGAAACTAACAATCTATCTTGATCACTTTGCAGGGGTTGGGACGTGGTAGAGCGGGGTGCTTCTCACAGCCGGAAGGTCAACGGCATCCTGGGTCTTCTGTGCAGGGCAAACTTCCCTGGCATAGTTACGCACCAAGGAGTCTAGGAGCCGGCGGAGTCGTTCGCCCACTACTACGACGCCACGGACGACCAAGAGGACCGGGAGGGCAGGAGCTTCCCCAACAAGGCCGAGAGGGTGCTTGCCGAGCTGTGGGTAAGTGTTTCCCGCAATACATATTTCAACACATATATATATATGCATGCTTTCTACATTTGTCACCACTATATCGCATATATATGTAGGATTTTTACAGATGCGCCCCGGGCCACGAGGTGGAGGCGGGTGAGCAGGCAAAGAGGGCGGCTCACAAACTGGTCAAGGACATGTACTACGAGGCGCGGATCCAGGCCGTCATTGACTACTGGAAGGACAGAGGCACAAAGTACTCCAAAGAGCAAGCCAGAACCATTTACCTGACGCACGATCAATACATCTCGGTAAATATAAAACTTTAATTACGATTCCTTATATGATTAAGCACGTATAATCTAATCTTCTTCTACATCATCCTGCGTAGGTGATTCCCTGGTGGTGTGCCTCGCATCCCCAGGCTTGGGAGAAGTGGGTGACCTACTGGTGCTCCCCTGAGTGGATGGAGACACACCTGGCTGCCCGGGAGCGCCGTTTGCTGATGACAGGTCCAGCACACCACCAGGGCAGCCTTACCCTCCCCGAGTACAAACAAAGATGGGTATGACATCTCATTTTATAATTGAAACGCTCAATTCTGCAATATTTGTAATCATATTGTTTTTTTTGTGTGTTTTGTAGTCGGCGGCACATGGAGGCGAGGAGCTGACTGACTTCCAGGCTATTGCCGTGTCCCACATGGGCAGGGCCACGTCCGAAGTCCGCTACAACCCCGAAGCCGGGCCGGAGGCGTACAGCAATCCCATGGTCCACGCCCGCCTCACCACCTACTCGGAGATGGGACGCCAAAAGCATGGGCCTGAGTGGGATCCGGCCGCCGCGCCGCTTGATGGTGAAGTCATCATGAGGATGGCAGGAGGCAAGAGGCATGGCAGGTACGCCGTCGGCGACAGCACGATCGACACGGCCAGTACCCCCACTCTCTCCCAGATCAAAGCCGGTAGCGCTAACCCCGACATACGCCAGCCGCAGACCGCTAGCCACTTCAACATGCAACTAATCCAGGTTATTTCTGCTTTATTACACTTTAGTTCATTTTTCCTTACCGTTGAATTCTAACGCTTTGATGGAATATTGCAGGCCCAGCTAGAGGAGGAGAGGAGAAGAACCACCATGCTAGAGGCCCGGCTGGATGAAGAGCGGCAGTGGCGGGAGGAAGAGCGAAGGCGGCGGGACGAGGAGCAAAGGCAGCGGGACGAGGCCGAGCGGCTCCGCATGCAGCAGATGACCGAGTGGTACAACTGGTTCAACGGCATGGCAAGGGACATGGGCCGATCTCCGCGCCTCCGATGACTTTCGCCCCGCCAGTGATGCCACCTCCGTCATATTCTCCTGTGAGTCACCGCTGAAACTTTATAATTTCATTTCGATCAATGACAGCCTTAGAAAACTTAGATTCACAACCGTAGCTTAGAAAACTTAGCTCTACTTTGTTTCTGTCCTAAAACTTGTGCAGAACTTTGCTGGATCGGCGGCGGCGTCGAACGAGGCTCCTGCGGCGGAAGAAGACATGCCGACACGCCTCAGCCGCAGTCTGTTCGGCCCACCGCCTGGGCCTACTCAGTGATGCTGTGCTTATGAACTTTGTGATTATGAACTTAGTGTGTTTGTGAACGAATAAACTTTACTGTGCTTGTTAGTTGTGAACTTATTGTGGATTTATGGTTGTGGATGAGATACTATTTGCTATGGTTATTGTGGATTTATGGTTGTGGATTTTATCTATATCAACTGCCTATAATATGTATATATATCTATATGAACTGCCTGTGATGTATTTTCAGTTGGGGCACGTTATACCTGAGCAAACAAATGAAACAGGGGCAATTTGGCACCTTTGCCGAGTGTACACTCGGCAAAGAGGCCCTTTGCCGAGTGTTTTTGATCATACACTCGGCAAAGGTGCTATTTCTGTTACATTTTGATGCACCTTTGCCGAGTGCCGAGCCTTTGCCGAGTGTTTTATTTCGGGCACTCGGCAAAGGTGCATCAAAATGCAACCTTATGGTCAACCTTTGCCGAGTGTGTTACCCTGGACACTCGGCAAAGGTTGGGGCTTTGCCGAGTGCCACGTGGCAACACTCGGCAAAGCCTGGCTCTTTGCCGAGTGTTGCCAGGTGGCACTCGGCGAAGGCCCGCCGTCAGCCGTCCGCCGCCGTCGCCGCCACGTCGGCGTGACGTCAGCAAACGACGGCGCGCCGTCCGCCGGGCCGTTACGTGCAATTTTTGCCGAGTGTGGGCCCAGGCACTCGGCGAAGCCTTTGCCGAGTGCCCGAGATAATACACTCGGCAAAGAGCCCCTTTGCCGACTGGAGCTGTGCCGAGTGCTCTTTGCCGAGTGTAACACTCGGCAAAAGCTTCGCCGAGTGTATTTTGCCCTTTGCCGAGTGTTTCAGACACTCGGCAAATGTGAGGTTTCCCGTAGTGAAAAGCGAAACCGCGGAACCGTGAGAAATACATTACATTACATATTGAACATCCCGCGACCCAGCAACGGACGTAAAGCCAAAGCAATCGACGACAGTCGCCTGTACCCCGCCTGCACCCAAACGCCGGCCTCAGAGGCGATGTTTTGAACAATGCGACCGGGTAGTTGAACATTAGTTGTCTTATTTTTTAATTTAATCATCGGCCGGAAAACATATCAGATACAGAAACAGACGTCCAAAAGCAACAGATAATCATCGGCCGGAAAACATATCAGATACAGAAACAGACGTCCAAAAGCAACAGAAGACACAGCTTGATGGGGCTGCGCGGATTGTGAGCGTGAGAGGACTCGGAATATGGGTGGTGATATATCAGGATGGTCGGCAAGGCAAACATATGCCAGTTATTACGACGAACGAGACCAATACAGACAATCTTCACCGTCCTCAGCACAAATCCAGGGAATCAAAATTAAAAAAATGAGAAACAAATTGAAGAGAAAAGGTTGACTCAAAACTGCACAAAACCAAAACATCAAAACACGCTGAACTGGCAAGAACAAACGCCGAACTAAATCAGCTGCGGGAGAAAGAAAGGAAGGTGTCGAGGATGGAGAGGAAAGGGCTTTGCTTTCCTGTGTGAGATCTTTTTTAGGTTTTTGAGAGAATTTCCTGTGCGAGATCTGAGATTGCGGCTTGGTAGATTGCTCTCCATCGCCGGGGGCCCGGGGCGTGCTTATATAGAGGCCTCCTGGGTGCTAGGGCTTTTACAGGGGCGGCCGGTTTTCTCGTGCTCGGACTAGGGGATCGCAGCCGTTCAATATTGGTGCGGGCCCCGACTGGGCCTGGAGTTGACGAGCCAGACTTGGACTAGGAGTGAAGGAAAAGGAGTGAGGAACGGTGCTGGGCCAGACTGGGCCTGAAAGCCATTTCCGTGTGCGATCGGCACTTCCTGGCATTGCCGTGTGCGAGCGCCGACCTTAGCGCAACTCGAACAGAGTTGATATGTGACTCTTCAAGCCAAAATTTGGCAAATTAGCATTAAAATTGTGGTCCAACAGAGCTGCTATCTGGCTCTCCATCTCATTCGACTTGTTAAACTTCTCTTCACACTTGCTAAACTTGGCAAGTCAATTTGCCTTGCCAAATTGTGGGTCCCACACATAGTAAATGCCAGAATGGAGATTGCAAAATCGCGAGGCTGTTGTAGTACAAAATGGAGAGGCTGTTGGAGTGGATGGAGAGTGCTATTTTTAGATAGTAAACTAGCTGTTGAGATTTGAAGAGTGGAAAATGGATAGTCTGTTGGAATGAACAACTCAGTATGGAGAATAATCTTTTTGCCAACTCCAATAGAGAGTGAAATAGAGAGCCAAAAATAGAAACTCTGTTGAAGATGCTCTTAGGTGCCGCCCTCAAACAAAATCCCAATTCCCAAGCGCGTGCACAGCGACGTAGTAGCCCAGCACCACGCCCGAGAACACCGCCGTGCCATGAGCCCACCGCCTTCCACCGATGATGGCTTTGGGCAGATGGCTCCTCAGCAATTCAGCACGGGAGGCACCTCCCTTGCGCTCCGAGCTGGAGTGGAGAGGAAGCTACGGTGGTGGTGCTCCTTGAGGAAGAACCGGGAGGTGGAGGCGCTGCTGGATTTTGGCGACAGCTGGTGATAGAATTTGATGTTGGCAATTTGGAGCGATATGATGTTGATTTGTGTTGTGTCCACGCACGCATCAGCGGAAAGGGCTGGTTTTCGCGCTGCTGCGTCGACGTTCGCGCATAACCATGCTGCTTTGCGCCGCCGTCGTCACCGTCGTCTGCCAAGTGAGGTGCTAGCTCCCACGTGTCTCCCTCCTTTGGCCGTGCCCTCCCCCGTCGTCTGCAAGTGAGGGGCTAGCTCCCACGTGTCTCCGCCATGGCCCTCCTCGCAGCCCATCGGACGTCCGACGGCGGCACAGGTGGGTGGTGGTGGCGGATGGGTGGTTGGGAGAGGCAACGGAGAGCTGCCCGAGTCACTACAGCAGGGGAGATGTATATGATTGGATGCTCCTTTGCAAAATATTTTTAGAATAATATAGTTTCAGTGACTAATGCAGTTGCAGGGTTGTTGGTATTTCTGACTAATAGTTTCAGTGACCGTACAAAATACCAACAGGTTTTCTGACTAATATAGCTTTCGATACCTGGAATATTTTTTTCGTCGGACATTAAAAGCATCCAACATGCTTTATCATGTCACGCGCTGTTTTTTCCACGTCTTCGTGTCGTGCGCCAATCAGCTTCTGCGTATTGTACGTCGCGTACAATTTATGCGGGCATCTCCGATTCAAGTTATTTTAGCCTTTTATTTTGCTTATTATCTTTGCCAAAATCATATTTTGGATGCTCTAGAATAAGAGCACCTCTGGGTTTTTGCTATAATTTGAAAGAATATTTAGGACTCGAAAATTTTGTAAATAACACTTAACGGACTCGCTAGTTACAATGACTTTGTTGTCGCTCAATCATCAAAATCACGATATAATGACACGTGAGGCCAATATCCTTGCGGCAGAATTCTCGACTGAGAAGAGACAATAATGGAAATCGAATATTAGGGCATCCAATGTCCAAGCAACGAGCAGCAGTGTTTCATTGCGCGGTTTCCAAAAATGCCACGTCATCTAAAGCATTTGAGTAGATGAATGAAATGAGACCTCTCAATGCAAAGTTTCACTTCACGGTTTCATAGGCTAATATATCACTTAAATATTGACTCCAAGTGACCAATAAGAATTGATGAAATGTGTGGCGATGAAACGAATTGCTCTAAGTGAAGGTTTCATCTCAATTTTATAGTCTTAATAAAATTGTGCATAGGATTTCATGGTGATGAAACCTAAATTCTCTTTCATCATAAATTACATACCATGTTATTATTTTTGCCTATACAGCAGGTTATTTAATAAAACAAAAGTTTAAATTACCCCCTCAACTATGGCCAAAAGTTTAGTTAACACCCTAAACTATATTTTGGTTCAATTTACTCCCATAACTTTGGTGATTGGTACAATTTACCCTTTAGTAAGATTTGTCTTTTTTTTGTTTCTCCACACACAAATAGAGTTTTAAGTTCAAATTTTGTTGGATGACAGAGAACATCGCGTATTATGTTAAAAAAATATCATATAATTTTTTTACTTAAATTTTATACAGTTTATGATTAATTTTAATTAGATGTACTAGCCTATTAAAATAATACTGAAAAAATTATAATATATTTTTCTAACATAATTTGTGATGTCGACTATCACACCGCAAAATTTGAACTTAAAAATCTATTTGTATGTGAGATAAAAAAAGACAAATTCAATTGAAGAGTAAGTTGAACCAATTGACATAGTTTAGGAGGTTATTTGAAAAAAAAATAGTTTAGGAGATTATCTAGACTTTTTTTTAACTCCCGAACTACTTAATTGATATTTGCTGACAAATCATGAGCGACAATTACAGAGATGTTCTCCGGTACATCGCACGATATGTGCTCCGCTCCTTCAACACCACCCAAACCCAGAACTGCTAGCTCATGAACAGCTCGGTTACAATCACGCGACCTATACACACACACTAAAAACTAAACAAATTTGATGCCACAATCTCTTTGATTTCTTTCACCAATCCAGCTGCTGTCGAGTAATCGGTGTTTACCGACTTGATTGCTTGAACTACTAGGGTCGCATCAGTCTCCAGGATTAAGTGTCGTATCCCTGCACCTATAGTCCCTTGGAGACCCTGCAAGCATGCTATCGACTCCGCCTGAAAGGCATTCAGGAGGTGATTCACTTTGCCTGATGATGAAACCCCAACTCCCAGACAAAGTACCAGGTTGGAATGATGCATCACAGTTTAGTTTGAGCACTCCGACCGGTAGTCTATTCCAATGCGCCCTCCTTTGCTGTCGAGTCTTAGGTGCATGCTGCAGCAATTTTTTTGATTCCGCTGCATAAATCCTAATAGCCCGGACCAGCGCCTCCGGACTCCTTCTCTTCTCTTCCTCTCTAATTTTATTTCTTTCTGTCCATATGAACCACAAGGTAAGCACCGCTAATAATCTTGTATCCTCATTCGCCTTCAGTATGAGCTCCACTGCTTCCATCGCAGATGATGTCCCAGCCAATACATCTGCAACATTCAGTAACCCCAGTTCGGTCCATATGCTCTTGCTAGTTTGCATTTAGCATAGAGGTGAGCCCCATCTTCTCTGAACCGATTATCTAGACTTTGATTATAGTTGGGAAGGTAATTTAGATTTTTTTAATAAAAATAAAACTTGAAAGGCAAGAATGATCTTACCGTACTGTCTTCCATCAGGCCGTGTTTGGCAAAATTTTTGATGATGTTAAATGCATCTTTGACCGCTAATTAGGGGTATTAAATAAAGTCAGTTTACAAAACTACCTCCACAACCCCTGGTTAAATTCGCGAGACGAATCTAATGAGGGCTTTGACCGCATGATTAGAGGATGATTACTGTAGCATTACTGTAGCAAATCATGGATTAATTAGGCTCATTGATTCATCGCGCAAAGTTACACTCATGTGTGAAAAAGTTTTGTAAATAGACTTCATTTAGTACTCCATGCATGCGAGATTCCTTGGGGCAAAATTTTTGCCCCCCTGAACCTAGGGCTGGGCATATTTTCACCGAGAACCGAAAACCATGCCGAACCGAACCGAACTTTTGGTTTTTTCGGTGCTTCGGTTCGGCATCGGTTTTGGTTTTTGAATACTTCGGTGCTCGGTGCTAGGATCGGTTTTGGCTCCACACCGAACCGAACCACCGATTAAACCGGAGTTGTACGCATCCCACAGGCTCCAGCAATCCTCCTATAGGCGCACTAACATTTCGGCCCATAATGGCCCAACATCGTAGCAACACACAATAGCCAAAGCACCAGTCCACCACCGGCCCGCTGCCCAGTCACGAGCTCACCTCCTCCAAAGACCAAACCAAGGTTTTAAATAGCGGGCTAAGACCTTTAGCGGTTGATTTTCCAGAGGCTAAGAAAAAGCTATAGCGGGCTATAGCCGTAGCTAAATCATTTAGCGGTTTTACAAATTGTGTTAGAACTTTGAATATTTAATACAACAAATCAAACAAAGACACAAGTCACTAACACAAAAGATCTTCACACCTTTGTTTCATAAAGATCTTGTATATGGTAACTTTGGATCTTGCATGACCTATGTTATGTTCGACCTGACCAATCAATAGCCTGATTTAGCGGGGCTAAAACACTCTCATTTAGCTAATTTAGCGGGCTATATCTGGCTATTAGCGGATTCTACCGTTTAGCGCTAAAAGGACCATATCCTAGCGTTGCTCCTTCTAAACAGCTATAGCGGAGGCTATAGCCAGCTATTTAAAACTATGGACCAAACCTAACCCTATCAGTCCACGGCGACGGCGGCGCTTGGCGAGTGCGGCGGCAGCGACAGCGGCGCTTGGCGAGTGCGGCGGCGCAGCGCGTTGCAGGACAGTGGCCCAGATGCATGCAAGAGCAGCTCGAGGCACAGGCGCACCGCTGGAGAGCCGGGCGAGATGCGTTCGCGGGTTCGTGCGGTGTCTGCGAGTGATCCAGCGAGGTAGATAGTTTAATCGATTTGATTTCCGTCCTGCAACTAGCTAGTGTTCTTTGCCATCCAACCTTGTAGTGATTTGAAATAAATTAGTTTTCTTTTGCATCAGTGATTGATGTGGGAGAAGGATGGGATTCTTTACGTCATTTTTGCTCTTTTTTCTGGATTTCTTTCTTCGTGATTTCTTACTTCGGTAATAACCGAACACCGAACCGATCAAACCGACACCGAAGTGATCGGTTTTTGGATTTTTCATGCACCGATCGGTTTCTGATTTTTAAGACACCGAAGTTTATCCAGCACCGAAAAACCGAACCGAATTGTCGTTTAAAGCGAATGCCCACCCCTACCTGAACCAAACACGGCCTCAGTGGAACAACGACCCCGTTTGGTTTTCCAGTCTAGCATCTAGCACGAAAAGAATCTTTCTTGCATGAAGTACTAAATGAAGTCTATTTGCAAAATCTCTTCACGGATGAGCGTAACTTTTCGAGACGAATCTAAAGAGGCTAATTAATCGATGATTGGCTACAGTGATGCTACAGTAACCATCCTCTAATCATCCTCTAATCATGCGGTCAAAGGCCTCATTAGATTCTTCAGGGTTCGTAGTTCAGGGGTTCTAGAGTTAGTTTTGTAAAATACCTTTATCTAATAATTCTTTGTCAAAGTTGTGAACAGCGCTGGAAAACCAAACGGGCCAACCTCTGATGGTTCCGCTGCCACGCGTTGGCATCTTGGGCGGTGTAGAGAAATTTTTTTGTTTGCTCGGTGTCGGTGTCATCCTTCCGTCTGACACTCCAACATTTTTTTTTTCATGTCACACGATGTTTCTAGCGACTACATTTACCATCGGGAAAACCAAAGAGCCAGCGTGACGGCACGCCTGGCCTCGTTGTCGTTGGTCGTAGCTCAGCTAGCCCGCAGCTCCGATCGAGCTGAGCACGCGCGCCGGCGGATGGCGGGGGCGCCGCACGAGCACGCCGGGGACTCCTGCTCCTCCCTGCAGCGGAGGACGACGATGCACGTCGTGATCTTCCCGTGGCTGGCGTTCGGCCACCTGCTCCCGGGGCTGGAGCTGGCGCGGCGCCTGGCGTCCCGGGGCCACCGCGTGTCGTTCGTCTCCACCCCGCGGAACCTCGCGCGCCTCCCGCCGCTGCCGCCCGCGCTGGCGCCGCGCGTCCACCTCGTCGCGCTCCCGCTCCCGCGCCTGGATGGCCTCCCCGACGGCGCCGAGTCCACCAACGACGTGCCGCCGGCGGGCGCCTGCTCGGAGCTCCTCAGGGAGGCCTTCGACGGCCTCGCCGCCCCCTTCTCCGCGTTCCTCGACGCCGCGTGCGCGCACGGCGGGAGCGGCAGGCCCGACTGGGTCCTTGTCGACAACTTCCACCACTGGGCCGCCGCCGCCGCCGCCGATCGGAAGGTAATGAAGCTAGTTGAGCCGTGTAAACTGTGATCGATCATCAGCTCCTGACGAGCGTTCCGGCATGCCGCCGCAGGTGCCATGTGCGATGCTCCTCCACGTGCCTGCGAGCATGTTCGCCGCCGCTCCCGCCGGCAAGCCACGGCCCGAGGAGGGGGCCGGCACCGGCAGTGGGCAAGAGCACGAAGCCACCGGAGACGGGGAGGAGCCGCCGGCGGCGGCATCAGCTCCTAGATTCGAGACGGAGCAGCACAGGAGCACGTACGAAACCCAAGGCGCCTCGGGGGTCTCCGTCTGGCAGCGCCTCTTGCTAACCGCGCAGCGCAGCAGCTTCATCGGCGTGCGGACCTGCGCCGAGCTGGAACCGGAGGCCCTCCGTCACCTCCCCACCCTCTTCGGCAAGCCGCTCATCCCCTTCGGCCTCCTCCCGCCGTCACCCGACGCCGGCAACGCCGCCGACGCCGCCGCCATCATGTCGTGGCTAGACGTGCAGCCGGCGGAGACGGTCGTGTACGTCGCGCTGGGAAGCGAGGCGCCGCTGCGGGTCGAGCTAGTGCACGAGCTGGCTCTCGGGCTGGAGCTCGCCGGGGTCAGCTTCCTCTGGGCTCTGAGGAAGCCGACCGGCGCCGCCGCCGACGACGCCGACATCCTCCCTCCGGGCTTCGAGGAGCGCACGCGCGGCCGCGGGCTCGTCGCCATGGGATGGGTTCCTCAGATCAGCATCCTGGCGCACGGCGCCGTCGGCGCGTTCCTGACGCACTGCGGCTGGAGCTCCACCATCGAGGGTCTCCTGTTCGGACGCTCCCTGATCATGCTCCCGATCTGCGCCGACCAGGGCTCGAACGCGCGGTTGATGGAGGGGCGGAAGATCGGTGTGCAGGTGGCGAGGGATGGAGACGACGGGTCGTTCGACCGCCGCGCCGTCGCGAGAGCGGTGCGTGACGTCATGTCCGACGAGGAGGGTGGGAGTAGGAGCGTCTTCGTCGCCAATGCGAAGAGGCTGCAAGGGATTGTCGCGGACAGGACCTGCCAGGAGAGATGCATTGACGAATTCGTCGAGCGTTTGAGATCCTCCTGCTTTAAGTGAATTTTTTTACTGCATTTTTGTTGGAAATAAAAAAGTTCCAAGTTTTAGTGAATTTTAAATGTTTTATAAAAATTGGGGTGTTACACTTGCTATCAAGGATTTGCAGCATATATCATGAAATCAGCTTATTATTACTATGGCAAACTTTCATTTGTCTCTTGTAGATTAGCTTCTCTATCAGACTCCTATGTCAAAGAGAAGAATACATTCTATGAATTCTAGAACATATTAATAAAAATGTAAAATGTCTATGCTTGTCCTTTATTAGCCATATTTAACGCTAATTGAGTGATGAATGTCTATATGCGTACATGCACATACCAAAAAAGGTAGAATGATTTGGTTTTTTTTTGACAAAATTTGAATCACTGGATGTTTTCTGTTTTGGGACGGAGGGAGTATACACTAGAAAAAAATAGTAGTAATATAGGTTACCACCAAAATTTAAGGAAACAAAGACAGTGAAAGATCTTCTAAACAATACTATGATAGATTTCTATACAAAATGGCACGGTTCTTAAAGTTTTCTCCATGTACAAAAAATAAGAGAATTAGCGTAAGGTTTACGAGACCTACATATGCATTACACCTATAAGCTCCCATCTCAAATGGGGAGGATATGGACAAAAAAATTGCTTATCTATTAGAAACGGGGAAGCCAGGGTATGTGAAGAAAACTATTTATCCATTAGATATTTATAGTGTCTAGTATAAAAGAAATTATCCATTGGATATGGGTGAGAATGAGAAGGGTGAGGATTGGATAATACATATTTGGATTTGGGTATGAGCAAGAGTGGGTTTGCCCATACCCTCCCAGTGACAGATCTAGGGTGCCATTGATTCATTTATCGCTAGGATAGGAAGAAAGAAAAACAATCTCTCTATCTTTTTTCCCACTCTCAAAGGTGTCCATATCAACTTTGGCACGTGATTATTTCAGCAAAGTGAGGCTTAAGGGACTTACAGTGTGCTTGGTTGATGGCCACCAACTAAGGGCGTGTTTAGTTCCACACAAAATGCACAGTTTTCACCTTGAGAACCATATCAGTTCATTTCTTCTCTCCGTACACGTGGCCCATTGCATAAACTTTATGCATAAAGTAGGCATCTAAACACCCTCTAAGGCCTCATCCAATGGTTAACTCTTAGCTAGCTCATAGAATATTTTTGTATATTTTAATGGAAGAGAGAAGAACTATCTCTTGATCAGGAGATAGTCTCATACACGCACTTCGAGATAACATGAAGATGACATATGGGATCATTCATGTTATGAGCTATGTGCTAAGAGCTAGATCATTGGAAGGGTTGTCTCTTAGAGTGTTTAGAGCTGGGTACTAGCTCTTGCCTTTGAAGAAGGCCAAAGTACGCCCTTAAAACATGGCACGTCCTCGTTCGGTTCCCTAGGAACAATTATGAGCCGGAATGGTTGGGCCTTGTTTAGTTCCTCAAACTTCTCTAACTTTTTTGAAAAGTTACAACATTTCAACTAAACACCTCCTTCAACTAATTTGAAAAGTTACAAAAGTAACGCATTGAAAAACGTGCCCCCTCTACTTTTACGTTTTTCAATGCAACTTTCAACTAAACACCCCCTTCAACTTACTTTTCAAACTTTGGCACACGCTTCCCAATGCGCCAAAGTTTGAAAAGTTGGGCCAACTAAACAAGGCCCTAGACTTAATCCATCCATATCGCTGGATCCTGGTCCGGTAATTCCGACCAGTTTTCAATCCATGTACAAAATTACTGATAGGTAGGCAACAAACGACCACCAATTATTCTTGCCAAGTTCGCATCACAAGTCAAACGCTACACTAGTGTTCAACAATCAGCTCTGCAACTAAAAGTAAAACATGCTTACGTGTATGCATATGGGTTAGGAATAACATGGAGGAGATCACGATGGGATACTTGCATCGAAAGAGGGAAGGCAGTACTCCTTAAAAAAATGCTCCATATCCTCCAGGACCAAGAAAGTAGAACATGGCCCGATTCATTTTAAAAGAATTTGAATGGACCATGATGCTCCTATAGAAATAGCGTGCATCTAATAGTTAAACATTGGAGCAGCAACAGGTTGGGATATACTCCCCCGTCCCAAAAAAAAATACAATTCTAGCACAGTGTCACGTTTTAGTATCTCAAGTTTGCCCAATTATAGATTAAAAATTATCAGTATTTATAATATAAAATAAATAGTATTAGATTAGTTACAAAATGTATTTTCATAATAAATTTATTTAGAGCCATAAATATGAATATAACTTGCTAGAAACTTGGTCAAACGTGAACCAGTTTAGGTGTCACGCAACACGTAGTTGTATTCTTTTTGGGACAGAGGGAGTACTTCAAAGCTTTGTAATCCATAATTTTAAGGAGACAGGATCCGGATGCTTCAGCATCAGCTCCACCGTCCAAACTAATAAGTTATTGTCTAAGTCAGAACAGAAGTACTACAGAACTCTGGAGCAATTGATCTTGGCGAAGGATCTCGTGTGATAGAGGCCCTGTTTAGCAAACTTGTCACATCGAATGTTAGAACACTAATTAAAGGTATTAAACATGAATTAATGATAAAATATATTCCATAACCACGGGTAACTTTGCGAGACGAATCTAATGAGCCTAATTTGGCCATGATTAGACAACGTCGTGCTACAGTAAACAATCTCTAATGACAGATTAATTAGGCTTAATAGATTCGTCTCGCGATTTTCCGTCCATCCATGTATTTAGTTTTATAATTAGATCATGTTTAGTCCTTCTAATCTTTGATTTAGAATTGCTACAGTAAATTTCGCAAACTTTCTCACCGAACTAAACATGCCCTCATTCAACATGCGCCCAGCAACCGTATCGCCACGACGCCACAATTACTGAACTTATACAGCAACAACATTATTTGCCTCAGTACGTACATATATAAATGCGCCACGCTGATCTCCTGTGATCAGCACCGGAGAATCACTGTAGCTGTCCGTAAGGGAGCAGCAATTGACGAAGAAACAAGATACACACTCATCACAGATGGTGCAAGAATACCGAGAGATCACATGGCCAATTAGCCGGCATTGAACTTCTGACATTAGTCAATAATACAGCGACCCCAAAGAATTAACAAATAGCAGCTGACATCTCAAGATTGTTAAACAACTCAACTGAACTGAGCTGTGGAGAGGTGGAAAAGGCAAAGCCGGGGGCTCCCGCACCCCTCCTTTCTATGGCCGGAGGACATTGGAACCCCCACCCCAGCAGTCCCAAACCATAATCCTAACCCTAAGTGCCGCCGACTCCAACACCACCCCGACCGGCGGCGACCTCATCGCCTACCGCCCCGCCCACCTGCTGCCCCTCCTGTGTGCGAGCTTCAGCGAGAGCGCCGGCGGCACGAGCGCGGGGTGTGAGAGAGAGCGAGAGGAAGAAGAAGGTCGAAAGGATCAGACGGACGCGAGAGTGGAAGCTATTTGGTTTTCGGGCTTTCGAAAGCCAGATAGGTTCCCCGCCAAGCCGGGGCAGTTTTCTTTCCGAGTCGGGCCAAACCAAACAACGATTTTTTGTTGGGCCAGTTTTCGCTCCGGGCCGTTCTAATCCAGGTGGAACAGGCCTTGTCCTGGGCCGTTCTGAGATAAACGAACGAGGCCAGTTGTTAGATATTCTATAGGAATTACACATGTTCCTGATCATTTGACGACTGAGAGTGTATCAGTATGCAACCATTGAACTTTGCCAGAATATAAACTTTTAGTAAGAAGCTTACAGGTCATTTCTAACATCATTTCTCAGTAAACTCAAACATGTCAAATGGATCCAAGCAATCAGACCCAAAGTACAAAGAATCAAAGACAAACTACACAGGACGGTATCCTATTTATACAACACAGGGACATAAGTTTGATGGGTGATCGCTGTTCACTGACCTACGGGTCCCTCTTGATGGAGGACGGCCATGACAACCTCCTCTGGTTCATGCCGTCGAGCGCGTCGCTCTCAGAGTTGATGTCATCCACCTGCTTCCAGGAATCGAGCATTGAGCTGTCTCTCCACTGCGGTGGCGTTAAGAACTTTGAATCGTCAGTAGCGCTGCTTGGGGTCATTGATAGAGAGGAATGTCCAACACGCAGTTTCTGAAGAGTTGAGAAGGATTCCCTCATTGCAGACATGGCCTCGAAGAACCGGGTGCAGGAAGCAAGGGCGGCAGGTATCGGTCGCAGCATTTCCTTCATGAACATAAACAGAGCAATTAAGCCTGTGACCACAAAGAGGACATATGTACAAAAGGAAATTTGAGTTGCTTCGAGACCAGTCAATCACAATGCACAGCAGAATGCAATGTTATCCTGACATGATGTATGACAAATAATATGCGATCTCTAAACATGACAATGGTAGCATAAATGTATTTTTCCAAGTGGGAAGCATTTCCAAAGGAAGAATTTGTTATGACTGCTTATTTAATTTATCAGAACAAATACTTTAAACTTACCCCCCAGACTGCTGGCGACTCCCTAAAGTTTTGGCTCCACTGGAAATCACCAACTGATGCTGTCAATGCCCCATAGTCACTTGCTGCTTTCAGAAGTAGCTCCGAAAATTGTTTCTGAGAAGAAATTGGCACATTAAGAAAAGTGAGATACACTCAGAATACCATGTCTTTCATTAGTAATGAAAATGCTTAAGCAGATGTAAGAAAACATTCTCAGACATGGCATGTTTGTTATAGAAATAACAAAGGGAGAGCATCAAGAAAAACTACCTGGTATTCAGCTTCAACAGGTATGCAATCAAGGGAATAGGGTTGTTGCAGCCTGGCAATAATGCGATCCTGATAGAAATAGCTGCAAATTAGATGTGAAGATCTTTTGACTAACACATATGCAGCTGTTCTTGACACATCCGACCCAAAAAACACGTAAGCTTGACACTCAGGAAAGGAAGCAACAGCAAAAAATATACAACATGTTACTTCCATTACCTTGTTCTGAATAACATCTTTCAAAATAGCAGTTATTCTGGCCAAAGATTCACACTTCTTTTCCATCTCACTAACATGGGTCAAATGAGCAATGTTTTTATCATCCTGTGGAAAACAACAGAATCAAACATAAGCCATGAAAAGAAAAGATATGTAAATTGAGATGGCACTATTGAAAAACGGCATGCTCGAAATTTTACTAGTTCTAGCACATAAACAGTATTATTTTTATTTTTCCAGACCCTTGTATTAATAGGGCATAAACATAGTGTCCATCTTCATACATCATCTTCTAGACTTAAAGAACTTTAGCCTGAACATCTTAAGGATAAGCAGGCATTTTTTTTATCATCCATCAAGAATCAAACTTAATTCCAGCAAATGTAGGTATCTGCCACTACACATCTTTCCAGTAAATGCCAGAAGGTTTATCTCATTGTATCATGAGCAAAATTAAATTTTAAATTAGAAGAGGGAAAGACATTCATTGTAAAGAAATGCTCATCCTATCAGTCAAAATGTAGATATCTGATATGGACAAATGTATCCCCAAAATGCTGTAATTCCCTAGTAGGTCCCATTTCTCTCTAGAACCTCCTTTTCATGAGCAGCCAAAATGTGAATTGGCACACTTCACAAAAAGAATCATAATCTGAGCACGATAAAAAACAATCATAATCTGAGCACGATAACTGGAGAACATAAAGGGTGACCACTAGAAAATACAATGAAACAGTTAATTGTGGAATCATTACCATGTAGTACAGGATCGGGAAACATAAAACTAGGCAGAAACCTATGAAAACATTGGCACGGTGTGGAGCTGGTGCAAACATAGAGGGCCCAACAACTGGATATCAACACATTACCTTCCTTCCTTGTAGCTCCACTTGCAAGTTGGCAATGTTCCTCTGCACGACAGTCAGTTCCCTCAGAACCCTCACCAGATCATCGCTTTTGTCTGTGCTGCTCTGATCCTCCTGCAACAACGGAGAGAAGGGAATAGTGAGGACTTGAGATTGAGAAACACCCTTTTTAGATCGCACCGTACCTAGCAGAAATCCAGAAGGCCATCCATTTTCATGGCATAAAACTCTAAATTTTGTACAACTAATCTAAGACAAACCAAACAGATATAGCAATAATAGCATAACACAGCAATCGCTCACATCTCACAAATTTCCATCATATTCGCGTCTAGTTCTGAGACTGCAAACTTCCACAAGATGAAGAAATCTATACAGCGGAGCATCTAAATTGTAAAGGTATCCCACAAGTTTTCGCCGCAAGATTAGCCCTCACTATTAAGCGAACCAAATGCAGAACTCACACAAAGGCATGAGATCGCACACCTCATGCCACAATCTCGGCGGCAACGCTACTCTCCAAACCTACATTTCACAATCCTTTCCGCAATCACCTCTCCAGGAGCCGCCGCTTCCGCGAACTAGACCCTACAATTTGCGCCTTCGCAAATGAACCGGAAGGGCCGGATCTGGTTGAAGCGCGGTGGGGAGGAGCGGAACCAGGTGGTTGGACGGCAAGATTAGGCGGCGAAACAGATCGAACGGAACCAGGTGGTTGGACGGCAAAATTAGGCAGCGAAACAGATCGTGGGGGGCGACGGACCTGCGGGGGAGGGACGGGGAACCCGAGGTCGGCGGCGATGGCGAGCGCCTCCGCCATCCCGCCCAGCCGCTTGGCCGCCTTCGGCTGCGCCGCCGCCATGGCCTCGCCGGCGCCGAGGTCGGGGACGAGGGGGGCCGGCTGGGGACGGATGGGCGGGCGGGGAGCCGCGGAGGAGGCGGCGGGAGCGGAGCGGAGCGTTTGGCGAGGGAGTTGGGCCGCGTCTCGCTTTCTCCCCGACGGTCGAGTTCTGGCTTTGCTCGGTGAGCTTCTTTCTCGAGCTCCAATTTTGAATCTCCAAATGGCCGCTACCTGAGCAACTAGTACCCTTTTTTATTGTAATGAACCATTTATTTTTAATCTTTCTTTGCTCTAGTTTTTTTTATGATTTTATAAAGGCCTCTTTTGCAGCACAAGAAAATGTTAGGAAATCAAGTTTGAAAATCATAGGGTTTGTAAAAGTTGGGGGGAAAATGTTGAATTTGGTGTTTGAATGGTTTGTGGAAAGCATTGCCTCTATGGCTCTTAGATCGTGGGTTATGTTTTTGTCTTATTTGGCTGAGCTCTACCTCTGAGATCTATATAGACTTTGAGTCTTTGGTAAAATAAAGTGGTTCAGGCATCTTTATTTCATCCAAAATAAGGGCGCAATGGCTCAACTCAGTATCCTCGCTCTAAGAATTTCTAAAGTTAGAGATGACTAACTACAAAAAAAATCTTGAATTTTGAAGGCCTTACCAAACAAAATTTAATTTCCTACAGAATTCCTACAAAACTAGACAAATAATTCTGTATACCTAAATTCCTTTCCCCCAAATCTACCTGCTCGTGAAGATGATAATCATGCCATTCCAGTTACAAAAAAAAAACAACTTTATTCGGCATCTTGTTGCTCAAGGAAAGCTGTAACATCCCAGATTTTTCTGGAATGTTCTTAAATGCAAAAATATGGATTTTAAAATTTTTGCTTGCATTGTCGTGAAAACACCTTAGATTGTCTTCTTGTGAATCTCCCTAAATTCCTAGGAAATTAAAATTGACCTTTAATTTTTGCTTAGGGCAATTCGTGCTAGAGTGATTTGGCTCTTTTTGGTTTTATGTGAGTGCTTGTGTGGAATTTGTATTTGAAGTCAAACCATTCAAATACAAATTTAATCCTAACTAACCTACACGGGCCTGCTAACTACCCCATCTAACAGCCTGCTAAACTATGCTCCAACTCGCTAACACCTGGAAGGCCCAAGTCCTTTTCTATCTCTAATTCTTTTCCGTTCTCTCACCAAAGCCCACCCTGTATTCTTTCTTTTTCTTTTCTCTTCTCCCTCACGTGAAGTCCAACCGGCCCAGCCATCTAACGAGCCCAGCCTGCCCGGCCGCTGCCCCTGTTCTTCTTCTCGCCCGTATCGCACGCGCGCTGCACGCACGGAGGCACCACGGAAGCGGGCGCCGCACGCAAGCGAGCTCCCTGGATGCGCGCCGCGTGTCCGAGGCGCGGACGCTAAGGATCCTCGCCGTCCCTGGAGCAAGCCCCCTCGCGAAGCCCTAGCGCTGCGCCCCATAAATTCCCAGGCCGCCGCTGCCCCTGCCCAAATTCTCGATGGGGATTTTCCCCTGCTTGCCTAGGCCGCCGCCATGGAGGAGAGGAGAGGGAGCAGGAGAGGAGAGGGAGCCGAGGGAGTACGCGGGAGGCCGCGCCGTGCCTCACCGTCCGCAGCCCCGCCGCCGCCTGGCGTCCCAGCCCGTCGCCCCGCTGCTGCTGCTGTTCTGCTGCCGCCGTGCAAGCCGAGGAGCTGGTGAAACCGGAGCCCGTGAAGAGGAGGACGCCGTTCTGCCGCAGCCTCGACGCCGAACCGCGAGCTCGCCATCGTCGCCTCCACGTCGAGCTCGAGCCGAGTCGCCCGCAAGCCGCGCCGTCAAGGAGCTGAACCGCATCACCGACGTGCCTGCGCGAAGAGAACCGCGAACTGAAGGAAGATGGCGCCAAGCTGCTGCCCTGCTACCCCTCCGCCTGTCACCTGCAAGCTGCTCGATGATATGCGTGAACCTAGAACCGCAAGCCGGCGCCCCGTACGACGACCCCGAGCTGAACCGCAAGCGCCGCCGTCCCTGCTCTGCCTCGTCACCATGCCGACCACCTCGCCATCGACCCCTAGGTGAGCAGAGCACAGTCGTGACCGCCCCCTTTCCCTGTTCCCTTTTGCTGTTCGACCATGGAGAGCACCAAACCACCGCCACCATCTCTGCCTGTTTGCTTGCCTGACCGGCCGTTGAGCCGCTGGACTGCCACCCTTACCTGCCTACCTACCCTCTGTGTCGCGTGCCTTCGTGCCGCAGTGCTTCTGTGCAGGTGCTGTTGTCCCCATGACCAAGCCATGCCCAAGGGAACCCAACCATGGCTGCCTTATGACCTTGCCCATGATGTGTTCGATGTTATGCCTGGCTGCCTTGCTGCTGCCCTGTGTGCCCGGCCTTCGAGCCGCAACTTGTGCAGATGCCGCGGCCGTTTCCGCCTTGCCTTGTCTTGCCCAAGCTGCCAAGCCATGTCTGCCTTCCACCCTGCCCGCGACCTGTTCGATGAAATGCCCAAACCATCTGTGCATGTCCTGGTCGTCTCGTTTTGCTGCCGATCGTCGTCGCTTGTGCGCCGACCGCCGAGTTGCGAACCCCGCCGTCGAAACCTTGCTGTCCCCGACCATCCCAACCCTGCCAACCACGTCGCGGCCATGGAATGCCATGAACCCGCGCTCTAGCCGATGCCATGTCGTTCCATCCCGGCAATGTTGCGGTCGTGGACGACCACGTGTCCGCACGCGTTCGCCTAGTGAAAGCCAAGCTACGACTTCGTGAAGCGCAACCCGCATACCCGTCGTGCTGTGCTCTTTGTGCAGATGCTGCCCGCCGCCGTGCTGTTGCCCAACTAGCCGTGTCGTGGCCGTGGATTGCCATGTGCTCGCACACGCGCTGGTCGACCCCATCACCCCGCAGCCAGGCCGTCCCTTTTATCAGCCCGTGCGCGGCCTTGGAATGCCGAGTTGCCGCGACCCTTGCCTTGCCTAAACCATGGTTTAGATGCTACGTGCTTAGCTTGTGCCCTGTGCTGTTTGGTCCAGCATGCCACGGAACCATGCAGATAGCTAGCATGCGTGAGGCCAATTCATGATTGGTTTCATGGTGTGTTTGTGCTTGTGCTCATGCACGTAAGCTTGCTGCAGTTTTGCCATAGCCCTTTGTCCATGCACCCGGACCCTGCTGCCTTGTGCTCACGACCATAGTGAACCTTGTGCCCGTGCGCCTTAGCCGCCCCGTTGTGCTACATCAAGCCTTTGTCCATGTCGCGGCCGTGGACGGCCACGTGACCGCGCTCCTGTCGTCCAACCTAAGCCTCTCGGCCACGACCCAACCTAACCATGAACCATACCAGAGCCCACCCGGACTTGTGTGCAACTCGTTGCATCGAATTCGGGCTTGCTGCCTGTTAGACGAGCTGCCTTGCTACCTGACCCTTGTACCCTTGAACCGTGTTGGCCCAGTATCGACCCGCTAACAGTCCGTCTTGGCCACTAACATATCAGGCTCGTCTTATGACAAGCTGGGCCCATTAACTGCTTCTCAACCACTAACACTACGGGGCCCATGTGATGACACGTGAACCCCACTGACTTGATCAGCCTAGCAACCTGACCGTTGGGACCCATACAGTGATGCATGGGGCCCGCTAACTGTTGCTAACTTAGCCAACTAACCTGGCCGCTAACCAGCTTTGACTGCTGACTTAACCGATGACCAGAACTTACCTGTTGACCATATCAGCACTTGTTGTTGACTTGGTCAACCTTGACGTCAGCATGGCCCAGTGTTGATGTTGGTTACTAACTCTACGTGTTTATGTCGGAATGATGTTAGCACGGCTAACCCGGGCCTGGCATGTGACACATGCCAGTTGTTTTCTTTTTATTTTGCGGAAATCTAGAAAGGGTTTATTAAAGGAAAAAGTGTATAAAATCAATCGTAGCTCAGATTAATGTCAAACCAAATTCAGTATTCCTTCTAAAATCAAGAACTACCCATTAGTGTGAGGTTTGGTGTTTTTGGCTCTTATTGCTTCTTATTTGGAGTTTATTTGCTTAGATGTCGTTGTTTATTTTCAAACGTGTGCTAGGATCTGAGGAAGATCTAGAAGACTTCGTCGACTCCATCAACTTGGACTTCGGCAAGTGAAGACTTGTACGAACATCAAGATGTGTTTGGATCGTAAAGTCACAGGTGTCCACGCCCATCCTACTTTGAATCCTATTAGGCATTGCTACTAGTATACTAGCGCTTTACTTTCTCGCATGATGATGATGATGACCTATTGCATGGCCTTATTTACTTTACGTTATCCTTGATAAACCAGATACACTTTGATGCTATGAACTTGCCATGCTTGCATGTGTATGCGATGGGTGTGATAGGATTCTTGGCGTGTGTGGGGCAAAAACCTGGGAAAGGAGTAAGGGGTTTTGGGAACTTTACGGGGGTGAGCAGCTTAACTTGATCTCGTATCGAGGGCTTGGGGTGCGAACTTAGGCGCATCCTGTGGAGTACCTGTGGCGGGTACATGTTCTTTGTGTTACTTGAGGAGTTTGGCGGCAATACCTGTAATGGGTGCGCGAGCGGACCACTGGAGGTGGATACGCTATTTGACGGTGACGCTCACCCCGGCACCAAAAACCGAGTTGGTTATAACTTTCCCCAGGACTTTCCGTGCTCACCACTTACATCTTATGGGGGGGTGTTCGAGCCAGCCTAGTTAAGTGCGGTACCCGGACTGTAAGGAGTTAGCGGAAGTGTGTGGGGGGGAAAAGGCGGTGACCTTTGTTCCCCCGAAGGAGGCTCATACCCCGGGACTTGGCCACCGCGGGGGAGGCCATCACAGTTCTCGGACACCGAGTTGCGTCTTCAGTGTATCCTAAGCCGGGAAAAGCAGGAGGGTACCGTTCACTGGCTAGGGTCTGTGCTGTGGGCTGTGTCTCAAGTTGGTGGCCATCAGCTTTGCAGCCCGAGTGGGTCCAGGAGTAGAAGCTCTGCAGAGTATAATCTATATATATAGCCGCCGTCCGCGGACAATGGACGATTCCTGTGTGAAACTGTTATTTCCGCCATTGTTTTAGTGATTTTTACCTCCCCTCTAGAGTAGGGCCTGCCTCGGGCAGTTGAGATGTGAAGGGTGGGAGCTTTTGCATCGCCTAGAGAGTGATGAGTGGAAGATATTGGTGACGGGTACCTGGTGCGCCAGGATTGCTCGTGGTGTTGTGAGAATGGTTTTGGGATGGAGAAGCTGCTACTTGCATAGGATTAACCTTAAGCCTATCCTTGATATTTCTTACACTAGATTTAGGCCACCTTAAAGCTTGCATTACGGATGGTGACGTGGACCTGTCCCAATCCTTGGGGGCAGTTTGTGAATGAACAGGTAAAGATCCAAAGTGCAAGACCAACTCCGTTGAAGATGGTGGGAAGGTTGCAGTGCTATGCTCAAGTGCTGCCTGTGGAAGTGGCGCTCTGAAGATGAAGCTGGCTTGAAGCCTAGTTACCGTTGCGTTGGTTTTCATATTGTCGTTTAGCCCAAGGGGCATGTACCAGTACGCTTTCCGTTATATCCTTGTTGTAAAGCTAACTCTGATGATCGCTTTCGTTGTATGGATGTGATATCCCGCTGAAATGAGTTCTGTACGTGATAGCTGTTGATTCTGGGACTATCACAATGGTACAGGGATTCGGATTCTCGTAGTTGAAAATCCGGGTGGTTTCAAAAGCCCTGCCGAGATCACATCACGAAAACGTCTGATTTTCGCTTGTGTATTGGTTTGGACGTTTGGTGGCATGTCAATATAAAAGCAGCTAAAGAAGCACCATGGCATGGCAAACACCAACAGAAGTTAGCTCTTATTTAGTCAGATATCGATACCTGATAATGCATTAATGCTCACAAGCTACAGTAGTCTTATCGTGCCAACTTTGGCAAGCCATGGAAACTGGACAGGTCCTCAATTTACAAGGTTAAGAAATTAGTAGACTCATTTTCCCAGAAAATTCTATCAACGTCCAAATTGACTCATGATGAATCATACAGAAGACAAGTCTCTAGCAATACACAAGTACACAACTGTGCAAATGTTATCACATTGCCATAAATGGAAATAAAGATGAAAAGAACTTCAGAGGAGCCGATGTTTGTGGATATGAACATTTGGCTGCCTTCCATGAAATGTAAATTACACACATTTCCCCAGTCTTTCACCTGGGGTTACACTAACGAGTTACAGTACCCTTGGCCATTGGGTTGGCAAATGAAACAGCATCTACTAGAAAGACGCTTGAACATGGTGCTATGATACATTGGCATAAATACACAGAAGAACCCCTATCAGATGACCCAGAACCAAGATACAAAGGAACCGATAACAAGGCCAACCACAAGGAACAGCACTATGACGATCCCAGCGGTCTCCGAGTGGTGGATGGGCACGGCCTTGGGCGCGAGAATCATGAGGACAGAGGTCAGGTACCCGTTAGTGAGGCCAAGGAGACATGTCAGTATGGTGACCGGGACCTCGGTGCGGAAGAAGCTGGGGCCGTGCAGGCAGCCATAGAAGAGTGGGTAGAACAGAAGCCGGGCAAAGGAACCTGCGACCGCAATGTTGGCATTCTGGAGGAGGTAAACAGCAGGCAGGGCCTTGCCAACGAGGTCGAACACATTGTAGGCGCTGATGAGGAGGATGGGGTACCAGTCCTTGAGCGACTCAGAGTGCACGTCCTCCGTGATGTAGCCTGGGAATATGGAGAGCGTGACGGCATAAATGAGAACGACTCCAATGCCATACCACTTCACTGTCCCGACGATGCTCCACAAGGTTGATCTCCAGGCAGGACCTGTCATGCCGCCGCCAACCTCTGCCTTCTGAGCTCTCTTCTTGATGTTCTTGTAGTACACGACGACCGGAAGCTTGTCGGCTACGTTGTAGCACACAATGCAGATGATCATGACCACAATGCCGACGATGAAGTAGAGGATTGCGCTTTGCCTTAGTCCATGTGCGTCTTGTGGGTAGAGTGCCTTGGTAAAGACCCTCATTGCTGAGACAAGTACACCTGCAGAATGTAGTTCATTCAGAGAATGTAACCCATGAGCATATGCCCACCAAAGTAAACCCTCAAAACATCACACACTTTGGGACATACAACAAAAATTCATATCCACTAAGGTGCTAGACGGTTCCTAGTGCACTAAATCTACTGCAGATTCTTCAAATTGAGTTCCTGCACTGCATTTTCAGTTTCCATCGTCAATGGCATAGGCATACCCTCAATCTTACCAATTTAACCCTCATCTCTGTTCTTTGTTTGTCAAATACACTACATTCATGACCACCTTATTTTTATAAGCAATCGTACAACCACAATAGGCCAAACACCACTGCTTCAGCTTCTCAAGCCACCTACTGGAACTGCCATTTTGACTAGAAGCGGGATAAGGGGAATCTTGAAGAAATAATTGCTGATGAGTTCCCAGAGCGCTAAATCTATCACTGATTCTTCAAATTGATCTTTGGTTCTTAGTCCATCCTGCATTTTTAGTTTCTACTGTACAATGCACAACACCACACATTCTGATTTCAACTTCTCATGTCATTTCAGCTTCCAATTTCTCTTGTCACCTCCTGGCAACCGCCAATTGACTGACCATTTTGACTGGAAGCAAGGATGAGAGGAATCGTGATGGTACAATTCAAAAAAAAGGCTGCTCCAATTGCCAATTCAGTTAAGCCAATTTTCGTGGAATAATTATATGGGGAAACTCCAATTAGAACAACAGAAATAAAAAATCAAAAAACAGAGGGGAGTGCAGGAAGGGGAAAGAAAGAAGAAGGCACACCTGAGGCGGCGGTTCCGGCGACGACAGCCTGCATGTACCTCTCAGGCAGCTCCCCGGCGAAGCCGATGACCCCTCCCTGCACGAGCGCGTCGGCGACCCCGCACAGGACGGTGGCGCGACGGTGACATCGAAGGCGCCGTACAGGCCGGGCCTCCCCTTGACGTAGACGGCGTCCATGGCGGGGACGAGGAGGAGCGCGAGCGTGAAGAGCGTGAGCCCCGTGTTGATGCGGGCGGGGGCGCTGGACTTGGGGAAGCAGAGCACGATGAGGAGCAGGGGCAGGAGGCAGGAGAGCATGTAGGCGACGGAGAAGACGCGGTCGACGGGGGCGCCCGGGTAGAGGAAGGCGAAGTAATCGACGGCGGTGATGAAGGCGTTCCAGGGGAGCAGGAAGCCGGCGCCCAGGGTGAAGAAGACGAGGTAGCCGAAGCCGAGGCGGTCCTCGGGGGGTGAGGGGTGGGCCGCGGCGGGGTCGTCCGCCAGGGACGACGCCGGCGGGGGCAGCAGCGGCGCCTCCGCCGCCGCCAACGCCTCCACGTCGCCGCCGGCCATGGGTTGGGATCTCGGAGGAGCGGTGGGTGGGTGGGGCTCGGAGGTTGTCCCCTTTTTCTCTGGTTGCTTTCGCGTCGGGTTTGCTGCTGCTTCGTTCGTCTTGTGTGGACTCGGAGAGGTTGGTTTGTAGAGATGATCTGCTACGGGGGGTTTGTGTCGCTGACAGGTGGGGTCAGGATGTAGTGGGCCCACAGACAGGGATGGGGATCTGTCTGTGCTGTGATTCCTTTGCCGGGATATTTTTTGGTCATGAGGATATGGGAATTTCCATCAATAGACTAATAATTTGACTGGATGATGGTGTCGTTATTAAAATAGTACTATTGTTTATATTCCATCTTGAGATAGTTTTAAAGTTCTTTTTTTACACAGGTGCAAGGATATGACAGATGGATTTTGGTTTATTAAATGTATGTATGTATGTGTGTGTATATATATTGAGAGATATATAACATGCAATGATAAAGATAACAAAAGGTTCCGCAAAAAATAACATAAAATAACAAAAGTGGAACCGGGTGTCTAGAGCCACATGGTGGAAAGTGGATGGCATTATTCTTTGGTAGTAAGAACTTTATCTGAACGATGTAATTTGATATTAACTTTGAGAGAGAAAAATCATCCCAAAGATCAGTTTGATTGATTGAAAATACTCGGATTTTACAAAACCCATACATAGGCAAGGATCAAGTGGGCAATGCAGACACTACTTGGTACACCTCTCATCACATTTCTTTTTCAACCAACTGATATATGAATATACTATGCATATAAAATAAAGAGAGCACTGCTCGTGGATAAAACAAATGATGCGTGGGTATCATGGTTGGAGGTAGCGAAGAGACCAAAATGCATACACACAGCTATACGAATTGATAAATGGAGGGTGGATCACGTGGCGTTAGAGTATTTTGGAGGACACATTGGGGGCTCCATCTTTGAGATCTGCAAATCGCAAGTGGCCTAGCCAGAACGGAAGCCCAAGAATCGTTCGCGCGCGGAATGTTTGCGTGCACGGAACACACGCTCCCACTCCGGCCCTCCCTCACCACGTGCACTAGCGCTCCGAGGGACCTCTCCGGCTCGCTTCGTCAACTAAGCCTACCTGACCTAGGCCTCGCGCGAATGTGCTCATGGGCTGAAATGGCGCCGATGAATCAGCTGGAGGCCCAATAAACCGATGCGATCATGCGGGCTGAATTGGAGACGGGATGGGCCGGAGTTGGGTAACGGCGTTAGGTTTCCGCATCGCCGCCGCTGTCGTCCTCTTCCCCCACTGCTCCCGATCCCCACTCCGCCGCCGCCTCCATCGACGCGAAGAGATCCAGAGTAGGGGAGCGCGCCGTTGTCCGTTGGCGCTTGCGAGCTGCCACTAGGGATGGCAACGGGGAATTCCCCGTCGGGGGGCAACCAACCATCCCCGTCCCCGCGGGAACAAAATCGCCACCATCCCCGTCCCCGTGAACAGCCACGGGGGGCAATTTGTCCCCGTCCCCGTCCCCGACCGGGGATTCTATCCCCGACGGGGCCCCATCCCCGTGAATGACAGAATCACAAATATGCAAATAACAAAATGAATAGCACAGTGCACAGACCAACAAATAAGTCAAATAAAAGACCATTCAACACTTTGGCCACTGCCATTACATAGTTCACCATCAGGAAATTGTTTTCAACACAACATCAGTAGTTCAGTACATCACCATTGCACTTTGCAAAGCACAAGTGCACAACCAGTCGACTGTCAGACCACATCCACAAAACGAAATAAGTTTTAGTCACAGCCACATAGGAATGGCAGGTGGTACAAATCTCCAAAAGCATGGCCACAAGTTTACTAGTTCATGGCATCACATAGCAAAGCAACACAAACACTAGTACACTACTCATCAACAGATCAGTTTAGGTGAGTAGGTCCATGCGTACAGCATGCAGTCTTCAGGTTCTTCAATTCTAAAGTAGTGCAGGTCCATGCACCAGCAATGTATATAGAAATTAGCAAAGTAATTGAGAGGACAACTTTCAGAAATCAGCAACCAGCAAAATATTAGTTTGTCACATAATACCTCCATCCCATCTTGTATCTCTTGAAGGCAGCTCCAAAAACTTGCAGTTTCTTCACTGTCACCACCTACAAAAACTTGCAACAATTATTTACAAGCATTACAGTGACAAAAGACTGAAAGAGAGATAGCTGCAGCGGCAGGCACAACAGCGGCTGCGGAAGCAGGCACGACGGTGGGCGCGGCCGCTGCAACACTCGCAGCGTTGGGTGGCCGGTCCGAGTCCGAGGCGTCGTCCCTTGCGAGGACCGCTGTCGGGGGTAGACCCCCAGGGGTACCCAGAAGGCGGATTGGCCCAACCAGCAAGGGGCGGCCCAATCCGAGTACATCTGGATCGGTTTGTCGGACTGGCTGGCCCACCAGTCGAGGGCCCACCAGTCGGGCGAACCGAATGGGCGCGACGACGCGCGCAGCAAGGAAAGCACACGGCGTATCCCGCAAGAAGCTCGGAGATCAGGATAAACTAGCCGGAATTGTAGGGAAAGATATCTGTAATCGTTATAGGATCAAATCCTTGTAATTCGGGTAGGTTACGATCTCTGGCCGACTTGTAACTCAAGGCAGCCGGACTATATAAGGCGCCTTGAGACCCCCCTCCAGAACATCCATCAACATCTACGCTACAACCCACAATCACACAACCCTAGGACAGAACCCAACTACGGAGATCCTTCAGGAACTTCATACACAGCAATACAATCGCCGCCAACACAGGACGTAGGGTGTTACGTCATCTCGACGGCCTGAACCTGTTCAATCCTTGCGTCTTGTGTTACCATCGACTTCTGATCCTCGATCTGTCCCTCGACAAATCAACCACGTAGGCTACCCTGTGTGGACTGCCGGGTCCAAACATCCGACAGTTGGCGCGCCAGGTAGAGGTTGATCGACGAGATCAATCTGCAAGCTCGATGGCATTCACTTCCGCCGTCATCACGCCGGCGACCACGAAGATTTCCATCGCTGAGGGGGCCATGTTCTTCTTCGGATCCATGGTCTTCACCGCTGGGCCCGAGGGAGAGCTCTCCTTCACCCGTGACGCCACCCCGGAGGAGACAGCGCCACGACTCGACGCTACGCCAGACGGGATCGTCACCATCACCACTCCGTCGCCAACCATCGCCAACCACTCGGCGACCGCGACGGCCGGCGTTGTTCTCCCGCCATCTGAAGGGAACGCGCCGTCTCCTACATCGCCGACTGCTTCGTCCACTCCGCCTCGACCACCCAGGGCGCAGGAGACGCCCGAACAACGAAGACGCCGATGGGCTGCACGCCAACGCCAGTTCGAGGCGGACATGGATCACGCCATCGCCTCCATCGGTGAATGCATTGAGCTCACCGAATCCGCTCGTCAAGGCATCGCCTCGCCGACTCGGTTCCCGCTGGGACTCAGGAACAGCGGAGCCGTCTACCAGCAAGCACTCGGCGAACGCATGAACGCCGACTACTCTCCAGATGCGATCCGGGAGGTCGATCTCATCACGGCCACCCAGATTGGATCTACTCCGGACGTCGCAGCGGCGCAGCACCCTCACCATCAAGATACGCCGACTTCACCCGAATCAACTCCGGCTTTCCCGCGGGTGACACGTGTCCTCCCTCCAAATAAGAGGATCACGCCAGCCAAGCGGGAGACGTTCGTCTCCGACATATCCGCCGACGAACCGACGGTCCAGGGCGAGGATCAAGCACGCCGTGACGCCAGGATCGGGCGTAACGGTGAAAGGCAACGACGCCGTGACGCACGGCGAGAAGGCCGAAACCCCAGGATCACACGTAATCTCCAAAACGACTTCGTCCAAGAGATCGGCGGCGTGGGTGTCTACGCCACTCCGTCGGCCAACCTTGCCGCCGCGCACCAAGATCTAGAAGGGATCCCGGAGACTCCTGAACTCAACCGGATCAAGGTCAGGCTGACTGCAGCCGCGGGCATGATCGCCCAGAGGGCTCCTGCTTCCTCATCTCGCCACTCCAGGTCGGCCAGTCGCCGAGATGCCGATCGCGGCGTGGTCGAGCAGCCCGATCTCCGCGAACAACTCCGCAACCGCGATCTCCGAAGGAACCTTGATGATCGTCACCGCCGGAGGGATGAGGAAGAACTCCGACGGCGCGCCGAGTACAACCGCGAACATGGCCCTCCGGGGCTGGATCGTGAAGCACGCCAACGCCGAGAACTCGAGGCCGCTGAGGTCGCACGCCGCCGAGAGTTCGACCGCAAGTACGGGGNATAGATATATAACATGCAATGATAAAGATAACAAAAGGTTCCGCAAAAGATAACATAAAATAACAAAAGTGGAACCGGGTGTCTAGAGCCACATGGTGGAAAGTGGATGGCATTATTCTTTGGTAGTAAGAACTTTATCTGAACGATGTAATTTGATATTAACTTTGAGAGAGAAAAATCATCCCAAAGATCAGTTTGATTGATTGAAAATACTCGGATTTTACAAAACCCATACATAGGCAAGGATCAAGTGGGCAATGCAGACACTACTTGGGACACCTCTCATCACATTTCTTTTTCAACCAACTGATATATGAATATACTATGCATATAAAATAAAGAGAGCACTGCTCGTGGATAAAACAAATGATGCGTGGGTATCATGGTTGGAGGTAGCGAAGAGACCAAAATGCATACACACAGCTATACGAATTGATAAATGGAGGGTGGATCACGTGGCGTTAGAGTATTTTGGAGGACACGTTGGGGGCTCCATCTTTGAGATCTGCAAATCGCAAGTGGCCTAGCCAGAACGGAAGCCCAAGAATCGTTCGCGCGCGGAATTGCGTGCACGGAACACGCTCCCACTCCGGCCCTCCCTCACCACGTGCACTAGCGCTCCGAGGGACCTCTCCGGCTCGCTTCGTCAACTAAGCCTACCTTTTTTTTTAGAAAAGGAAATATATTTCAATATTTCAGCCTCTGCAATGATCGGTGCATATAGCTGTTCGTTATTACATCAACGACCACAAGAGTTGGAGAAAAAAGGAAGGAAAACAGCACTCGATGTTCGTTATTACATCAACGACCACAAGAGTTGGAGAAAAAAGGAAGAAAAACAGCACTCGACTCAACGACATTTAAACAAAAGGTAGTCTATTACTGAAACACCAGCCATTACTAGCAAAAATCTCCATCGACATGGTCTCAAGTGTACGACATCCCCAAATAACTTGGGGCGCTCCTCCTCCTTTTGCAAGAGTGACCAGAATCGCATCCAGTGTGTTCCTTTGAAGATCACCTGCATAGGATTAAAGATTCTTGTGTTGTTAAAGACCATATCATTTCTACAAAGCCATATTGCCCAGCATAAGGTACAAGATCCTACCAAAATTTTGTATCTAAGTTTCTTATCAACCCCAAGTAACCAGTCATCAAACATATGTTGAACATTTACAGGAGGTTTAATATTAAAAGAAACTTGTACAATTCTCCATATCAATCTAGTAACGTGACAATCAAAGAAAAGGTGTTGGATACTTTCGTTAACATTACAAAAGCAACATTTTAGACTTCCCTTCCATTGGCATTTTGCTAAATTGTCTTTGGTAAGAACTATTCCTCTAATCAAGTACCATATGAATACTTTTATTTTTAAGGGCAATTTTAGCTTCCATAAGACATGATTATGAGATACAACGTCCGGAGCGGCAAGCATCCTATACATAGAACGTACCGTGAACTTTCCATCTTGTTGCAACATCCATCTAAAAGTGTCTTTTTGATTACTTAATTGGGTATGCATAACCTTAGCCACTAGCTGATGCCAGGCTATTAAGTTATTTCCAACTAGTGATCTTCTATAAGCCACGTTTAACGGAGCCGATCTTAGCACTGTTGCAACCGTTGCACTCTTTTTCCTAACAATATTATATAATCTTGGGAATTGCTCTTTAAGGGAGTATTATCTAGCCAAACATCCTCCCAGAATCTAACTTGAGTACCGTCTCCCAAGTTGAATTTGCCTAATCTCAAAAAGTCTTTCTTCACCTTCATAAGGCTCGACCAAAAGTGAGAGTCCCCAGGCATATGTTCAACTTGAGTAACAGTTCTATATCTCAAATATTTATTTCTTAGGAGTTTCTGCCAAACACCCTCCTCATTGATAAGTTTAAACAACCATTTACTAAGAAGACACTTATTCTGTAGGTCAAGATCTAGGATGCCTAGGCCTCCTTGATCTTTTGGCATACACATAACTCCCCATTTTGTTAACCTATATTTCTTCTTATGCTCATCACTTTGCCAAAAGAATCTCGATCTATAATAATCTAGTTTCTTTAAGACTCCTTTTGGTACTTCAAAGAAAGATAGCATGAAGATAGATAAGTTACTAAGAACCGAATTGATGAGAACCAAGCGACCACCTACAGATAGCATCTTTCCTTTCCACCCACTTAGTCTCTTCTGAAATCTCTTCTCAATTTCTTTCCAATCAGAGTTCCTCAACTTTCTATGGTGCATTGGAATCCCAAGGTATCTGAAAGGGAAAGATCCCATTTCACATCCAAAGATTTGTGAGTATTCCCTTTCTAGATCCTTAGCTTCCCCATAACAAAACAATTCACTCTTATGAAAATTGATTTTGAGGCCAGACAATTGTTCAAAAGCACAAAGCAACAACTTCATGTTCTTGGCCTCTTCTAAGTCATTTTCCATAAAAAGAATAGTATCATCAGCATATTGCAAAATGGATAAGCCATCTTCCACTAGGTGTGGTATTACTCCCCTAAACTGTCCATTTTCTTTCGCGCGGGCAATTAAGATGGCTAACATATCCACTACTATGTTAAACAAAATTGGTGATAAAGGATCTCCTTGCCTTACACCTTTCTTTGTTTGAAAGTAGTGACCAATGTTATTATTTACCTTGATACCCACGCTACCTCTAGAAGTTACTTGGTCTATCCATGCACAGAACTGTGAAGAGAAACCTTTCATCCTCAAAACTTGTTGAAGAAACGACCACTTCACTTTGTCATATGCTTTTTCGAAATCTAGTTTAAGAATAACTCCATTCTTCTTTTTCCTATGCATCTCATGAATGGTTTCATGAAGAATGACCACACCTTCTAAAATATATCTACCAGGTAAAAAGGCTGTTTGTGAAGGTTTAATAACTTTTTGGGCTACTAAGTTTATTCTATTTGTGAGAACCTTCGTAAACATCTTAAAACTTACATTAAGCAGACAGATTGGTCGGTACTGTTGGATCATCGTAGTGTCAGCTTTCTTAGGGAGAAGTGTGATCACTCCAAAATTTAGACTATGGAGGGGTAAATTTCCTTTATGAAACTCATTAAAAAGCTCTATAAGGTCAGATTTAATTACTTCCCAGAAGTTTTGATAGAACTCAGCTGGGAATCCATCTGGTCCAGGAGCTTTATTGTGTTCCATTTGAAAAATTGCCTCTCTAATCTCCTTCTCACTAAAAGGCGCTGCTAGTAAATCATTTTCAAGGTCGGAAACTTGTGGAATATCTGCTCTCTGAGTTTCGTCGAGCTTAAAATAATTACTATCTGGTGATCCAAAAAGTTTTTTTTATAGAAGCTAGTTATGTACGATTTTAGATTCTCATCGCCTACTATAATTCCTTCATCTTGTTCTAATTGAAAAATCCTGGTTTTGCGATGTCTACCATTAGCCAACAATTGAAAGTATTTTGTATTGTCATCACCTTTTAGTAACATCGTTGCTTTGGAACGCTGTAGCCAATAAAGCTCCTCTTCCCTTAGCAGCTTTGTTAATTCGGTATTCAGACAAAACTTATACTCCAACTCGTGAGCCGTTAACATCGTGGTCTCCGCTTTCCTATCCAGGATATCTAGATTAAACAACAGAAACTTTTTCTTGTTTCTATTCTCTCCTACTAAATTCTTAGCCCAGCCTTTCAAAAATCTACGAAACGACCTAATTTTGTTTTGCCATCTCTGCATTGGAGTGGCACCTCGATTTTCTTTCTGCCACCTGACCTAGGCCTCGTGCGAATGTGCTGATGGGCTGAAATGGCGCAGATGAATCAGCTGGAGGCCCAATAAACCGATGCGAACATGCGGGCTGAATTGGAGACGGGATGGGCCGGAGTTGGGTAACGGCGTTAGGTTTCCGCATCGCCGCCGCTGTCGTCCTCTTCCCCCACTGCTCCCGATCCCCACTCCGCCGCCGCCTCCATCGACGCGAAGAGATCCAGAGTAGGGGAGCGCGCCGTTGTCCGTTGGCGCTTGCGAGCTGCCACTAGGGATGGCAACGGGGAATTCCCCGTCGGGGGGCAACCAACCATCCCCGTCCCCGCGGGGACAAAATCGCCACCATCCCCGTCCCCGTGAACAGCCACGGGGGGCAATTTGTCCCCGTCCCCGTCCCCGACTGGGGATTCTATCCCCAACGGGGCCCCATCCCCGTGAATGACAAAATCACAAATATGCAAATAACAAAATGAATAGCACAGTGCACAGACCAACAAATAAGTCAAATAAAAGACCATTCAACACTTTGGCCACTGCCATTACATAGTTCACCATCAGGAAATTGTTTTCAACACAACATCAGTAGTTCAGTACATCACCATTGCACTTTGCAAAGCACAAGTGCACAACCAGTCGACTGTCAGACCACATCCACAAAACGAAATAAGTTTTAGTCACAGCCACATAGGAATGGCAGGTGGTACAAATCTCCAAAAGCATGGCCACAAGTTTACTAGTTCATGGCATCACATAGCAAAGCAACACAAACACTAGTACACTACTCATCAACAGATCAGTTTAGGTGAGTAGGTCCATGCGTACAGCATGCAGTCTTCAGGTTCTTCAATTCTAAAGTAGTGCAAGTCCTGCACCAGCAATGTATATAGAAATTAGCAAAGTAATTGAGAGGACAACTTTCAGAAATCAGCAACCAGCAAAATATATGCAATGGCGTAAGTAATTGAGAGGACAACTTTCAGAAATCAGCAACCTGCAAAATATTAGTTTGTCACATAATACCTCCATCCCATCTTGTATCTCTTGAAGGCAGCTCCAAAAACTTGCAGTTTCTTCACTGTCACCACCTACAAAAACTTGCAACAATTATTTACAAGCATTACAGTGACAAAAGACTGAAAGAGAGATAGCTGCAGCGGCAGGCACAACAGCGGCTGCGGAAGCAGGCATGGCGGTGGGCGCGGCCGCTGCAACGCTCGCAGCGTTGGGTGGCCGGTCCGAGTCCGAGGCGTCGTCCCTTGCGAGGACCGCCGGACGTGGGTTAGTAAGTTAGTGGACATCAACACGCGGCCATGGAAGCAAGATGAACAAACAAAACAACGACATCAAGATCTAGGCGCATTTGCAAGAACAGGGTGTTCTAACCTTGCAGCCTCGCCATCGGAGCTCAGTGGCGTGGAGGAGGAATCCATTCCAGCCATTCGCAGAATCGCAGCGATGGCGAGTAGCGACTCCGGCAGTCCGGCTCCAGCGGTCTCGCCCTCGGGCCTCGGCCCTCCGCCCCTCCCCGCGTCCCGCGAGAAGGCGAGAGAGATCCGGCTCCGGTCCGGCCGTGCGCAGGCTGCTACGTGCGGCGCGGTCGCAGATCGAAGTCGCGGTCTCGCGGAGGGAAAGGAAGGGAGGAACTCGCGCTCGCGGTCTGGGCTTCTCGGTCTCGGGCTACGGCGGCGGCGGAAGGGCGGACTGCGCTGCGGGCTGCGGCTAGAGAGTGGAGACCGGAGACCGGAGACCGGAGAGTTAGGGTTTAGCTGGTTATATACTCATGTTATTGGGCCTTGGTATTATGGGCCGTTGGGCCAGATAGGAAGACATTCGATCCTGCACTCGGGGGCGACGGGGAACGGGGACGGGGGACGGTAAACCATCCCCGTCCCAGCCATCCCCGATGGGGATGAGATCAGCCCCGTTTATATCCCTGGGGATCAAATCTCTACCATCCCCGTCCCCTAATGGAAGAATTCCCCGCGGGGAATCGGGGATCGGGGCCCCATTGCCATCCCTAGCTGCCACTGCCACCACCCACCCACCGCGCGTGCGCCAGGCAGCGGGGAGCGAGTCCGCCGTCCACGAGCGAGCCCCCGCGCGTCCACCCCCTCTTCAATCCCCTCCNCACCTTCCCCCGCGTCCACGCGAGGACAGGGGAAGGGATCTTGTCAGTCTTCGGGACAGCGCCGGCAGCAAACTTCTTCCTCCCCGCCATGGATCTTACGGCAGGGGTCTTGGAACGCATCAGCGAGGCTACACTCCCCGTGGTGGTTAAGATCGCGCTAAGGGCTTGCGAGCGCGGGGAGCTTTGGTGGCGGCGGGATGAAGAGCAAAGAACGGGGAGAACGGATCTGGAAATGAGAAGATTACCCTCCGGGGGTTAATCCTCGCCTTTTATAGCGCGCCTTGATGCCCGAAATTACCGCGAGATCGCGCGATCAGCGGGGGCGGGCGAAACGGTACAAAGAGCCGTTGGGCGCTTCGCCTTCCGTTACACGCCGGGCGCCAACGGTAAAAAAATGACCAAGGAGCACTCAAGCAAGACAAAGCAGTCGGCGTGCCGCTAAGGCTCGAACAGCTTCCACGCTCGGGGGCTGGCGCCGTGATCAAGTCAGTGTGCCTCTCGGGCTCGATTGGCCCCGAACCACTCGGGAGTCAACACTGCAAACTTAGTGGTGTGCCGCTAAGGCTCGAACAGCTTCCACGCTCGGGGGCTGGCGCCGTGATCAAGTCAGTGTGCCTCTCGGGCTCGATTGGCCCCGAACCACTCGGGAGTCAACACTGCAAACTTAGTGGTGTGCCGCTAAGGCTCGAACGGCTCCCACGCTCGGGGGCTGGCGCCACGATCAAGTCAGTGAGCCTCTCGGGCTCGATTGGCTCCGAGCCACTCGGAAGCCAACACTGCACAACTGAAGGCGTACCGCTAAGGTTCGACCGGCACTCGGACTCGGGGGCTGGCGCCATATCAAAAGCAGCGCGCCATGAGGGCTTGATCAGTCCCGAAACGCTCGGGAACTGACGCTGCAAACAAATTGCAACAGGCAATACAATCCTTTTCACAGGAAATACAGTTACAACGAAGCCGGGCTTACGCCGGTTACAAACATCAAACACTTCAGCCGCCAAGATGACGGCCTGGGGCACTCGTCCCTGCGCTCAGTGCTACATCCGAAGCAAGCTTGGCCCACATGAGCTCCTCGCAAGCTCTCTTGTGGCACCACTGCAGCCGTCGACGGGACAGCACCGGTGGAGGGTTGATGGCGGATGCCTTCGGCGATCCCTGGCTCTACAAAGCATTTCACCCCACATGGCCCTCGTCACATGGGAATGCGGGGGTGAACAGGGCAGCACTCACACACCGATCAACGCCTCAGATCCTTCGCAAGCACTCTTCTAGCACCACGCCGTGATGACTCCATAAGCTCTCCCCGGTGGATGAACCCAACGATAAGCCTCCGGCATGTTGACTACAAGGATCCTATGTCTACTCGCTCTTGGGTGGCAGCTCAGGCTCCCCGACGGGTATTTATAGCCCCTAGTCGCCGGGGGACGGAAGGTTTCTCCACTATCACGAGCACGAGCTCCACGCCACGCGTCCTCTCCTCCAGCTTGAAGTGCACAGGTCGCCCTTATCTCCTTTGGCTCCACTCGGCCACGGGAGCGCCCTGTGCAATCACGGGAAAACTATTCGTGACGTCGCCTAGCCTGCCTCTCCTTGGCATATCCTGCGAAGAAGGAATCCTCCGGGACTCGAACCTCTCGCCAAGATAAGTTTCATTTGATTATTTTCGCCAATTCCGCGAGCTTTAAAACAAGTTGCTAAAGTACTCGGGAAGCACACGCCTTGATCCGTGAAACCTCGGCTCTTCCGTACGCCTACCTTCCTACGCGTGCACGCGGCCCAGCTCCCTGCGCTATGGACTACGGCTATCGGGGACCAGGTGCATAAACGTAACAGGCTAACTGCCCAAGGAAATTAAGAGACTTGAAAGCAGGAAGCGGAGTTCATTAGTATTTGTATTGCCGAATATTTTCTCCTCGAGTTTTTACCTTATTACAGGGTACTGACGACTACTCGGCGAGCTTAGCCCTCACGTTCGGGGGCTGGCGCCGGGACGACTACTCGGCGTGCTCAGCTCTCACGTTCGGGGGCTGGCGCCGGGACGACTACTCGGCGTGCTCAGCTCTCACGCTCGGGGGCTGGCGCCGGGACTACCACTCGGCGTGCTCAGCCCTCACGCTCGGGGGCTGGCGCCGGGACTACCACTCGGCGTGCTCAGCCCTCACGCTCGGGGGCTGGCGCCGGGACGACCACTCGGCGTGCTCAGCCCTCACGCTCGGGGGCTGGCGCCGGGGCGACTGCTCGGCGTGCTCAGCCCTCACGCTCGGGGGCTGGCGCCGGGACTACCACTCGGCGTGCTCAGCCCTCACGCTCGGGGGCTGGCGCCGGGACGACCACTCGGCGTGCTCAGCCCTCACGCTCGGGGGCTGGCGCCGGGACGACTACTCGGCGTGCTCAGCCCTCACGCTCGGGGGCTGGCGCCGGGGCGACTACTCGGCGTGCTCAGCTCTCACGCTCGGGGGCTGGCGCCGGGACTACCACTCGGCGTGCTCAGCCCTCACGCTCGGGGGCTGGCGCCGGGGCGACTGCTCGGCGTGCTCAGCCCTCACGCTCGGGGGCTGGCGCCGGGGCGACTACTCGGCGAGCTCAGCCCTCACGCTCGGGGGCTGGCGCCGGGACGACCACTCGGCGTGTCTCGCAGGACTCCGCCGGCCCTCACGCTCGGGGGCTGGACGCCGAAATTAACGTCGGATGATTTAGCCAGATGCTCCTTGACTAACCCTTGGACCGATTCCTTCGGAATCGCTTCAAGGCTCGGGGGCTACGGCCAACGGACGCACCTCGCGGCGCATCCGTTGATTGTCTGACGACTTCAGAACAAGGCTACTAACCCTTGGACCGATTCCTTCGGAATCGCTTCAAGGCTCGGGGGCTACGTCCAACGGACGCACCTCGTGGCGCATCCGTTGGGTAAACGGCGTTTTTCTCTCCAGTATCACGCGGTTTCGCTTCCAACTGCAGCAGGCTCGACGCTCATCGGACAGCGCGACCTCGCCGACTTGTCCCTCAACCACGTACTACTCGGGGGCTTGTCGGGGGTAGACCCCCAGGGGTACCCAGAAGGCGGATTGGCCCAACCAGCAAGGGGCGGCCCAATCCGAGTACATCTGGATCGGTTTGTCGGACTGGCTGGCCCACCAGTCGGGGGCCCACCAGTCGGGCGAACCGAATGGGCGCGACGACGCGCGCAGCAAGGAAAGCACACGGCGTATCCCGCAAGAAGCTCGGAGATCAGGATAAACTAGCCGGAATTGTAGGGAAAGATATCTGTAATCGTTATAGGATCAAATCCTTGTAATTCGGGTAGGTTACGATCTCTGGCCGACTTGTAACTCAAGGCAGCCGGACTATATAAGGCGCCTTGAGACCCCCCTCCAGAACATCCATCAACATCTACGCTACAACCCACAATCACACAACCCTAGGACAGAACCCAACTACGGAGATCCTTCAGGAACTTCATACACAGCAATACAATCGCCGCCAACACAGGACGTAGGGTGTTACGTCATCTCGACGGCCTGAACCTGTTCAATCCTTGCGTCTTGTGTTACCATCGACTTCTGATCCTCGATCTGTCCCTCGACAAATCAACCACGTAGGCTACCCTGTGTGGACTGCCGGGTCCAAACATCCGACAACCGCCGGACGTGGGTTAGTAAGTTAGTGGACATCAACACGCGGCCATGGAAGCAAGATGAACAAACAAAACAACGACATCAAGATCTAGGCGCATTTGCAAGAACAGGGTGTTCTAACCTTGCAGCCTCGCCATCGGAGCTCAGTGGCGTGGAGGAGGAATCCATTCCAGCCATTCGCAGAATCGCAGCGATGGCGAGTAGCGACTCTGGCAGTCCGGCTCCGGCGGTCTCGCCCTCGGGCCTCGGCCCTCCGCCCCTCCCCGCGTCCCGCGAGAAGGCGAGAGAGATCCGGCTCCGGTCCGGCCGTGCGCAGGCTGCTACGTGCGGCGCGGTCGCAGATCGAAGTCGCGGTCTCGCGGAGGGAAAGGAAGGGAGGAACTCGCGCTCGCGGTTTGGGCTTCTCGGTCTCGGGCTACGGCGGCGGCGGAAGGGCGGACTGCGCTGCGGGCTGCGGCTGGAGACCGGAGACCGGAGAGTTAGGGTTTAGCTGGTTATATACTCATGTTATTGGGCCTTGGTATTATGGGCCGTTGGGCCAGATAGAAAGACATCCGATCCTGCACTCGGGGGCGACGGGGGACGGTAAACCATCTCCGTCCCCGCCATCCCCGATGGGGATGAGATCAGCCCCGTTTATATCCCCGTGGGGATCAAGTCTCTACCATCCCCGTCCCCTAATGGAAGAATTCCCCGCGGGGAATCGGGGATTGGGGCCCCATTGCCATCCCTAGCTGCCACTGCCACCACCCACCCACCGCGCGTGCGCCAGGCAGCGGGGAGCGAGTCCGCCGTCCACGAGCGAGCCCCCGCGCGTCCACCCCCTCTTCAATCCCCTCCGCCTCCCCCCAGCCGCCGCCTCCGCCTCGCGTCGCGCAGCGCAGCGCTCCTCGCCGACTTTTCCACGAGCGAGACGGCGGCCGCCGGCGGGCATCGCGGTCCAGGAGGACGCCTGCATGCGGGCGTGCCGTAGGGGAGGCCACGCGCGCGCCAGAGGTTGCCGTGTCCTCTTGCGGGTGCAAAAAGCAAGCGCGGAGCGGCCGTCCGCCGGCGCCTTGTCCGCTCCGGTCGTCGTCCTCCGTGGCCGTCAAGGCGTGCCCTTGCTGCGGGCCCGCGATAGGGACCCTTCAAGCACGGGCGCTCGGCCGCGCTTGAGGCAGACGAATCTCTGCCTCGACAACGCATCGAAGGAAGGGAAAGGTGCTACACCGCCGAGAGGTCAGTCGCCGTCGCATCTGCTGCCGCCCACTACTTTTCTCACGTGTGTCCTTACCTTCAGTGTGCAGGGCGCCTCCCCGATTCGAATCACGCCGCGGACTCCATAAAGCCCGAGCCCGCCGGTGCTGCCATGGCAACCAAAGGCAAGCGCAAGCGAGCTCAGCACGACATCGCCTCCCCCTCGACTCGTCCGTGGCTGCCATCAACTTCTCCCCTAGGCAAGAAGGTGGCCGCCGCCCTGGACTCCAGTCAAGACTCCTGCGACTCGCTCGATTCCGACGCATCGTCCGCTCCTTCTTCAGAAGCCGAGGTGGACCTGGTTGCCGTACGCCTGTACGAGATTGCCGTCGATTCCCTTGAATCCGTGCGGCAGCTCGTCCGGCGCCTCACTCCATCGGCAATAGCTCGGTCCCTTGATTGGGACCTCCTTCGCTGCAATCGACTTACCAAGGTAATTCCTCTCTTCTTCTCCGTTTCTTTCACCCAACAGATGGTCGGTTCACGCTGCGTTACAGATGGCTGGTCGCAAGCATGGGCACTGGAGCGACGACGAGGTCCACGCTTTCCTGCAGAGCTGCCTGGAGGAAATCGCAGCACGTACCATTACCGGTACCTGCCCCTCCAACAAAGGATACGACAACTTGATCAGGAAGATGGTTGAGCGGACCGGCGTGGAGAGCGACAGGGGACAGCTGAAGAACCTGTGGGACCAATGTCACCGGAAGTACTCCAACTGGACTTGGCTGCAAGCCACAGCTACTGGAGTTGGCCGAGATCCGCAAACCGGCGCCATTGCCGCGGATGATGACTGGTGGGAGCAACGAGAATCGGTATGCATTTTCTACAACACATGCAAGCTCATTTCTTTGCTGTTACATGTTGCTGTAGTAGGTTTGTAGTGAAAATAGAACTTGGCACTGTACAATTACTTATATCTTGTGGTTCTACAATTAGTAACACCTACAATAAGATAAGCATTAGCTTGATTGTTTCAAAAAATAAACACAGATCGAGCCGCGCGATGCTTGTGATTTCGTCTGCCTGATTAGTCCCACTTGTTTTTGAGTTTATCAATATATTTGATGCTTTGTTGGCCTGCTTATTTGATTAGGCAGTTGGTTTATCCCCTGTACAGCCACTGCAACCACAAGATTTAACTTTCTCGCCACTGTGAACTTATTTGTTTGTAGCGGTTCTTCAAGATGTCCTACTTACTCTATAGTTATGCTTCTGTTTCTATTAGGTTAACTGGCACCTTATGCTTTTATAATATGAGGTAGATCCTGCTTTGCACACTGCTTGCCTTTTCTTTTCAGATGTTTGCAAACAACCTGCTAGAGTCATGTTTCTGAACTGGAATATGAATGGCTGAATTGAGGCCTGTTGTAATCTGCCCTATTTATGCTCTGCAAACTGCTTACTTTCCATTCGTGATTTACTACTGCTGCAGCTCATGCTTCTGTGTTTTGGATGAACTGAGTTGTGCCCACTTTCTTAAAGTAACTCGTAACTTTTGGGTTCAGTGACTGCTCATATATATATGCAATGAAATGTATCTGAATTGTTGAGGTTAACACAAAGCAGCAAAGATTCAAGTAACACCTATGTGAACCTTGAGAAGGCATGCATGAACTACCTTTTTTATTTACCTATTTTTATAGCACTAAAACTGAAATCCACAAATTTGTGGGGAGTACTTAACTTTAAATGTAGGCACAAACCTTCCAGTGCTCCTAGCTACTGTGTACAAGTAGTTCAGTTTCTGTTGTGTAGTATAGCATGATTTGTCCTTTGTGATTCAAAACTGTTTTATATTTTTTCAGAGATGTGCAAAATGGAAACATCATAGCACTGTCTACTTCCTTATTGCTGCAGTTATTGCTTCTTGGTCAAGACACTTATCATTTTCTAACACATGCTATTTCCTTGTTCCTGCAGTTGAGAAAGAATGTTCGTTGCTTCAAGAAGAAACCCCTGAAGTTTCCTGAGTTGCACTATGCAGTGTTCCATGGCCGGACTGTGGTTGGGGACCACTCAATAGTCCCTGGAGCTGTGGCCGCTCCTGAGGCGCAGGTTGAACAACAGCAGCAGCAGCCAATCAACGTCGACGAGCTGGAAGATGTCATGTTCAGTGTTGGCAGCCCACCTTCAAGTGCCGGCCCTTCTCGTCGCAGCAAGGGCAAAGGCAAGAGGGCAGCCAGTCCCAGTGGAGGCACATCTGGTGGCTCCAACAAGAAGAGCAGGAGCTGTTCCACTGGAGACGCACTGAACAGGCTTGCTGATCTGAGGGTGCTGTCTAACGAGAGTAAGGCTAGAAAGGATCAGGAGAAGCAAGCAAAGAGTGCAAAGGCATGCTTGGAGCTGGTGGTTGCTGATGGGTACCCTAAGGGTAGCCCGGTATGGTTCACGGCAATGCAGCTGTTCAAGGACAGTTATTGGTGTCCCTTCTTTCTGGATGACTGCCCAACTCCTGAGGATCGGCTCCGGTTCATCCAGCAGAACAGCCAACCGTTTGGAGGAGTACCACCTCCAACATGCGGAGGAGGGCCTACTGGCTTTGGAGGTTGGTTTGGAGGAGGAGGTGGTGGTCCTGGTGGAGGCTTTGGTGGTTCTGGTGGAGGCTTTGGTGCTCCTGGTGGAGGCTTTGGTGGTTACGGAGGTGGGTACGGAGGTGGCTTTGGAGGAGGGTTCGATGGTGGGTTTGGAGGTGGCTTTGGAGGAGGAGATGGTGGAGCTCTGTATTAACAGAGCTAGAAATTTTCTTGCCCACCTCGATTGGTGCCTCGTGAAGTCATGCCTACTTTTATTGCTTGTTTAATTGTTGTTGTTATCTGAATAATGCTACATGTGGCTGTTGGTCATGGACACTGTTTGTTTATACATGTGTTTAATTGATTTCTGTACAATATTGTATTTGTTGAACTGTCTTGAACCTTATGTGGTCGAAGGCACCAATAAATCATTGTTTACTTATGTCATGTCATGCAAGTTAAATTTTTATAGCAGAATCATTTTGTACTTCATGGACCAAAAATAATTGTTAATGAATTTGAGTTAACTTTTTTTTGTCAACAAAGGTACCGGAGAATGAGTTCCTCTTCTGACAACGAAGATGACAGCGTAGAGAATTACACCAGTGAAGAGGATGATTTGTTGGTGACATGGCTGGCACAAAATCTTGAACAAAACTTGAGAGCTCCACGACGAGTGCCGCAGCAAAGTGGGATGCAATGGATCATGCAAACAATGGAAAACGAAGAGCAGTGCCGTAGTGTTTTCCGTTTAACTGCAAACCAGATCCATTCTTTGCATGGACTGCTGACAACCCGTTACAACCTACAAGGTACATACGAGGTATGCACAATGGAAGCGCTCGGTATTTTCTTATATACCATGGCAGGGCCACAACCAAATAGATCAACCAACAATAGAATGGTGCGGTCTGGGTCTACTGTGTCCATATATTTCCATCGAGTCCTGAATGCAGTTTATGCAATGGCGGTGGATATTCTGAAGCCAATTGATCCTAACTTCGACGAATTGCATCCTCGACTCACGGACGATGCAAGGTACAGTCCCTTTCATGGATCTATCGGTGCAGTAGATGTAACTCATGTTCCTCGTGTGGTGTCACGGGAAAGGTCAATTGAACACCAAAATCGCCACAGGGAGACCTCAAAGAATGTTCTTGCGGTGATTGGGTGGGATGATAGGATCATCTTTGCGGATGCTGGTTGGCCTGGATCTGTCCATGACCAAAGAGTTCTTGCATCCGATATACGCCGTTTTCCATTTACTTTTTCAAGACCTCCATTGGGTAAGTACAACAACGAAAAAATCCTTGCAGTTATTATTGTCGGCGTGCTGTGGGAGATGATTTTTAAATTTTTTTCCCATTGTAGGAAAGTATTTCCTTGTGGACTCGGGATATCCATGCCGGTACGGATTTCTACCTCTATGCAGCTGCTCGCTACCTCATGGATCAATTTCAGGGCGAGGCCCCTCCGGCAATGGGAAAGGAAGAGCAGTACAACTTCCTTCACTCCTCTCTACGCACTACAATTGAAAGGGCATTTAGGATTATTAAGGGGCAATGAAAAATTCTAAAGGGAATTTCTTATTTTCTCGATCATGACACGCAACCAAACATTATACTTGCAGCTTTTGCTCTACACAATTTCAGATTGGACAGTTCTCGGAACCCCCACTTCATAACTCAGAACCCCTTATATAATGGTTATCCCATTCAACCCGTTCATCCTCCACTTCGTCATTTGTACGACGCACCAAACTCCAGCGAAGCTATGACCGCACTCCGTGAAGCTGTTGCAAATATGGTACTTAACGGTTAGGGATACACTTATCAGTTCTTCTTCCACTTATGTTTCAAATCCATGCGATCCATAGATATGTATCCTCTATGTATCATTGTCTATGTTTAATTGTGTTGTTTGATGTTTGAAACAATTTGATGTACTTGAGAACAATTTATGTTCAAGTTTATTCACATGATTTGTTGCATCTATAATTTGTGCTGTAATAGAAAAGTTTTTTAAAAAATTACATCCTTCACTATCACTCCGGGAACAAATACTATGTACACTGTTCCAAACAATTTTGTAAAAGCATACGCCCATGCAATCATGAATATATATATATATATATCCATATCAAAATATTATCGTCATTATTTTTTCCATAATACGGCCGACGACCTCCTGCTTCTGTTGTCCGGTACCGGTACTGCCGGCCCCTGACGGAAGTTGCAGTGTGAAAAGCGACGGCAGCTGTGTTTAGATGGGGGGTGAAGATTTTTTCACCCTCCTTTGACCACTAATTAGGGGTATTAAATAAAGTCAGTTTACAAAATTACCTCCACAACCCCCTGGTATATTCGCGAGATGAATCTAATGAGGCCTTTGACCGCACGATTCGATGATGATTACTGTAGCATTACTGTAGCAAATTATGGATTAATTAGGCTCATTAGATTCGTCTCGAAAAGTTACGCTCATCCGTGAAGAGGTTTTGCACATAGACTTCATTTAGTACTCCATGCAAGAAAGATTCGTTTTTGCAAAATTTTTGTGAACCCCATCTAAACACGGCCGCCTGCACTGCTGAACGCGCAGCTACGCAGCACCTTCGCGCGAGGCCCTAACCTTCCAGTGCCGCCAAGCCGGGCAGGCGACGGATTCGAACCCCAATGTGTCCAAATCCTACCCGTGCGTTGCAAAAAGGTCTCTTGGTCTTGGGAGACATCCGATCGGATAAAAATCACGCAAAAAGCGAATGCTCCATATCAGAGGAGTGAGTTGGAATTTGGAAAGGATGTAAATATGGGCTTCTATTTCCAGTAGCTGGTTAAGGCCCATTATTTTAAAACCTAATGGGCCAATCTATCTCTATTATTTTTTTGCGAAAGCTCTATCTCTATTATTCTAGCTCACCATCCTCCGCGGCGGATGTATTTCGACATTTTTGGACAATTAATTCAACAATCTATGATACCTGATCAAGTAAGAAATAAGTAGCGGAAGCTAGATATTCACTTTCTTTTCATTGAAAATATTTTTATAACTGATTCAACAATTGATGATCCTTAATTCAACATTTTGAGTCGGCTAATTCAATATTTCATGGGTCGTTGGTTAATAAATACTGGCAATTTATGTTTGGGTGGCTTCCACCCTACCTTAGTCTTTTATCTAGCACAGGACACGACGAATCTTAAACAAAGTTAAGAAAGAAAAAACTTGTGGAAGCTGGGCTGTTGCAAACCCAAGCTCAGCCCACGTTATCTTGGCCCATCTTGTCATTTATAGGAAATTGTTTTGTCCGCACCTTGACCTCAGCGATCCCCCAAAACCTCCTCCCTCCCCGCCGCCGTCGCCGCCGCAATGGCAAGTGCGCCCCAAAACCCCACCACGGCGGCCGCAAGCGACGCCCTCCTCGCGGCCGACCTCCCCGGCCGGGGCCGCGGTCTCGTGGCCGCCCGCAACGTCCGCGAGGGCGAGGTGCTCCTCTCGGAGCCTCCCATCCTCCTCTACCCGCCCACCCTCGCCTCCCTCCGCTCCTACTGCGCCGCCTGCTTCCGCTCCCTCCCCGCCGCCGCCATCCCCTGCGCCTCCTGCCGCGCCGCTGCCTTCTGCTCCCCGGCATGCGCCGCCGCATCGCACCCGCGCCTCCTCTGCGCCGCGCTCTCCCACGGCGCCGGCGCCGGCCTCGCCGCCGCCGCCCCGACCGATGCGGTCCAGGAGCCGCTCCTCTTCCTCCTCTCCGCCTATTCGCTCCCGGAACCCTCCCTGCGCACCATCCTCTCGCTTTCCTCGGCGCCGCCCCCGCCCCCGGGCGCGCAGGATGCCGCGGCCCTTCACGCCGCGTTGGCGGCCCTGGCGCTGCCGCACATGCTTCCTCAGGGCTTCTCGCTGGACCTCACGGCGGCGCTCCTCTCCAAGGACCGGGGCAACAGCTTCGCCATCATGGAGCCGTACCGCCCCGGGATGTCGCTCGAGCTCCTGAAGGCGCGCGCCTACGCGGTGTACCCGCGGGCTTCGCTGTTCAACCATGACTGCCTGCCCAATGCGTGCCATTTCGATTACCCCGACAGACCGGGGCCAGGGAACACCGACATTGTGGTGCGTGCGCTCCATGATATATCAGAGGGGAGGGAGGTCTGTATCAGCTACTTTGCGGCCAATTGGAGGTACGCTGACAGGCAGCGCCGGCTGCTGGAGGATTATGGGTTCAAGTGCGAGTGTGATCGGTGTCAGGTGGAGAGCCGTTGGAAGGATGACGATGATAACAATGGAGATGAAGGGGATGATGCCATGGAAGAGGAGGAAGGTGAGGATGATGGTGGAGATGGAGGTGATGATGGGATGGAGGAGGAGGGGGATGGTGGTGCCGATGGCGATGATGATTTCCCACATGCCTACTTCTTTATGAGGTACTTATGTGACAGTGAGGGTTGCTGGGGCATGCTTGCGCCATTGCCACCCTCACCGAGTGGCGAGCTGTCTCATGTATTTGAGTGCAATCTCTGTGGGAAGCTGAGGAAGGAAGAGGATGCCGTGCCTGATGAGGGCACTTCTGGTATGGTCCATTAGGAAGAGTTAAGCATACTGATTCGCTCCTTGATTCTTTAAATAGGTAAGGTTTTTGCTATGCCCATCTGTTTTCTGCAGTATATACCTGCATATTGTTTTACTATTCTGGAATTTTCTATGTTCACATCACTAGTAACATTTCTGAAGCTAGCATAAATTAGTTGCGCTCCATCATTGATTTAATATTTTGCACGGTTCAAGAAAAAATAGTGTTCAGCTGGCAATCACTGACGTGGAGGATCTATGTAATGATTAGATTAGATTGTAATTTGAAACATGTTATAAATGATTTTAATCTACCTCATTTTTGTTTAGTAATTTGCACATTGATTGATGTATAGATCTTCTCTTATGGTTCTTTTGACTTCCATTGTCAAATTTGATTCAGGAAAGGGGACAGTATCACGAGTTATAAGTTATAATTGGCAATTTGGAACTACTTTCTTTTAGAATCATCAAATGCATTATTTGACCTTCGAAACTTACCATTCAGAATATTGCCACCATTCAGAATATTGCCTTACTTGTTGGATCCTCTGATTATGGTTATTCCCTTGGATTGGTAATATTGCTGCGTGGATGTTAATACTCTCACTTGAGGTCCAATGCTTTTTATCGGCAAGCAAATTAGTGACCACCGTCAGCCATCTGCTGTCAGGTGGTTCACTTCATTTTCTGGCTACTGGTTCCATTCTTCTAGTTTTTACTAGTACACCATTGACCTAAGTTGTTTCAGACTTTAAGTTGCATGGTCCACTGCTCAGATTGTTTGTTCTGCCACACACTGGGCCTCACACCATTCTTTCTGAACCTTTGCTCGTGTGAGCTAGCTTTTTACTGCAGTTTGGGGTTACAATATTTCCTTGGGAGGCTATGCCTGGGTCTAAGGCTGAGATGTGATATGATATTTACATGAGTAGACCATGGCTCCAACAAGCTTGGTTAAAAAGGTGGAAGGGAGTGTCAAAATGGTGTTTCATGTTATTGTAGTGTCCAGTAAGATATCTGATTTGAACAGATTTAGGCATGGGGAATACAAATTTCTTAATGGTGTGTCCTCTTGGATGACACTTATAATAAATTGTGCGATTATAATCTTAACCTATTTAGGCATAGTACATGCATTGGATCATACTACAAAAATAGCTGTGTTACCCTTTTCAGGGAAAATAACTACATTACATTGACTGTAAACAAATAACTGTTGCTGATTGTCTGATATGAAAATTAATTTATGGCAGAACACTTTGCGAAGGATATCTGGTTGGCGACCCCCTCTCCTCGAGCTGTTTGGCAGAAAAAAAAAAGGAATGGGTTTGATTCACCTGAAGGCAGGAACATGTATGGTCATGGAATGCGTATGGTACCCGGTCTCTGTACTGTGTCTGGAAATTCAATTTGGGCTGTACAATTTATTGTATGCCATGATTTTTTTTTTCACTTGGTGATTCAAATCTGGGAAGCTCACTTGGATAGGTGACATTGACTCTGATTTCAGTGTTACCGTGTGCTAGAATTCAGTTTTGAGATATCGTGGTTACTACGGCCAAGTGATATGGACGCAAGGTGAGGGAAACAAGGGTGTGATGGGCCTGGGCCCGGCGAGCCAGCGTCAAAACCTACGTGGTTATTTGTTCTGTTTTGTCTCTAGTGTGTGGGTTAGAATGGGCTCCTGGCCCTGTCCGTGCCACTGCTTGAAATGAGGCTTGCCCTCCTCAAGCCGCAACCACCAGGATCCCATGGAAGCTGAGACAGTACATCATCGCCTTCTACTAATCGGTCTTCTTGAGTCTTGACACTGCTTAATTCACCCCATGTTTTGCTGAGCTCAAGTTGAGATGATAGCATGCGCTGCTCCTTGACAGCTCCCAAGTGACACTACCATTTCCATCGTTGACTGATTGCACCATCGCCAATTAATAGAGCTACTGGTGCTCAAACCTTTGGATAACCTGCACTAAAGCTCCCTACTAAGCAGTTTGATAAGGTATAGCGCATGCTGCCAGTATGTAGCCATACTAATAGTCGTCTCCTTGCAGCCACAGGTTTCACCCAACTGAAGATCAACAACATCTTCTCGTAGTTCACATTGATATGGAACATATAACTCCACAGCACCAAAAGCACCTTGAGGCCGAAACATCTCAGCTCTAGGATCAGTAATGCTATATAAAGAAGTCCATGCAATTGAAATTTCAGGAAATAACTTGCAGAACAGCACAAGAAAACTATTCCTTCAAAACATAAGCATCCTGCCATTCATGATCATTGATGCCGATTCTCCACAAGCATGCGGGGATAATGTTATATACCCAGCCAAAAGATTTCGCATTCAGTAAAATTGCCTTTAGTTTCATATATATGAGTACAATGCACATTATTCATCAATAGTCCTTCCCGAAGATGCCGTGGACCAATAGGATTTGTTGAAATGATGCAGAGGTGCAATCCATGCCTAAACAGGTGGTGACCAAGGGGCCTTTAACTGCATAAACATACCATATGTATTGAATTTCAATAAAAGCCAACACATCCAAACTGTGATGCTCAATTAGCTCTGCAGGTCCAGAAAGCAAAACTCTTCCATGCTTAACTCTATGTTTGGAATCTTTCCTCTTGAGTTTGCCATCAGCTTTAGACCACTCTCCGATGGTCCAGGGCAGCACAACATAGCAAGTCAATTCAGAGAACATGACAACCATATCTCTACTCCTAAAAAGAGACATTTTTTCTACGCCAAAAGCTGCCCCACCTTTTGGTTCTTTGCCCATGGTTAGGCTACAGGATGATCCTATTCGTCGGATCGCCACATGACCCCCCAACGCCGATCGGTCCACCTCCGCATCCCCCTCCCCTGACCCTCGGTTTCCATGTTGCTCCCCCATTGGTTTGGATCACAATGCCTCCAAACAATCCAATCAAAACAAAATAAAATACATATAAAATCCTACAATTCTTGAGTTTTTATTAAATGTTATAAATAAAAAATAACACATTTTGGTTTGATCTAGTATGATAGTAAATTTAGTTTTTAACTAAAATTTATTCTAAAAACTATATTTAAATTTTCAAGTGAGGTGTTAATACTCAAGATAGTTTTAAAAAATCTTAAGACTTTGTAAAAAATACTATAAATAAAAAGTGACCCACTTTGTTTTGATCTGGCATGATAGTAAATTTAGATTTCAAATTAATAAACTATATTGTCACGTGAATTGTTTACACTCAAGATAGTTTTCAAAATCTTAAAACTCTTTAGACAAATATTATCAATCAAAAGTGATCCATTTTGCTTTGATATGTAATGGTAGTAAAATTTAGTTTTCTAAACTTAAAAATATTCTAAAAAATACATTTAATTTATCAGGTGAGCATTAAACTTTGTAAACAAATACTATAAATCATTAAACTTTGTAAACAAATACTATAAATCAAAAGTGATCCACTTTCAATGATCTCGCATGATAGTAACTTTATATTGTAAATTATTCTAAAAATGATATTTGAATTGTTATGTCAGCTTCTTACATTCAAGATGGTTTTCAAAAATTCTAAAAACTATATAAAAATACTATAAATCAAAAGAGACCCATTTAACTTTGATGTGGCATGATAGTAAATTTAGGTTTTAAGTTAAAAAGTATTTAAAAATATTTAATTTGTCAGATGAGCTATTTACACTCAAAATATTTTTTAAAATCTTAAAATTATGTAAACAAATGTTATAGTTCAAAACTGACCCATTTTGTTATGATCTGGCATAGCAGCTTTAGATTTAAAATAAAAACTATTCTAAACAACTATATTTAAATTGTCATGGAGCTGCTTATATTCAAGATGGTTTTAAAAATCTTCAAACTCTATAAACAAATACTATAAATAAAAAATGATCCATTTGCTTTGACGTGACATGATAGTAACTTTAGATTTTAATATGGGCTAACGGGTCACAATGAGCGGTCTGCGAGAAAAACGATCTGGCTGTAGGTACGCATAAAGGGATTCGTAGAAGAGAGTGGGATACGAAGTCGAGCATTATTTGAAAACTATATTTAATTTGTCAAGTGAGCTCTTTACACTCAAGATGGCTTTTAAAATCTTAAAACCGTGTAAGAAAATGCTACATATCAAAATTGACCCATTTTGTTTTGATCTGGCATGACAGCAGCTTTAGGTTTTAAATTGAAAATTATTCTGAAAAACTATGTAAACAAATGGATTGTCGCCTGTGTAGCGAAAGATGAGCAGATCGTTGCCCATATGCACTATCGCCTAAACCTGTGGTTAGGGGTGGTAATTTATCATGACCCTTATGTCTTCTTCACAGTCTACCTTGGTCCTAATTAATTTTAGTTCAAAAATGTATAGTATTTTAGCCCGGCCCTTATCCAACCCTACCCTTAAAACTAGTAGGCTAAATTTTAAGGCCCTTTACCACCCTACCTGTGGTCTGATCACCATCGCTATGCACTGCATAAACACCGGAAGTTATGTATCGGTGACCGATGCAAATTGCATATAGAAATTTATTCTCGTCCAATATTAAACAATTTCATAGCTGCATCACTGGCCATAACGAATAGAATTGGTAGGACTCAGCTTGAATCTTGGTATTCCGTCTTTATTTTTTAGAGATCTAGTGATGGTTTGTTTGAATTATTTGAAATTTTAAATAGTGTTAATTTGCTTAAATCATATATCCAAACTATGATTCTAGTCTTTATTGCTAATACTAGTGATCTCAGTATATGTATTTTTGCTATTTTTATCATGTTTGTAATTTGTTTTTGCTCCCATAGCAAGTTACACGCACGGACAAGAACCTAGTAAGAAATTAAGAATGAGCAATTTAATTTACGAAAAATATCCAGACAGGATCTATAGGAGTGTTAGAAAAACTGTATGTTTGCAGACAATCTTTATTGACGCTTACCAAATTTTGGTGATAAATCCTTTCCCCATTTTCAACTGCCAATGCCAGCTCAAATTTTCAGCAATGTTTGGCAAAATTATGGGCAGTCAAAATTGCGGACAAAATTTTGGTTACGCCGAACTCTTCAGTGCCCAAAAGCCCAAGATTTAGGGGGTTTGACAGCTGTGGCTAGGCGGGAGCTGAATCCGACTCCGACTCCGACTCCGGCTCTTCCTCCACCACCAGCTGGCGCGCGCGTGAGGGCTACGTGACCGCGGCAACCGACCTCCCCAGCGCGCGAAACAAAAACCCCTGCGCGCCGCCGCCCCCTTCCTCCCCCCCAGATCAATCGATCCCCCGAGAGCTTTCGATTCCTGCATCCCGATCTCGATCCTCGATTCCCCACAGCTCCCTCGCGCGCTTCGCGATCTCCGGGCTCCCTCCGCCGACCCCGCTCGCGACCTCACCACCCCGGCTCCCCGGTCCCTGCGCCCGATCTCGCTCTCGCCCCCCGTCGCGACGATGCCGATCCCGCCTCCCGCGGCGGTGGAGGAGGAGGAGGAGGAGGAGGAGGAGGAGGACGAGGAGCGCGAGGAGGAGCGGCCGTGGCCGCCACCGATGAAGATGAAGCTGTTCCCCTACGCCATGTACTGCGTGTTCGAGGGCATGGGCCCCAGGGGCGTAGCCGCCGCCGGCGCCTACACCGGGATGCACTTCGCCATGTTCTTCGTCAGGCTGCTCTCGCTCTCGCCGGTCGGGCCGCGCTGGGCCGGCTTCTTCCTCGCCCTCCACGGCGTCATCCAGACCCTCTGCTTCGCCGCCACCGCGCTCATCGCCTGCGTGTTCATCCGCTGGTACATGGCCGTCGACGGGGTGTACGAGGTCAAGTACGATCCGCCGGAGCAGCCGGTGGCCGCGGCTGCAGTGACGCTGGTGGAGCAGCTGCAGCTCCCACCTTCTCCTCCGGAGATGGACATGTGTTAGATTTGCTGGCCCCAATTGCGTTTCTAACCTACATGACTGACGTCTCTCTCTGATTTCTTGCAGGTTCTGATCTCCTTGCTCAGTCCAGGACTCAAGGTACGTGCACTCTCGTTGGTCTAATCTTTGAGTTAGCATCTGTAACCGCAAAACATTTTGATTGTTGTATTGCTTCATCGTGCAGCTTCGTGTGTTAGATTTTCATCTGCAATTTGTTTTTTGTAACTGAATTCTGAAACATTAACTTTCAGATATAAAAGACCTTGATTTTAGGTTCTATATGGCTATGTGAGCCTACTTGTATTTCCTTTTGGCCCCAAAAACGGCCCGTGAGATTGTGAATACAAGATTTTCAGTTTGGTTTACATTGCCGAAGAAAAGACTGAACACCAAATCCTACTGACAGCAACGTCAGCCTTCGGAAGCCTCACGGTCCAGAGGCGTGCATCAGCTTGGCAGTTGAGTAGTAGCTGCCGGATGCTCTGCATTGCCGAAGAAAAGACTGAACACCAAATCCTACTGACAGCAACGTCAGCCTTCGGAAGCCTCACGGTCCAGAGGCGTGCATCAGCTTGGCAGTTGAGTAGTAGCTGCCGGATGCTCTGCGTTTCATGTTGGAACACCATGGCGTTGCGACGTTTCCACAATTGCCAGCAACAGAGAAGAACAAAGACAGGGAACTGACGATCTGGTATGTGTCCGGGACGAGGGAGCAGATGCATCGCGCAGACGTCAGCTTGTGCTATGTCGATGTCGATCCGGCGCCACAGATCACGTGCCGGCGCACATTCGAAGACGATGTGTTGTGCCGTTTCCACGGCACCGCATAGATCACAGTTGTCGTCAGGGACGACATGGCGTGCCTTGAGGACCGCCTTGCACTGGATGCGCCCGTTGGCGAGCAGCCAGCCGAAGAACTGAACCCTCGGCGGCGCAGCGTTGTTCCAGACGAAGCAAGATGACGGGCTCGGTTCACCTCTAGTAGACATGATGAGCTTGTAGAGTTGGGCAGTTACCAGTTTCCCGCGTTGATCAATGAACGGCGACAAGCGTGTGTCGTCCCTCGTCGTGAGCGTGGTGTGGTCGAGGACGTCGCGCATCTTGTCAAGTTCGGCAGCCGCTGTCGCCGTCAGCCTGGGCACCAGGTCCCGGCGTATTCCATGGGTGACCACAGCCGCCGTCGTTCGCCGCTTCCTGATGCTTGGCCGGACCAGCTTGCATAGCTCGGGCGCCAGAACACAGGGCGAGGAGGAGCCTAACCACATGTCGGTCCAGAAGAGAGCAAGGTTTCCGTCGCCGAGGTGGACCGCCAGTGAAGCTTGGAACATTTGTTGAACTATCCCGTTGCTGCCGAACTGGAGGTCCAGTGTGTGCCATGGCCTTGTTGTGTCCGTCCTTTGCAGCCACAACCATCGCAACCGCAGCGAGTAGGCGGCGACCCGGAGGTCCGGCAGCCCGAGTCCGTCCTTTGCAGCCACAACCATCGCAACCGCAGCGAGTAGGCGGCGACCCGGAGGTCCGGCAGCCCGAGTCCGCCAAACTCAGTCGGCCTGCAAGCAGTGCGCCACGCCACCAAGCATTGTCCGCCGGTTGCCTTTTCTTTCCCTGCCCATATGAAGCCCCGGCGTCGCTTGTCAATCTCATGGATGACCCAGTCCGGGATCTTCAGAGAAATGATGGTGTGGACACACTTGGCGCTCATGACCACCTTCGCCGTGGTGAGCCTCCCTGCCTTGTTCATCAAAGGCGCTCTCCAGGTGGGCATGCTCGCCGTCACC
>CM014275.1:54009236-54055669 GCA_004135705.1 Alloteropsis semialata | reverse complement strand
GGGCCTCGTCCCAAGTACATATACAGTATATGGTATATATGCACATAGCCTGGCCCTCCGATATGAATCAAATATCAAATTCGTGACTCCGTGACGGAGATTGCGGCGCATGTTCTGCTTCTTCAGCTCGTCGCCTTAGAGCCTGTTTAGTTTCGCCAACTTTTTTCATCGCTACTGTTGACATTTCTTAGCGTCACCACTACATCAGTGATGGCAGTAGAGATGCCTTATGATAAATCTTAACGTTACAGGAGTTCTGCAAGCGCACAGAAGTACATTGTAGCATTTCACCCGGAGTATTCTAAAGTATCGTTTTTATTTCCTTAGGAAAAGCGTATGGCAAAGTGATGTGTTTTTCAATGCATTAATTATATCACGATTAATATACCAAGACTAGAACAGGAATAAACAATTCATAAAGAAAGTTATGTTGACACACAGAAGGTTTCATTGCTCAATATTTAAGTCTAGTTAATATGAAGATCCTAAGAGAGAACTAAAGATTCTATATACTTCTTACATATGAGTTGCATACATTATAAGTGTGCACTATACAAGCTTAGCAAGGGACATATGTTAGAGGGCAAATCGAGGAGTCGTGGGATCCTCTCATCCAAGGGTACTGTCACGATGTTTATCACAAAGGCCTGCAAACGCCCAAACCCGAACGACGAGGATTACAAAGGCCCAGCGGGGCTGTCACCACCCGGAGGCTATCTCTGAATACGTGGGGTAGGGTATCTCCAATGGTATTCCATACCCCAAAAACCATGTTTGTAATATGAAATACATCCTTACCAATTGTACAAAAAGATAAAGAACAATCATTATGATTCATTGAGCCATTGCCATAACATGTATCCACTATACTAAGGTGCAAGATATACAACTTATATGATGAACAGCCAAGACAAGTAGTCATGTAACATAAGCAAGATAGTAATTCCATTAAAGCTTGAAGTCTTACAAATAAGCAAAGGATACAAGATAACTAAGCTCTAGGCTTACCAAGACTCCTTCGGAAACCTGTAGAAACTCAACTCCTATGACTACTTCACTACTAAGACTAGAACTTGTAGCAAATGGAGCTCTTCCTTCTGGTGTGTATTGTACAGGAGCCGAGAGCATCTATTTATAGTGCTGGGAGGCGGTTCAGGGCCGGTTCAAGGCGGTTGAGGCCGAGTGGGACCACCCCCGGTTCGGCCGACCTGTGGACTTTGCCCAACCTTCAGATGAACCAACTGAAGATGTCCACGGTGCAGATTACGTCCTTGAGGCGGTGCAGATGCGTGGGAGAAGGGAGGGCCGCAACGGCCGCCAGACTGGGTCGGCCGACCTGGTCCAGGCTCGTTTCGTCGTGATCTTCTTTTGTGTGTCTGGAATGTGGGTCCTGATAGTTGTGGAAGCTGGGTATGAATCCTTGGAGTAGCTCTTGATTCCCATGTGGGCCCATCAATCCATGTGCTTCACCTTATCCTCTTTTCACCCCTTCGATGTAACCGTCATTGATTCAATGCTTCAGATGCTGTGGATTCAGATGTAACTGTTTCAACGCTTCAGATGCTTCAGATGTAACCGTTCTTGGGGCAGTGCAGTCCGAGGAACCGGAGATATCCTTCCAAAAGGATTCTTTAACAAAATGTTTCAAGATTTTATCAACCTCCAAACTACAATGCCTATGAAAGCCCAAATAGAGACTGGGCTGCCTCCAAGAAACAAAATATTCTTCCCCTAGAAAGCGAAAAGTAATCTCCTCCTCAGATTTTCTCAAAGTAGCAAGGAATTGAATTGTCCACAGGCGACACCCGTCTTCCTGAATATGGGTAAACTCCGACCAAACCACGGCATTCCAAACTGTTTCAAAATCAGTGGCCATACCTGACTTCTCCATGAGTTCGCTTGTGAACACACATGTGTGATCAAAAGCGCAACCCAGGAGAATGTGATACGCTTCTTGTTCGAAGCCTTCTTCGATGTCGAGTTGGTCGTCGGAGATGAACGTCGGACGGGGGTCGTCTTCATTGTTGTTGTTGCTGGAGCTGTCCCACGTTTCCGCCCTCATTGCTGCCACCATTACCGCCGCCCGCGGACGTGGCGCCAGCCCCGGTGTAGTAGTATTGATCTTCGGAGATCTCCATGGAGTGTTGACTGCCGCCGCCTGAGCACATGATCTCTGTGCTGGAGGAGACCAACTCCGTGCTTCTGGAATGTTGGCTCCGCCTCGAGCTTGATCCCTTCAACTTCTTTGCTTGCATCATGGCTCCCCGGATGATGTTCATGATTCCTGCACAGAGAGTGACAAGAATAACACTTGGAAGACAAAAGGATTAGCGTTAGTGAGTTAGTCGTCCAAGAGTTAGTCATTCTTGCGGGACGTGGTTGCCTTCACAACAATCGTCCTTGTGGGTAATGACACACCACAACAATCGTTCTTGCGGGGTTTGCAAACCACCACAACACGTTCAAGTGCTAAACACTAAGATTATGCAAAAATAAAAGCCATTTTAATTTGGGTTTTCAATTTTTATTGATTTGTTAAACTATGGAGCTAAGAACTTGAGAATCAACAAGGGGGAGAAGAGAAACGCCGAGGGCATTCAGCAGCTCAGGTTGGGGCAACGTGAGCAAGCAGCAGGCCAGGGGTTTTTATAGCCGGAGGCAGCCCCCGGTCGGTTGACCAAGTGGGGTCGGCCGACCCTCCCATGGGAGCAATCTGGCCAGGCTTTGATCACGCGTGTGCTGGTTCCCCTCTCATTTGGATGCAGGTTGAAAGCTTAGCAAAAGGAACATGCGGATGTCGGGCGACATGAGCTGGTCGCCGACCGGTGATTAACTCCTTTGCAGGCATGCTTTGAAAGGCGTAAAGCTGGTGCAGCGTAGGCACCGATTGTGTTTGAATGCTCTGCAAAACTGGTGCCAGGCGTCGACCGACGTGCCAGCGTCGGCCGAACGTGCCCTGTCTCGTGTCGGGTTGAGCTTTTGCAAAGCGGTGCACGGTTCAAAGTTATGATGAAAGCTGGGTGCGAAGGCTGGGGTATCCAGGGATCCAAGGAGAATTCAAGCGGATAGCATCCCAAGTTTGAGATTTAGATGCAAAAATTGGTTGGAAATCAAAATATGCATGACAATGGAAAATAAATAATGCATTGTGAAGTAAATTTTGGATACGTACCGATGTACCCACCAGTGAGGACTCGTTGTTTTACGTCCGTCAAGTACGGATGTCTCCAAAGTGTATTTTAGCTTGATGACACGGCTCCTGCATTTGAAGATGATGCGGGCACCTTGCCCTTCCTTGGACGAAGTGCTGCTTGCTTCGACACTTCTGGAGTCTTAGTACCTCGTGCTAGTTTTATGGGCAGGGGAAGGAGTGGCTCACTATTGGTGACCGGTGGTTTTTGTGGCCTCCTTCCATAGATGACTTTGATTTCGGGTCCGTCATACTCTTGGCTGGACTCCTCTATGTTTCCTGCATGATTAGTGGCCAAAACCTCCCTACTAGCTTTTTGTATGGCCACAACCAAATGTGCTGATTGGCTCTCTAGAATTTACTTAGGCACAGATGGCTTTGTAGTGTGACTGATAAGGCATTGAATGTAGAGTTCAGATCGTTCATCTTTTTCTCGGCAGATGTAGTGCGTGGACTTCCTCCTTCTGGGGTGGTTTCCACTTCTTTTCTAGGAATAGATTTCTGCACCTCTGCCAAGAATCCATCATTACCTAGTGGTTGTAATACCACTGGAGTGCCCTTCCCGCTAATGAAAACGGGAATAGGCTAAGTCGGATGGATCTTTTCTTGATTCCCTCAAGCTGGAGCGTACTGCATATTGCTGAGAAATGTCAGAGATGTTCCACTGCATCTTCCGTAGCCTTTCTGCTAAATGGCTTGGCTTGCACCATTGCAGTGTACTTTAGGTCGATCTTGAGGGTTGCAGTTACCATATTAGTGCGAGGGTGCTTCGATTTCGACCGACAGAAATGGAGAGGTACTGAGTGCTCTCTTCTGGGTTATTGAAGGAATTCTTCAGCGAATCGACAATGCTGTGTAATCCTCCTGTTTCACACAAAGAGAAACAGAACAAGGGTAAACCTGTCTAGACGATGCTACTTAATTGTGACATAAAATTAATACATAGGTTAACAACATTCTTTGACCAATGCTTTCCCCGGCAACGGCGCCAGAAATGCTTGTTGACATTTCTTAGCGTCACCACTACATGAGTGATGGCACTAGAGATGCCTTATGATAAATCTTAACGTTACAGGAGTTCTACAAGCGCACAGAAGTACATTGTAGCATTTCACCCGGGAGTATTCCAGAGTATCGCATTTATTTCCTCAGGGAAAGCGTCTGGCAAAGTGATGTGTTTTCCAATGCATTAATTATATCATGATTAATATACCAATACTAGAACAGGGATAAACAATTCATAAAGAAAGGTATGTTGACACACAGAAGGTTTCATTGCTCAATATTTAAGTCTAGTTAATATGAAGATCCTAAGAGAGAACTAGAGATTCTATATACTTCGTACATATGAGTTGCGTACATTATAAGTGTACACTATACAAGCTTAGCAAGGGACATATGTTAGAGGGCAGATCGAGGAGTCATGGGATCCCCTCATCCAAGGGTATTGTCACGATGTTTATCACAAAGGCCTGCAAACGCCCAAACCCGAACGGCGAGGACTACAAAAGCCCAGCGGGGCTGTCACCACCCGGGGGCTACCTCTAAATACGTGGGGTGGGGTATCTCTAATGGTATTCCATACCCCAAACACCATGTTTGTAATATGAAATACATCTTTACCAATTGTACAAAAAGGTTAAAAAATCATTATGATTCATTGAGCCATTGCCATAACATGTATCCACTATACTAAGGTGCAAGATATACAACTTATATGATGAACAACCAAGACAAGTAGTCATGTAACATAAGCAAGATAGTAATTCCATTAAAGCTTGAAGTCTTACAAATAAGCAAAGGATACAAGATAACTAAGCTCTAGGCTTACCAAGACTCCTTCGGAAACCCGTAGAAACTGAACTCCTATGACTACTTCACTACTAACTAAGACTAGAACTTGTAGCAAATGGAGCTCTTCCTTCTGGTGTGTATTGTACAGGAGCCGAGAGCATCTATTTATAGTGCTGGGAGGCGGTTCAGGGCCGGTTCAAGGCGGTTGAGGCTGAGTGGGCCCACCCCCAGGTTGGCCGACCTGTGGACTTCGCCCAACCATCAGATGAACCGACTGAAGATGTCCACGGTGCAAATTACGTCCTTGAGGCGGTGCAGATGCATGGGAGAAGGGAGGGCCGCAACGGCCGCCAGACTGGGTCGGCCGACCTGGCCAGGTCGGCCGACCTGGTCCAGGCTTGTTTCATCGTGTTCTTTTGTGTGTCTGGAATGTGGGTCCTAATAGCTGTGGAAGCTGGGTATGAATCCTTGGAGTAGCTCTTGATTCCCATGTTGGCCCATCAATCCATGTGCTTTACCTTATTCTCTTTTCACCCCTTGGATGTAACCATCATTGATTCAACGCTTCAGGTGCTGTGGATTTGTGTTTCTTCTAAATGGCCAGAACGAGGCCTCATTGGGCACTAGGCCAGGTCGGCCGACCAGGGTGGGTTGGACGACCTGGGCTTGGCCCTTTTTTTCTTCATGTTTTGGCTCATGTCTCCTGCAACTAAATAATCTACATGTACAAGTGGAACTACATTATTTGAAACTAAATACTAGAGATCATTGCTAATTTATTTTATTCCAAGCATGTTGGTGATACAAAATAAACTTGACTTAACAAGCGCCAATAGCTACAGTGATTCGAATGTTTGGATACTAATTAGGAGCATTAAATGTGGATAACTGACAAAACTCAGTCCATAACCCCCCCGGTGAAATTGCGAGATGAATCTATTAAGCCTAATTTGGCCATGATTAGACAATGTCATGCTACAGTAATCAATCTCTAATAACGGATTAATTAGGCTTAATAGATTCATCTTGCGATTTCACGTCCATCCATGTAATTAGTTTCATAATTAGATCATGTTTAGTCCTCCTAATCTTTGATTTATAATTGCTACAGTAAATTTTGCAAAGTTTTTTCGCCAACTAAACACCCCCTTAATTCCAAGGCTATTTGCGCTACTGAATGTAATAAATACTACGCGTGTCACCGGAGGCCGCCACTCTGAGAGTCCGGGCGTCTCAACCTCTGCGCATCGTCGCTCCTGAATCCTTAACTTTGGGGGTGTTTGGATTGGTGAAAAGGGTGAAAAGTTTATGCATTGGGCCACGTGCACAGAGAGAAGAAATGAACTGACATGGTTCTCAAGGTGAAAACTTTATGCAAAATATGGGAAACTAAACAGGGCCTTTGTTCCCTCCGCCGGCCGCCACGTCCGAGCCTGTGACTCGCATGTGCGGATCAGCCTCCTGGTGCATCTCCGTCTGTCCTTGGCTTCCACCCCTCGCACTGCTCGTACTCTTATTTCTGTTATTTTTTCACATGGATTTGCTTCATCTTGAGTGGTACTAGCTTGTGCAGTACACCATACAGTATTATCAGGCACGGACCTAACGGTGGATCGGCCGGGGCTGAAGTCCCCTACTCCCCCCCTACAACTTATGATCTTCATTGGAGCTAGAGGTGGAGGAGAAGGAGAAGAGAAAAAAGGACGAAGAAATAGAGGCCAAAGAGGCTAGGGTGAAGAAGGAAGGGAAATAAAGTCTCTCCTACTACCTTGGCCTGCATCCGCCACTGTTATTATTATAGTAGATTAGTGGAGGTGCCTAGTTGCGTATGTTTAGTGCTCCTACTACTGATTGATTGCTGTCGCTAGAGTACAATGCTTTGCAAGTTAGTGTTGTAGTATGAGCACAGATATTTGATTGTGAGCTTGTGATGCAAATTGATATATATGCTTATTTCTATTATATATTTTTTTTGTAAATTTGACATAAATTATTGAATGTTAGTTTACTGGCTGTGCCTGATATATGATGATTGTACAATTGGTTTGAGGAATTATTAGGATGATGAAAGATATTAAAATTCATCTTGTTATATATCTAAAAGTTATTCCTTGAATCTCACTTGAAAAATGAATGAGTTGTTTGCATTTTTTGCTGCTATATATATTACAAAAGCATTTAGGGTTAATAGACATGCATTGTCATCGGCTATTACAGTCTACATACTATTTGTTAGGTAAGCAAATGCCTAATATCTAGGCAATATGATCTGATTATATTATGGGCCCCTGTTTTTTTCTTTGCCCCGGACCCCCAAAATCTCAGGACCGGCCCTGGTTTGAGATATAGAAGACCTAGATTTTAGGTTCCATATAGCTATGTGAGGTAGATGGCAATTATATACGTTTTCTAACCCTCATGCCTGATGTCTCTGTTTACCATGCAGGTTCTGCTTCCCCTGCCGAAGGTACTTGTATTCCCTTGCTCAAGGTACGTGCACTCCCCTTGTCCTATCTTGGTTTAACATCTGTTGCTGCACAACATCTTGGATGTTGTATTGCTTCATTTGCTTCTAAGTAACAACATTTCTTATGCTATTAGTTTTTTCTGTAATGAAATCTGAAATATTGCAATTCAAATAGAGAGGACATGGATTTTAGGTTCCATATAGTTATGTGAGGCAGATGTCAACTATACGGTGTCAGGTTCGGCTCCAATTGTGTTTTCTAACCTGCATGCCTTACGCCTCTGTTACTTGAAGGTTCTGCTCTCCTTGATCAAGGTACGTGCAGCGCTCCCCCTCCCCTCGATCAAGGTATGTGCACGTACTCCCCTTGTTCTATCTTCTATCTTTGGTTCAAGATCTGTTACTGTACAACACATTTTGGATGGCGCATTGCTTAATTCTGCAGCTACAAGTAGTAGTCTATCATGTGCAATTAGTTTAAGTAACTGAAATCTGAAATATTGCGTTTCAAACAGAGGAGACCTGGAGTTTAGGCTCCGTATAGTAATCTGTGTCCTTTTTGCCTATGGTAGATTAGATCGAATCTGTTTCCATGTAGTTTATTACCTTGGATGCAAAACAAGGATCAATGTGCTGCTTTGGGCTGTTGGGATCTTCTGTTTTTGTTCTTACAAGATTTTTGTTAAGAGATGCTGAATTACTGCAACCACAAAACCTGTGAGCGAGAAGCTGAATCATTTTGATTTTTCAGAAGAAATTGTTTACTGTTCTGTCCAGTGAACCACCCTCTACACCAAAAAATTTCCTTCTGAAAATTGGTTTGCTAAACTATTAATCCATCTAATGATAAAGTAACATCCTGGATATCCCTCGATGGCTATGGATGTGGTGATTATGGAAAGTTAAAACGAACAATAATGTGGACCCCTAGCTCATTATATTTGGTTTCATAATGTTGCTTCCACAATTTTCCTAGCCCATAGGTATATCTATGTTTGTGAAAGTAGTGAATATCATAATTGTTTAATTGACAATCCATATATGCTCATAAATTGTTTAATAAATTATATATAAATAACACAATTTTTGTACACAATGTTCTAACAACACTTTGCTAATAAGTATAAAAAAGATACTTTATTATCATATCTACTATACTATGATCTACAATTTAGGTCCTTAATGTCTTTATTTTTAGATTTTTTTATATATAGTTATTATTTTTTCATGGCCTACAACCAAAGAAGATTTTTATCCCATATCATTTAGGTTCGTCCTCATCGAAAGCAAGTGTTTGCTAGCACAAAACATATTTGATTTGCTAGATTGAAGTTATTCAATATGTTTACTCCTATTTTTGATACTATTCTTTTTTGGAAAGTGTTTTAAGTAGAAATTTACACTATTTTTCACATGATGGTCATGTTAAATACACCCAACATTGTTGATTTTTTATCTCACTATTTGATACCTTATTAATTATTATTGAACTCATAGTCTTTGGTATCATCCTATGTTTGTGGTATGATGAAGTCATTGAATCATTGCCACATGGTAAAATACCTACCTCTCTTCCAAGATAAATACTTTGAAATTTATGCAAAAGCCTATGGGCAAGCAATCAGAACTAGAAATCATGTAAGCTTAGCCTCATAGGGTGTGCTTGATTTTTTAGCTTTTTAAGGCACTCCTTGCGTGATCTTTGTTGGAGACCAAAGTGTGGAACGGGGGCTCGAACCCCCGCTGGCTTAGTTTCTCTTTTGGAGCGTTTGCTACTAGGCTACAAGCCCATCCGCATGCATGCTTGGTTTGTTGTGTGGGACTTCGGTGAGCTAACCTGAACTTTTTGCCATGCATAGGAAACCTGGGCTTGGTTTGGTTTGACGTTGAAGTTCTCATCGCATGATTCCTTGCTCCGAATGTGCTTCGTTTCCTCTTGTACACGCAAAAAAGCAGAAAAAATTGAACACCTCTGGCAGCTAGCTAGCCGTCACTGCAGTTGAACATTGTGCCGGCTGTGCCTGGAGGTCTTATTCCGTGGCCACGAAGAAAGCCGGGGAATCAGCGAAGCAGAGCATGTAGGAGTTTTCTTTTTTCCTTTCTGTGTGCATGATTTGTTACAGCTGGGAGGGCTATATAATGCTAGCATTAGTCAAGGTTCCTTTCTCATGTCACGTTCTCTACGGGTCTCGGTTGATTGTCAGACGCTAAATACTAGCTAGTACTATATTTTTTTTTTGAGGAATAGCTAATACCATCTCCATTTTAAATTATTGGCCATTTTAGTGCTAAGTCAAACTTATTTAATTTTGGTCAAGGCCATAAAAAAGGCACCAACATCTGCAAAATAAAATGAGTTTTACTGAATCCATCATGAATAATGTACTAATAATGCATCTATTCGGTACTATGAGAACCTAGCCAAGTTACGTTGAAGTCTTTGACCCGGAACAAAACTATAAGTAACCAATAATTTGAGCTGCGGGACTTGGTACTTACTGCGGAGGTACTTACTACGGTTTTAAATATTAGTAATTTTAGAGACATGGGCATTAAAATTTTATGAAAATCTTGACCAATATATAATAATAAAAGCTATTTACCTTGCGATATATCTTCTTAATTAAATACATTTTGCACTTTATATGACCCTTCTAAATTTGTTTGATTGAATCCTGAATTTGAGCTATACGATTAACATGGAAATTAGTATTCTTATTATTTCTCCCATACATGGTGACACTCATCATATATAATATTATACATATACCTTAATAAATTAGTGTTTTATATATTAACAATAGTAAAAAAAAGGTAATTTAGAATTATATGTTTGTGGGTAATTTTGATGCAAATTTAGAATTTGAGCTACAAGTTGAACATAAAAAACTTTGTCTTCCTGTGTACATGGTGAAACACATCATACATACACACCTTAAGATAATATTTTCTATATTAAAAATTAAGGAAAAATATGTAATTTACAATCATATACTGTTGTACCTTGGGACATTTTTATGAGAGCACCTTTTGTGAGCACAGCGGCACGTGCACCCCCGATCCATCATCGTTGGATCCAGATATACCACCATTGGATGGAGATCCATTCAAAAAAAAAAACAAACGGCAGCTAACAGACGTCGTTGGGAGCATCTTTTCACACGCGAGTCGAGACGTATGGGTGAGACTCACATACACGAGCTCTTCCCTCACGTGACCTCCCTTTCTTGCTCTCTTTTGTCTTTTTATTTTTGTCCCCATCTTTTTGTCTCTTTCTTTTTGTCCCCATCTTTTTGGCTGCACACTGCTGGGCTCCAAGGCACCGGGGCTGTGAGTGCTGGAGGCGGTGGCGGGATGTGCTCTTGCCTTCGGTAAAAAAATGGCATTGTCTTTCTGACACATTGTGTCAAACTATTGTTGGATTTTTGTTAGTTTGGGTTGGAACAAGAATTTTTTTCTGTTTTTCCCCTTTGATTTGATCAGATGTCTTGCACAAATAAAATTAGTCAAAAAAAATGTTCTTGCCTTGGTTAAAAAATGCTACCGCTTTTCTAACATATTGTGCCAGGTTTTCATGAAACAAGTACAAAATACGATAACTTGATCTATTATATCTGCACAAAATATTAAGGATGAGAAAATTAACACAGTGTCAAAAGCCATTCAACTGAGTACTTAGAGAGAGAGAAAATATTGCAGAAGAAGACAAAAGACGCAGAGACTAACAGTGCCACGTGGGACCCTCTATCTATCTCCCTCTAAACGGAATCTAACGGCGTTTGGGGTGGGCACCTGCCGCTATGCTCACCAGATGTTTTTCGCATTTTTATAAGGACATGCTGGTTATTTTGAAGAATGGCAAATGTAGGTAATTTGGATGCAAATTTAGGGGTTACTTTAAATTATTTTTATAATGGTACAGGAGGGTAATTTACCTATATATTTAGTGGTTGCTTTAGGATATTTTTATAATAGCAAAATTGGCTATTTTTTTAGAAAACAAAATAGATTCGTTGGTTTTGACGATTAGAGTCTACAGATGAATGAACATATGTTTTTTTATTTTTGTGAGAATTTATTGGATTTATCTTTCTTTTTTGGCGCTTCTGAGTGAGGACGTGGAGGCTTCAAAAAGCATCACATAGTAATAACTAGTTGGGTTGGTGCATGGTGTGCATATATACAAAAGATATTAATCCAAGATAGTGATGAAATACAAATTTGTTATCTAATTATGCTCAAAGTAGCACACATTGATGCATGGAACCAAAACAAAAAATAGAACATAATGTAAAATCAAATTGATCGCATCCAATATTAATTCAAACAATTTTTTATCATAATACTTTCTCAAACACTGTATACAGTATTTATTAAGAACTCACTGACTTTGGGTGTTAGTAGTGTAAGAAAAATGGACCTAGTGCTAGGCCATTTGTGATTTTAGTGACTGTATGACAACATAACTATTGGGACTAACAAAGTTTGTCAAGTATACATTTGAAGGTATTTTAGGTCCCAAGGATGAAACTCAAACCACGGTATTCATAATCATGGTATCTAAGTCATGGTATTCAAGTTACAAAAGAAAAACATACTTGGTATTAACAAGCCACGAGAAGAACCCGCGAAGAAATGAAGCAAAACTCAAAGTGTCAGGAGCACCACAACAACCGGTGACCAGAAGATTTCGACAGGAAATTCAAACAGAAGCACAGGAAGTTGTGGTCCATGAAGAGTGCTAGCACCGCAACAATCGGTGCTAAGGCAAATGTTGAAGAAGGCTACTGGTTTGACAGACTATTGCGGTCATGGCCAAGGCTCAAGGACCGCAACAGTCGGTCGTGGATAAGAAGAAGCAGCTCGGCTCTGGTTTGACAGACTATTGCGGTGGTCCAGCAATGACCCGCATCGCAACAGTCGGTGGTCGCCATGGGGCCCAGTGTCAGTCGCCCAACGACTATGTGTACGGGGGAGATCAGGAAGTTGTGGAGCAACACCAAAAAAGCACCGCAACAGTCGGTCCTATGCAGAAAAGGTCCAACTGCTACATAACGGCTAGTTCTCCATGTTGGGGCTATAAATACCCCTCCACCCGGCCATTTGAAGTGTGTTAGAGCTTGGGGAAGTTGTTGGGTGTTGAAGTTCACCATTTCATATGCTCTATCCACCAAAGTGCTTAAGAGAAGATTAGGCAATTAGCAACAAGACTTAGGCTTTGATTAGTGCTAGTTTAGGCCGCTTAGCTCTTTGCTTTAGGCTTTAGTCTAGAGTTTAGTGAAGTTTGCATACCTCTTTGCTATCGGTGCTTGCACGCACAAGTGTTGAAAATCCGGGCGTTGTAGTCTAGCGAGACCCTCCGACAAAGCTTTGTGGAGAGGCTGCCGGTGATTGTGCAAGGGAGGAGAGGCCCTTGGCGGTTTGCCGAAGCTCTACCATGGTGAAGACGGCGGGGGTCACCGACGAGAGGCCAAGCGGAGACCCACTTGTGTTGTGGGTAGTCCAGTTGGCTATCACGGAGTTTCCCGCCACCGGAGCATTGCCCTAAGGAAGGGGCATTTCCCAAGAAGGGGCTCCAACGAGGACTAGGGGGAGTTAGCTAACTCCCCGATACCTCGGGAAAAATCGCCGTGCCGAGAGTTTGCATTCTCTACCATTTACACTTCCGCATTTACATTGTGCCTTTTACATTCTGCATTTACCTTTCCTAGAATTGCCTTGTGTAGTTGATAGGATTGGAACCTAGGGTGCAAAACTCTTTTATCGGTAGAGATAGCAACACATAGAAAAACCTAGTGCACATCTAGATAGAAATTGGAATAGGTTTTTATATGTGCTTGGAGCCTTCGTTTTTATAACATCTAATTCAACCTCCCTCCCTCTTAGGGTGTCATGGTCCCTTCAAGTAGGTATACCTATGAAATTGACACAAAAAGCTACTCCTTCTGTTTCAAATTGTAAGTCATTCCAACTTTCTTGGAAAGTCAAACCATCTCAAGTTTGACCAAGTTTTTACAATAAAATACAAACATTTATCATACCAAATAAGTATCATTAGATTCTTGGTAACATATATTTTCATAGTAAATTTGTTCAATACAATAAATCTTTGTGGTTCTCTCTATAATTTTGGTCAAACTTAGAATAGTTTAACTCTCCAAGAATCTTGGAATGACTTATAATTTGGAACGGAGGGAGTATAAGATAAATTGGCAATTTAACAAATAATTCAGTCATTTTTTGTGAGTTTATGATTTGAAAGCAAAGTAAAAAAGTAGTTGGGCTATCACAGATGAATTGAGTATACAAAATTTAGTTATTGTTTTTGTACATAGGAAAATTAAATATATTTTATACCTTTTCATATAATGTAACTGCAAATAATAGAAAACCATGCATAGATAATTATTTTTTAAATGATCATGGACCCACTCAACGTACATTGTGTCCCACTAAAGAGCATGTGTGGGTCCAGCCTGAGTAGTTTGTGGGTCCCGTATGGGTTCCACCTGAACAATACGTGGGTCCCATGTGGGGCCAGGAAGCATGAGGGAGCTCGAAATCGTGGAGCTTTTTAGTATTCAGAACTAGCCAGGTTGGCGCGCCATGCACGCGTTTACCAAAGAAATTAATCTGAAATTATGATAAGATACAGATTTATTATCACGCCAATATGAAACTATGCTAAAATGTAAATACTTTTTTACTATCCATGAATGTAGTTAGAAACAATAAAAAAACATCATTGGTATTTATTTCTAAAATATACCATAGGACCCACATTAATGGTACATGGGCCCATAATGATATTTTTTTCTAAAATATATCATAGGTCACACATAAGTAGTACATGACCCATGTGGGTCCCATCTGAAACCATACATGGGTCCCACACAAACAGGACCATGGGCCCACACAAACAGTGCCCTGGGTCCACCTGAATGTGTGTGTGAGCCCCACGTGGATCCCACGTGAGGCCATGATGCATGAGGATGCTCCAAATATTGGAGCTTTAGTAGAGTTTATAGATATATACGATATGACGATACAACAATTGGTTTAGTTTTGAAATAGTTAGAATAACTTGTTACTGATGAGCATGGAAGATTGGAACACCCCTGTTAAACTCGACAACTATTCTGAACAAGTATTCACCTCTTTTGCGTGGATACTCGACGATCAATGACCAATCTCCATGGACCTGGACGCAAGAACAGAGATGGCCTCACTCTCCGTAAAAAAGAAAAGGTCACATTAGACATGCATCAAGCAGGGATAAGCCTGGCCTGGTCAGCAGAGGCGTGCCGCCCTGGCAACTCCAACCGAGCAATCAGCCAGGCCGATCCACGTGGCGGGTCCAGCGCCACATGGCCGCACCTCAGGCCGGCGTCTCAGCTGGGTCCCAGAGACGGACGGACGTTCGACAACCGAAAACGCGTGTGTGACCGGCCGTCCAATGGCAAGACGACGGCGAGGCGCAGCCGATCGAGCCGCCGCGCCGCTCTGACAGAGACGACCGCGTCGGCGACCGCGTCACGATTCAGGAGGAGCCCGGACGATCGACGACGCGTCTAAGCAAACTGTGGATGCGCGTCGCCGGCTTCTACATATACACACACGCCCAGGGATCACGATCATCTCCATCCACCTCCATCTGCATCTGCGCTCTCTGTTCTTCCTTGATACACGCACTTCTCCATCTCGATCGGTCGATCATGAGCTACCAAGCAGGCTACCCGCCGCCGGGGCAGCAAGCCTACGGTGCTCCGCCGCCGGCCTACGTCGCGCCACCGCCGGTGGCCTACCCGCCGACCCAGGACGCCGGCGGGTACGGCGGCCAGCAGCAGCAGGAGACCACCAGCCGCGGCGGCGACGGGTTCTGGAAAGGATGGTGAGCTTCCTTTGCTAACTCTGCTGCTGCTCACTGTGTTGGTTACGTGTGTGTGTGCTTGCTAACTCTGCTCTGCCGTTGCTTGTCCCTGTAGCTGCGCCGCCATCTGCTGCTGCTGCCTCCTGGACATGTGCTTCTGAGGACGGCGGCTTGACGACGGGCACGGCTGCTCCGTCGCCATGACGAGATCAGCAAGCGTGCCGAGCCGCGGTTGATGGATAGGCTCATGCTGTGTTACATATTGATAGGTTTACTAGACTTCCTGTGGTTGCACTGAGGACTGAGGAGTATACATGTTGAGTCATTCTTTTATGATGTCCATATTCATGGTGTCTCTGTTTCTTGTCATTCAACACTATATCACATTTTCTACTGGTACCTAGTAGAACACTTCCTACATTTTATAAGGTAAATTCTTTTGGAAATGGATCTAGTGAGCATATGTGTTGCTGGGTTATCTTGTAATTCTAGCACGCTTCCTACAGCTGTATTTATATTCTAAGAAAAATTCTAAACGCTAAACCTTGCTATATTTTGGGATGGAAGGAGGATGCATAATTAAACTCGCAAAACGTTAAATCACCATGTAGAAAGTGGATAAGCACGTCAGGATCGGATTCGATAGAAACAAAATTGCAATTTACTTCTCATGGAACATTTGGAAAAGAACAAAACATCAGCACTTTCCAATACGAAACAATGACAGCAACACACGTCGCTTCCAAAGTCAAGAAAGACATCGAGCAAACGAGGATTGGTTATGGAGAATTGCCAAACAAATAACATGGTTTGGTCACTTTGTCGGGTCCTTGCCAGTTTTTGGTTTAGAGCGGTTGTGTGATTTGAGTTTGGTAATATGGTGGTGAAGTGGCTGCTGTGAGCGAGGTGGGCGACCGCTCATGGCCCCCAAATATCAAATTTCTCTTGATCTCATTTTACAAATTCAGAGAAAAGGTATGTTTATTTTGTTGGCTATTGGGTTCCTAACTATAATTCTATTCGTATTTAAGATAATGTACGTAATCTCCGTCCTCTGCATAAAAATATGAACATAACCATTTTTTTTAAATATGTGTGCTCTAAGATTTGAATGTTGGTGGGTGATGTCATGAACCGACACTCCGACAGCTCCACCTCTCCACAAAAGTGCCCCATCAGCTTAATTCGTATAGGGAAGGGTAAAGTGACCAGCTAAGGATACTCTAGCATTTTTTGTTCCATGTGTATGGATATGTGTATATTACAAGAAAGGGAATGGAAGGAATATCCTCTCGAGTTGGGCAGGTTACAATTATCCGAATCCATATCCGCTAAAACGTGAAATGTGAATATTCATATCCACATTCATTTTTAATATGGTAACTTTGGGGGGCACACTCAAATTCGTTTGCCATGATCCGAATTCAAATACAGACTCAAATAAATGTGGACATTGATCGATATCCGATGTTATCCATATCCGTATACTATCATCAACTCTACAAACTATGCAATAAAATATTATTTTGATATTGTTTTTAATATGATATGTTTATTGATTTAAATTACTCCAAATGTTTATTTTATTTTATATTATTTACTTGTTTTTGATATTTATTTCTTACATCTGAGTTTTTTATAAAAAAATGTTTCCAACTATGTCTACATATGTTGTATTTGATCCATATTTGTATGTTTTATGATGACTTATTGTTTCAAAAACTATCAATAAAGCAAATGGATATTTGCTAATTGTAATCACACAAATAAAGAGATATCTAAATTCGAATTCGAGCTACCCATTTTGTATTTGCATTCCACAACATTTGAGTTCACATTTATATTTGAGTTAAAATATGGTAAAAAGTGCTATCCTAATCAGATTCCATGCAAATCCGATCTAATTTCATCCCTAGCTATGGTGCTGACCACAGCAATTCCAACAAAACCGCATTCGAAGCCACATAGACACATGGGTTGTGGGCTCAAAGGCCAGAAACTATACATACGTGTATTTTGTGTGAACAACACTTGACTTATGACTCCACAGTGCTCAGACTAGAGATGGTCATCCAGGTATATAGGCATATGCTTGTAGTGGGTATCCAGTACCCACGTCCAAACTCTTATCCACCACCCCAATTGGGCAGAATATGTGGTGCAGAATGCATGACACCATTGTATATTCATATCACAAGAGCCCATAGACCAGTGGCAAAAAGGGTGATATGCTAGTTAGGAGCCCAAGAACCCCTCTTGCGGGATGATCCTCTCCACCATCCCAATGTGCATCTAAATAACTGACACACTGATGAACCGACAAGAGTGTTTTTCTAGGCATCTCCAATGAACGCTCCTATATCTGTTCCTATAGCTTTGAATATGCTCCCATACATGGACGTTGCTCCTATCAATCGAAACGGTGAACCTGCTCCCATACATCGGATCGGCTCCCTCGGAATAAAAAAGAATTCTGCTTCTACCCCCACCCTCCTCTCCCCCCTTGCCGTTGTTGCTCCCGCCACATCGTGAAGGACGGGGACGCCTTCACTAGAGCGGCCGCCGCCACCACACAGATGCTCCACCGAATCTCAATCTCAATATCGCTGGCAAGGCGCTCCACCAGAATCCCAATCCAATCTTGTTGGCGAGAAAGAGGCCTCCTGTGCAAGCGCCGACACGAGCCACTCCATCTGCCGCCACTGCCACAGAGAAGGCCGAGAAACAGGCCTGCACGAAGAGCGGTGTCTGGCCAAGGCACACAACTCCTTCGACTCAAACAAAGGGAGCGCTTCACTGGATGCCATCTTCTCCAAATCCAGCATCGTATTCTCTATAGATCCTGCCACTAGGAGCTTAATCGATTTCTCACTTTTTTGGCCGCAGGAAAGGGAGGTTGGAGATGAGGAAAGTGAAGCGACTCATGCAGGGGTACGGTGGTGCGGAGTGCGGACGGTTAGGAATGAGTCAGATTTTTTTATTTAGGTGTGGGCCCAATCAAATGATGGAAGGAGGTCCTAGATATTGGCCCTGTTTGGATACTCTAGCTCAGCTAACTAACTCTAGCCAAAGAGGTGTTTGGATGACAGGGTTAGATTGACCAAAAAAGCATTTTTTCAATCATTTGGCTCATTTAAATCTTCTTTCCAGCTCACTCTAGCCTCATTAAGCACCTCTTGGGTGGGATAGTTTTTTTGGTGGGTTAGATGCAACTAGCCCCACTCTAACCCCTATAGTTTGGATACTTTGGAGTTAGTTGAGCACCAACTAGCCAAAACTAGCTCTAACCCGTGGATACAAACAGGGCCATTGTAGAGACGCCTAGTTTCGTTGGATTATTGCTTTACTTACAATAATGCTTTACAATAGGGATGAAAACAGTAGTAGGGATATTTTTTGTACATTCGTCCGACCGAGAGGGTTCAGTCACTAAATGGATAGTATGATATCCGAATTTGAAAATTTAATATCCGATTGGTATCCGAATCTGGGTGCTCAAAGTTGGATATAAGTTATAGATATGTAACATATATCAATATTCGTTTCATATCCGACATATTTTACACTATCAGTATAAATATCTGTATTCATATCCATATATATCCAATCGTATTCGATCCGTTTCCATCCGTACTTCGCGCTATTTCACGGTCAGCCCTTAACGGCGAATACAATCATCTGCAGTTGCTTTTGCGACTTTTATCGGTTCCACTATAAGCTGTTGATAAGATTCTTTGCGTGCTTCTGATGCTAAGTGTGCTACGTTACGTACACTAACAATTCATATTTCATAGCGACTTCTCACGAGCGACTTGGATTAATTATTGGCATGCAGCAGAATGAAATTTTGTCCAGCACCGTGATAGTACACGCGCTGACTTCTTTTTGCATGATATGTCTCTATTCGATCTCGGCGGTAGCGTGATATGCTTTCGTGGGGGAATTTTTTTGGGCAAGCACTACAAGATATACAATCATTCCTGACAGTTTTTAATGAGTGGCGATAGTTTTGATGCTTTATACTTTTTTTCATAAGTGGCCGACAGTTTTTCTATTGTAATTTGCCTCTTTTCCAATAGTTTTATTAAATCACCAACAATGTAATCCTCTACAAACTCATTTTCTACAGTTATGGTAGGTAATTATTCAAATGCACTAGAAACCATTGGCCATTTATAGAAAACTGTTGGTAAATTGTAGCATTCTTGTAGTGAGGGGGGGGGTGCATCAGGAGCAGTCTAAAGAATAATGAAAATGACGTGTGGATCCAGTAGAGCCATTGATTTTTCCATTTTTGCTAGGATGGGGATCTGGTTCGAAAGGAATTGATTTAATGGCGTGATGTCATCCGAGAAATGGAGCCATTAATTCCCTCAATTGAAACTCAAATAACATGAGATCATGATACACCACCCTGCATGATTTTTCAGAATCAAACACCTCCCCGTAGTGCTTGTGGGTCTGAGAAGACCCATGAGGCCCTGAGTCACTTGTCCTTTTCATCAGTAGACGCTCTTACGGCTCCTTCCTTTCTAGGGTCCGACAAATAATTCATGTGGCCACTTTCTGTTGCCAGATCTGTGATCCTACTCTATGAAGTTGACCACTTGATGTGCACGTGGACGGTCGTGTGTGTTTATGACCCTGTAGCTATATGCAAATGCGCTTACCGTTGAGTGTTTCCTTCTGTCTAGTCTCCTATGGGATTTGGTCATATATCAGAAGGCACATGTTCTTTTCCATCAAAGGCATAACATAGCTTTATTAAAAAAAAAACAGATGTTATGTTTCTGGCGTGATGCAAATTTAACTGGCTTTGGAAGTCGGCGTCTGGGACTGTTGGTGGAGATGCTAAAATATACAATAGCTCCATCAACTTATAATAGGTTGTCACTTATGTTCACAGATTCTGAAAGTGCATTTCCTACTTAAATTGTCCATCGTGTGTCTATACCGGTCCACGTGTGCACGTTGACATTGCACACGCTGACTGGGCATCTATCGGCCGGCTGGGTATTTCGTCAAGCATGCCATCTCCTCCCGCATCCATGAACCATGAACCATGATCATGTATGCCGAGGCGGAAGGAACGTTTTTCAAAAAGGCCCCCGCGTCGCCCCCGCTCGGGCGACACGGGCGGCGACCGCGCGGCTCCGTCGCCGCCTTCCCTCCTCCCCTCTCCTCCCCTCGCCGCCGCCGGAGGGGGCTGCCTAGAAGTCCATGCGGCCCCAGGGATGGTGGTGGCGGAGCATCTCATCTCATCCCGCGGGGTAGCAGGGTGGAGGCGGCCATGGAGGCTCCTGCTGGGCAGGCTGACGGAGGCGGCCCAGAGGCGACAGTTCCGCGCCCTTGAGACCGGACCCGGCCTTCCTGTAGGCGAATCCACGCTGAGAGGCGGCTACCAGCCCTTGGTGCGCCGATGCGCTTGAAGGGGCTCGCCGGTGCGGGCGGTGTCTCCTATGGTGGTGGTGTCGGGGGAGCACGGATCGGCCACAACACCGGTCGGATCCGGTGCCTTTGGTGCCCGTGCGCGCATCGCGGTGGGGGCGTTCGCTGGCGTTAAGGGCGCCCGGCGACGGCATGGCAACTCGGCAGCACAGTGTGGCAGCGGCCCGGCGGGGCGTTCGCGCGGCAGCAGCATGGCACAGCACGTCGCCAGTGCGGTGGCGGTGGCGTGGGTACTGCGGCGGCTGTTGAGGTGCCCCTGATCTGACGTGGGGGACGGCGGCGGCTGCGCGGCGGCTGCGTGAGGCGCGGTGGTGAAGGTGGAGCTTCGGCAGCAGGACGCGTGGAGACGCGGCAGCGGCGGCACATTGGTAGGGCGGTCGTGGCGGTGGTGCTGGAATGCCGCGCTGTGCGCGTGCAGCGGGGGTTTGGATGCTCTGGGCGAAAGCCCTCGCCGGCATCTTGCTGGTAGGATGACGGCGGCGTCCTTGGACGTCATTTTCCCTGTTGAGGGCGTCATTTTGGAGCTACAATCCTGCTGCACGGGGTTCTCTGGGTGAAAACCCTGTCCAGCTACTGGACGAGTGACGACGGCGCCTTTGGCATCGTGCCCTTCTTGGAGGTGTTGTTTCTGGAGACCCTGCTCGGTTTGGGGCTTTACCGATCCACTGTCCATGGCGGCTTCGATCGGTGTTGGCAATTCCGCCGCGTGGCATGCCGGAAGGGTGTTGGCTAGCCCACGTCGTGACGATCACTTTCGCGTTGGTGGCCAAGGGTCGTCGCTTGGTTGCCGTTCAGCTGCTTGCAGCGGACCGCGGTGGCTGACGTTGCTTGGCAATGGTCAGTGCGGTGTGGGACAGCGTCGAAGGACGGCGCTTGCGGCAACGGCAACGGGAGACGACTCGGCTTGCAGTGGATCGCGGCAGGTTGCTCAGCGTGGCTGGGCCACCCGGTGCGGTACAATGTCGGAAGACGGCGCACATGACTTCCTTGGTCTGCTGGTTTGACGGCGGTGGCTACATGCAAGGGTGAAGCAATGAGTTATTGAGTTGAAGTCGACCCGCGGGCGCGGTTTGGCTGTTTGTTGGAGATCTTTGGGGGTAGGGCATCTCTGCTCGCCATCTTGACGGCAGCTTATGAAACAAATCCGGAGCGTGGAGTTCTGTGGCGGGCGTGGCGTGGCCCCCGCGCACGAGAGAGAGGGGGAGTCCAACGGCGGATGAGGCGAGGCCCCCGCGCGTTGTGTTGCCCGGATTTGGTGTTTCCATTTCGTCGGGTGGTGTGCCTTGATGCAGCGGCACTGCGGCGAAGGGTCCTACATGGTGGTGGCCCTCTTGGTGTGGTGGTGTCTGTCTTCTCTGTTTCTCTATCGGCGCTAGATCACGTCAGAGGTTCGACGACTACAAGAGTGCGGAAAGTGGGTGCGAGCTGCAGATGTGCTTGATTTTCGTTGTCGTTGTTGTGTATAGTGGTCCAGTCGTGTTGATGTCCCAATCCAACCAGCTGGTGAGTGTCATCGAGTGGTAACCCGCGTTGATGTCCCAATCCAACCGGGTGATTATAGTTTTTTTTTCTTTCTTCTCTTTTTCCCGCCTATGGCCTTTCAAGGCCGTAGTCTTGTATTTTTTTCTGCTATATTAATAGAAACACGTGCTGTCTTGTGCGGTTCGTTCAAAAAAATGATCATGTATGCCTAGCTAAGTCAACTTGCTATTTTAGTGCTAGGTGCACGCGTGGACCGGTATGGATCGAACGACCTAAGAAATTCAGGGGTCTAGAAATGCAATTTTAGAGTTTGTGGATCTAGATGGCACACTCTTCTAAGTTGATAGACCCCACCGTCAGAAATGCTTAGGTGTATAAACCGGCCGTTACCCCTCCAAACCTCAGTCCAGCCGTCTATAAAATGGCACACCATCAATGTGTAAAGAACGCGAGCAATAACAATTCAAGCCCATCCATTGGGTAGCTTCCAACACCAGGCTGGAAGATCAGATATATAACTCATCTGAGGATCAGATAACGACGACGATCTGGGAAGAAGGCTTACACTATTCGGCACGACACTCCTTCCTCCTCAGCTCCCAAGTTCATCCATGGAGAACATGCTCCACCTAGCGCCGTGCCGCGCTTCGGTGCCGGACTGCTTCATCGTCCCGGCGGACCAGCTCCCGCCGGCCGCCTCCGCTGCCGTGTCCCTGCCTGTCATCGACCTGTCTGGCGGCCGCGACGAGGTTTGCCGAGCCATACTCGACGCCGGCAAGGAGTTCGGCTTCTTCCAGGCAAGTCCAAACCTCCAAACCAAAGCATCATCGTCTATCCTAATTAGATCCCCGATCCCAATATGATCTATCTCAGTTCATTCTTTGCATCACGAGAATTAGGTTGGTGATGAACTGACGATGAGTACTTCTGCACTGATGTAGGTGGTCAACCATGGCGTGTCCGAGCAGCTGCTGCAGGACATGGAGGCGGTGTGCGACGAGTTCTTCCGGTTGCCGGCGATGGACAAGGCGCATTTGTACTCGGAGGACAAGCAGAAGCGCAACCGGCTCTTCTCCGGCACCACCTACGAGACCGGCGGCCAGAAGTATTGGATGGACTGCCTCCGCTTCGGCTGCCCCTTCCCCATCGGTGACAGCTCCAGCGGCTGGCCCGACAAGCCCGAGATGCTCCGGTAATTAAGAATCAAGGACTTAATACATATCCCGATCGTTTTAAAATGTTTGCTCATTTTACTTGTACCTTAAGTCAAATTCTCTAATTATTATAAAGTTCAAATACGAAATCAGTTTTCTAGTTCTATTTGGTATTGTGAACTTGTCGAGCGACTGGCTCGACAAGTTCTCTGATGTAGATGGTTTTAGTTTTATTTCAAGTGATTTTTTATTTTCTATCAAATTTATGGAAAAAATATTAACATCTATAATACCAAATAAATTCATTAGAGATATATTTCATGAGGATTTCAAAAGCTTTGTTTGATGTTGTAAATATTTGTGCATTTTTCTATAAATTTAGTCAATTTGAGAAATTTGGCTACAAAACTAAATGACTTGTATATTATGGAGCTTATATTCTTTACTTCTTATTCCAACCAGCTACCCTACCAGCCAGAAGGTTAATTTATTCTTAATTCTTATATGTTATTTAAATTGACTCTCACACAACCTGCATTACAGGGAGATTTTTGAGAAGTTCGTCACAATGACAAGAGGTGTGGGGATGAAATTGTTGCAACTGCTATGCGAGGCCACAGGGCTCCGGCCTGACTATTTCGACGGGGGCCTGAGTGATGGCGATATGATCTTCAGTGTCAACCACTACCCGCCGTGCCCAAACCCAAGCATGACCCTGGGACTGCCTCCGCACTGTGACAGGAACCTCATCACCCTCCTCCATACTGGTCCTGTACCTGGCCTCGAGGTTCTCTACAATGGCGACTTTATCCCGGTTGATCCTGTTCCCAATGCCTTGGTCGTCATCTTCGGCCTCCAACTCGAGGTGAATATCAGCCACCTCTAACTTGGTTACCTCATAAAATTGTTCACCCCAGTTGGGTCATCAATACTCATTTCACAAGCAAAAGCTAAGTTTTTTTTTCATTCTTTTTTATAAAAAATTGTATTGGATGTAGGTTGTGAGCAATGGGTTGCTAAAGAGCGCAGAGCACCGCGTGATGACCAACTCGGCACTGCCACGGACATCAAGGGCGGTGTTCATACAACCAACAGAGGACTGTCTCATCGGCCCCGCTGAGGAGTTCATTAGCGAGGACAACCCCTCGTGCTACCGCACCGTCACGTTTGGCGAATTCAAGCGCACTCATAGCATCGTGAAACTGGGTTCATCGCTCAATCTCACAACCAATCTAAAAGACACTCAGAAAATCGAAGCGTAATAACAAGAAGAGACAATATAATTCAAGAAACCTACAGAGAGAAACACGATTCTTATTTCCATGCATCCCTCCCGCGTTCCCCACAAGCAGCTTATATTCTCAGCCGCATGTGGAGATGGTGAGGGATGCCTAGGGTTAAATAATTGCCCGTGGCGATGTATTTATCGAGCGCCATGACTATCCATGGCATGTCGAGCCTCAGTTGGAGATGCTCATGCCACTATGATGTGTGTGCTCTGCTGCGTCGGATATCAATAATCTTAATTATTCTTGGTTCCTTTCTACTTTGTACCAAGGAATATTTGTTGAGTCATTATTCTTTTATGATATATTCTTGCTATTAGTTCCGTATGTTATTATAGATCGCAATATTCGTTTTTGATTTGTTCCTTTATGTCTGTTCCATGTTATTTGACATTATATTACTTTTATAACAGCGCTCAATTCGCTACTTAAGCCAATCTCTTTCAGGTATGGATTTGCAGCAAGAGGATGGGTCGGGTTATACTGTAGTTTTCAGCATACTTGCAACCTTCAACATAACTAAACCGGCAAAATAGTGAGTCCATGACAGAAAATAATGGAGATGCGCATGAGGAATGAGTTCCATGGATTGCAAATTATTACAAGTGGAACATTTCAAGTTTCGGGGTGAGAAAACAGCCGCAGTATTCATTCACCTATAACGCATACATAACATCTCCCTTGTGATTAACCTGAGTGGACGCCAAAAAGCAAAGGCTAAAACTAGGTTGCTGTTCACAAAGTCAATTTTATCACTAAGGATGTAGTGTCAAATAATTGGGATGGTGCTGACAGTTCATGCCAAGAACACGACCCATGCATGGAAGTTGAATTTTTCTCTCCCCAATCAAATGAAAAAAGAACAACTTGTCCCGGTGGACCTAGAGGACCCACTTGCAGGCCCATCTCACCACTTGGGCGACAGCAGCATGGGCGTAATAACAGACAGCAGGGGCGGTGGCACCAACATGGTTTCAGACCTATACCAATCACAAGATGAGGAGGCAACATGGTAGGGTGAAATTTTTTCACCCTACTTTTGACCACTAATTAGGTGTATTAAATAAAGTCAGTTTATAAAACTATCTCCACAACTCCCTGGCAAATTCGCGAGACGAATCTAATGAGGCCTCTGACCGCACGATTAGAGGATGATTACTGTAGCATTACTGTAGCAAATCATGGATTAATTAGGCTCGTTAAATTCGTCGCGCAAAGTTGCACTCATCTGTGAAAAGATTTTGTAAATAGACTTCATTTAGTACTTCATGCATGCAAGATTCCTTGAGGCAAAAAAATTTTACCCCTCCATCCAAACGCGGCCCATGCCTGAGACACAATCCACATCATGGCCTGAACAGTTCAGGCTCCAGACTCACCAGAGGTCACAGCATCGGCTGTCTCTTCAAGCCCTTCCCTGCAACCTTACCAAACTGAACAGCAGGAGGAGGCTGAACAGGGGGATCCGGTATGAGCATTTCGATCAGCCTGCCAGAATCCCTGAGGTGGGGACCCATCGTGAAAGCCCATGGGGCCCAACAGTAAAACTAGGCCCATGGCAGAACATCAGTACTTTCCGAATAACGCAGTTTACAATAATATATGGGTGATAGATTTAACCCTCATTGTCTATCATCTAATAATTTTACTGTATTGCTTAAGTGTTCAATACTACTCCCTCACTACCAAATTATTAGCCAATTCAGCTTGCTTAAAGTCAAACTTGTTTAAATTTGGTCAAATTTATGGAAAAACACCACCGTCTATCATTAAAATATTTTTATCAAATTCACTATCTATAATTTGGTCAAAACTTGAGAGGTTTGATTTAGGATAAAACTAAAATGACTAATTATTTAGAACGGAGAGATTAATATATAGAAAGGGTCTGTTTCCTCGTCAAGTGACTGAGGAATTGTTTATCGATCAGTCACCAGTATAAGGCGTTGGATGATGATCCAATGACTTATCTTTAAACGTTTGTGTATGTCTATCGTTTGTGGTGTAATGTCTGTTGCTGATGAACTGCTCCTGTTATTAGCAGCTACCGGGTCTGATTTTTTTCTTGACCCATTTATCCGTTATGACTGATTGTGGTGTACTGTCTGTTGCTGTCTCGTGTCTGTTCGAGGTTGGTTGTGTGGGCCTGTCTGTTTGAGGTTGGTTGTGTGGGCCTGTGTTTGTTTGAGGTCCTATGGGCCTGTCTTTTTGAGGCCCATGTACTACAGTAACAATTTAGAAAAATTGGGCCAAAAACTTCACATCTGCCAGAACAATCACACGACCAAAAACTGGCGGGACTTGAAACCCACATCAGCCGCCAAAACAACGAAACAGGCGGCTATATAACAGGGATAACCCATATCTTCACGCAACAACGAAAATAACACAGGAAGGGGGATCATGGATGAACCCCTAAAGAAAAGCAAGAGGAGGGAAAGGCTGGAGAAGATATTTGCTGCAGAAAGATCTGAGGAGAAGGCCCAAACGAGGGGCAAGTATGATTCGGCTGCAGAGACACAGGTATGATTCTAATGCTATTCTGGATCTTGACCTATCTGGTCTGAAGAGGATGATTCATGTAGTGTTTAGTTGAAGAGGATCTTGACCTATCTTCTCCAATGTACTTGTATGATTCACGTAGATCTCTGTTTTTGGATGCTGCTAGTCTATTTCCTGCTGGAAAGTGAAACGTACATGAGAATAAGTTTGACTGCATGAGACTGTTAACACTAATAAGTTAGAAAAGAAAATAATATGAGAATTGAGAACTTTATGATGGCCTGTGATTTTCAAATAAAAGGCGAAGATCAAATGTGAATCTGTATTAAACAATGTAACAACACTAATATGTTTTGCATGTATTGAACCATATGCATTTCTCTTGTAACACAAAATATTCAGAAATTAATCAGTGGGCATTGTTGAAAAAATTTAGTGGTTGCAAATTTATACAACATTATATGCATGTAAAAAAGTGTATATGTGACCGCAACATGTTGGTATTTGGCGTGTAATTTGATTTGTAATACAGATAAGTTGAGCTATAGTTTCACAAACACTACATAGTAGTGAAATGAACAGAGTTCAGGGACAACATGAGAAAAATGATAGAAGAAAAAAGTATGGGACATACATACCCCATTCAAGATTTTAGTGGTGAGTACTTTTTGTTGCTATTGATACTGCTTGTTGGAATTTGAATAATAAATGAGAATAGGTATGTATGTACCAGACAGTTAGCATAAACAAAAAATTAGCAATAATTATTTGCATTTAAAATAATATGTATGTTACTGCAATATTTTGGTATGTGGTGTGTAATTTTTTCTAATACAGATAAATGGGCCTATACCTATTCAAACACACCATGGGGCTACTACAGTATATGACAATACATTCAGCATCCAGAATATAAGAGACTATAAATCAATGCAATGTGCACAGGTGAGGAAGATAACTTTTATTTATTACTAAAGAATGAGCTCCAGCACATAATGTTTTTAGTGGATTTTGAGTCAGTATTCCATTGGATATTGATGTGCAGGGTGTCTATTTGAAAGATGTGGAGGCAATTAAACCTGGAACAAATCAGGAAGCATCAAAGGTAACCAATTGACTTTCTATTTACGTTATTATTGGCGTTGACATTGACACCAATAATTGTATTTGCCATCATTAGATGTTGAAAAAAGGGAATGTTCCCATCTAAATAGTTCCTGGTCATATGCAGATTATGTATTTGAGTCACATAATATGAAATTTATAAAAAAAATTAAATGTAAGTAAAATGTAACAAATGCTACTGCAAAATATTGGTAATATCATGTGCAATTCATATTTTTGCAATACAGGTAAATGGGAATGTAGCTATGGAGACAGACCATGGGATTCTTAATGGAGAGAAAATTTGGAAAAAAATGAACAGACAGACAAACGAAGTATCTGATATACCATTCAGTATCAATTATATGGAAAATTGGAATGCAATGCAATGTGAACAGGTTTGTGAAAAAAGTTTAGTGTACTTCCATTATATAAGATTTGAGCCTACTTCAGTAATACAAATTGAAATATCATACATTTTGCAGAATATTGAAAAAGACAGACAGGAATGGCAACAGAAGAAATTGGAGTCACAAAAAGTGTGTGAACCGATGAAAAATATTACTCCACAAGCTACAGATCAACAGCAGGAATATATTTTGACTGGATCACAAGGTGAAAGCAACATCTATGTACCAGAAGGGAAAGAAGCATATGAGGTACATGCAAATTTGATCCTAGTCACTCTATAATGAAAAGGGCTCGTTTAAGAAAACATGATGCAAATAACTCATTGTTACTGTAGGCGCCAATGGGATCGTTCAGGCACATGATTGAAGCCCCTGATGAGTTTGATGACTACTTTTATGGTCAATTTGAGGTAAATAACAGAAACAACAATATTTTGTAACATATAATTCAAGTCTTGGAGGATATAAAAAATAATTGTCCTCACCTTGTGATATGCAGCATAGTATGCATGTGACAACTAGCAGATTGGATACAGAAGAATCAATTAATTTCCGTTTGGTAGCAAAAGGAAGGGGTATAGCACACCGCTGGAACTTCAACAAAGAACCAAATCCATAAGAATCAATTAATTTCCGTTTGGTAGGGCTTAGTGACTCAACAATCTCTGAGAAATAAGTGACATTCTGCCTAGTGACGGTTTTCCGAACACGAGCGTCGCCTTCAGCAGGACCAACTGTGGAATGAATTCTACTTCCAGTAGTATTACCACTAACACCAAGTCCACTGGTACCAGTAACAACACCGGGGGTAACCAATGTCCTAAATGTATTGCAAACCTGGAATATTAAAAAATGAGAAAACAACATAAATAAACAACAATAAAGGTCTAGGCAAAAGAAAAAGAAAAGGAGAAGCAAAATTACATCTTTTCTTAAACAAAGTAAAATTTTATCAAGCCAAAGTCTATGTGTACATGAAATTTTAAAAATGATTGTATGAAGGCAATTCAGAAAATAGCGACAAAATAAGTTTGTGGGTGACAGCCACAAAATATCCACAGAGCGCTTCGAGAAGAACTACACGCACACTTGTACTAGTGGATCGATCAGATATTTGCAAAGGAAGCACTACTACTTAGCTAATTGGCCAATATTAATAAATCTCTGGATGCTTCCGAGATTGACACTGAAGCTAGGAGGAGAACTCTGTACTGGCGCTGAAGCAAATGAAAAAACAGATTTACTCAAAAATATTTTTAGCCTGAATCTGAATGGAAAAAATTTTTAGCCTAACACAAGAAACTAGCAAGAACTTTTCAGATTAGTGAATAACAATTTCAGCAGCAAATTTGGCGTGTTGGGACAAACAAGGAGTGTTCTTTGGCAGAAAGTCAGCAGTCAAAACTCATTCCCTACTGAACTTTAGGAATTTGTACTTGCTTGATTGGAATAATCACAATCACTGAAGCAAAAGGATGCGACCTATCAGGTCAAACACAGACAAAGATGTGCACAAGAAATGCTTTTATTTGCCTGCTATACAATGTTACTGAATTCAAATAAATGATATTAACTAGGTATGAAATCTATATCTAACTTTAAACTATAAAATGGGACCATTGCTCGCATAGGAATGGCAAATTGCAATTCACAAGATAATCAACCGTACCATAAAAAACAGGAAATAACAAGTCATAACTCTAATCCCATGTTGACTGAAGATCAAATTTATCAGGTCGAAGCCTAATAAAACCACAATGTCACAAAAGAAAACAGCATTTGCAATTCAAAAAACAATCAACCATAAGTCAACATAGACTATATCATCAAACATGATTAAAAAAATGAAATTGATAGAGATACATACAAGCTTTTTCAGGAATCCGATGACGGCTTCATCATCCAATGATTCAATTGGTGGGTCTTCCGCCCTTTGACTTTGGGATTCAATATCATCAAAGTCATCGTTATCAGATAGATCGTCACTGTCTTCATCGTGTTCTTCAGCAACAGCTGCTGGTTGTTTATGCTTAGGAGGCATCACACCTGATGGACAGAAAAGTTTTAAAAAAATATGAATTAATAAGAAGCAAAGCAAAATGGTAACAACTAAAAAAACACTGACTCGATGATGGCATATAGACAACCAGGTATAATAAACTAAATTAATTAGCTCATTACCATATTCGACATGAGTCGATTACAAATACACAGCATGTTTTTTTAAAAAAACTATTACATAGCATGTTTGATATTGCATAAATCACAAAATAGTAGCTGATATTTAATTTCATCTGGAACAAAATTTTGAACATGAACTATAACAGACTAATGAGAAATCACAACTCTTGAAATGACAAATGTGCATATACAGTTAAAGCGAATTCGCATTGACAAAAAATGACAATTTTAGATCAAAGTGAAACAAACACACGAGCTGACCTTCAACTATATGGGGAGAAAAACAAGGTATTAGATGGACACCTAAACCCTAACAAAAGAATTACCCCAAATCAGAACGAAAGGAGTATAGACACACACATCACGAGTCACTAGAGAACGCCAAGGATTGCAATAGCAGATCGTAGGTGCGGAATATACAAACCTAGGCGAAAGGCATAAAGTCAAAAGTTTCAAGATCGCACAGGAGAAGACAGTTGCAGTGCCTCGATTCGAAGGAATTAACCAGAGCTATTGGGGATTTCATAAGCGAGGATGGTACAAAGAACAGTAAGATGGGAGACAGTACAGAAATCACATACCGTTAAGTCCCACCGGCGTAGGGGGTCTGGGTCGCCGATGAGGAGCGCGCAGCCCGCGAATCGCCGGGATTTGCAAGTGAGAGCACTCGCTCCAGTCACAAGGGGGAAGAGGAGCAGACTAGAGGAAGAAGACGAAGAGATCGAAGTCGAGTGGGATTAGGAGTCGGAACGGGTGCCTGTCAAACAGGACCCGTTAACAAAAAAAAATAACGGGTGCTCCGTAGCTGAGGTGGGCCTGGAAGAGTCATACGTACAAAAAGAAGACAGGAAGCGCGTAGGAGATCTCGGACGTCAATCGCGAAACAAACGGACGACGCCGTCGACTGATGGGAAGAAAAAATCTCAGGCATTTGACAAGGAGTAAATCTGATATTGTTTTGTGTTAGTGTAGGATATGTTTTTTTGGCATGTTTTACGTGTTCTGATTATATGTTACAATATACTATCGTTTTAACATTTTAGATATAACATCATTTTTTTGTTACTAAGCGTTGTATAAATCATTCTCTCATACATACTCTTTTCAAAACAAACACTGTATGTTATATCTTATTTGTAACATATAGCTTTGCGTTCCCTTCGAAATTTATTTGTAATGTCATGTTTTATAGTAGTGCGTCTGTAAAACTATAATAAATACTATAAATAGCTGATGTGTTTTAGTCACCCGTTTTGGAACACATCTAGCCTGTATTGATCTTTTTTGCTAGTAAAATCAGATTTTGGAAGTAGCAGTAGAGCACTAGTCTCATATTGTGCTACCAAGGCAAATATTGGCACACACCACAAAAAGGTGTACAAATTGATCAATCTAGCTAAATTTTGGGCCGCCATTTGCAGCGGTCTTCTGATTAATCTGCATTATAAAATCCAACTTGACCTAGCTTGACGGGAAGCCCTGCGTATATCATTCGCGGACGTTGCTTCCACGCAACTCTTTCAGATGCTTCAGCTACTGATGCGCTAATGGCGGGTCAACCATAATTTAGTTTAGGACACAAGTCCTTTTTTTTTTGCAAGCCACTTATTTCATTAAGACCAAGAGGAAATCCTAAAAAATATCCCAAGAAAAAGATGCTGAGAAAAAAGAACGACATTAGGTTGATCCTATCTATCTTACTCATTTCATCCTGAAATAAAGGGCATTCTTAGTTTGCCCTAAGTCAAATTCTTAAAGTTTGATCAAGTTTATAGAGAAAAATATTAACATGTACTAAATCAAACAAGTTAAATATCAGAATTTATTTTATAATGATTCCATTGGTACCCATCGGATGTCGTAAATATTATTCTTCTTTTCTATAAATTTGGTCAAAGTTTATCGCGTTTGACTTAAGACAAACTTAAAATACATTATATTTCAGTACTAAGGGAGCATGGTTGTCGGGGTTCTCTACCGCCGACTAGTAAATTTCCTACGATCGCGTGTCAGGATCCGGACGGTGACTCGAGAGACAGGGGGTTTATACTGGTTCGGGCCTCCGGAGAGTAATACCCTACGTCCAGTGAGCGTCGCTGTTCTCAAGTCCAAGTCTGTAGTAGGGGTGTACAAACTGGTCGGGAGAGGGAGAGGGTCCCAAGTCCCTGCGTGGAGCGAGTGAGTGAGCTGTGTGTGTGCTGTGTCCGAGTGTTCGAAAGTGGTGTTCGAATTGCCCCGCGCTGATGTCCCCTCGTCCCCTTTTATAGCTTCAAGGAGAGAAGGGAGCGGGGGGTAAGAAAGGAGAAAATTACAACGGGAGTTACTGCCCCCGAGAGCTTCGTCCAGTGTCGTCTGCCGAGCCGTACGGGGAGCAGGTGTTGACGGAGTGGGCGCCCCGCCGGACCCGGGATCGTACATCCGGGTGGTTGACGCCGATGCCTTCTCGGGTAAGCTCCCGGGTAGTTCCGGGTCGTGGTTGACTTGCCCGAGGTCCTTGGGTGCTCCAGGTGTCCTGCTCGGGTTCCAGATGTCGTCCGGGGGCGCCTGGAGTGGTACTGGAGTGCCTGGTGTAGCGCATGCATCCTTCTCCGGACTGTAGCGCTCCTGTTCGGACGAGACGGGCGCTACTGTGGCTGCCGTGGCAAAGGACGGACGCCCATCCTGTTCTGACGCAGCGGGTACCAAGTGGGTACGGCGCCGGATGGGCCGGGGCGCGGCCGGGTATTTTCACCCGGGGCGTCGGAGACCACTCGGGAGCGGAGAACCCCTCGGGCGAACCGGGAGGCCACTCGGAGGCGGAGAACCTCTCGGGCGAATCGGGGAACCGCTCGGGCGATCCAAGTAGTCGGGGTACGGGGTGTGCGCCTTGCTTTGGGTCTCCGATTTCTGTTTTTGGAGGGGCGGATTATCGTGAGCTCCTGGGTTAAGAGGTTGGATTGGGCACCCCTAATTCGGATCCTCGTCAGTAGCCCCCGAGCCTGGGGGGGAGATGAAAGCTCGCGCCCAGGCTGAGTGATGGCGTGGACATGGTATACTGCAATCTTTCCGGTGGGGGCGCGCGAGCGCACCCGCCGGGTGTAGCCCCCGAGCCTTGAGAAGAGCTGGTGCTCTTGTTGAGGCTTTATGTCCGGGTGGTTTGCTTTGAATGCAGTCGGGATCGGAAAGCTTGTCGGGGATGAAGAGCTTGTCGGGGCCGGAAAACTCGTCGAGGACGCTCCGCTGGCGGACCGGGTAACTGTTCAGTAGTTTGACGGGCCGGGCGCGGAAGTATCGGCCCGCTCCCCGCCGCGTGGAAAGGTGGGCGCGCCTTTTGAGGTAACCAGACGAAGCGACGTGCGCACGTCGCCGCGGCGCCAGTGGTGGGCCCGCGCAATTAAGGCCGCGGTCGTTCCGTCCCATCCCTATTTATAGCCGCGGGCGGCGGCGGCCTGGGGTTTCGCCCCTGCCAGAGCTTTCCAACTCCAACGCGCGCTTCGTCTTCTTCGTCGCCGCCGCTCGTCCTCTCGCGTTCCTCGCGGCCGTCGCATCGCCGCTGCGGAGAGCAAGCAACCGAGCGACCTATCTCGCCGGCGCTTCTTCTTCGTCCCGCTGCAGGATGTCGACCTGGGAGCGCTCCCGCGTCACACGCCGGGTGTTAGAGAGCCTCGCGGCGGAAGGCCTGCTCCCGCCGCTGACGAAGGCCACGGAGTGGAAGGTGCCCGGCGCCGAGGACTACCCCCAGCCGCCGGAGGGGTACGTCGTTTCTTTCGTCGCTTTCCACGAGCGCGGGTTCTCCGTCCCCGCCGGAAGATTCATTCGCGCCGTACTCAACGAGTACGGACTGGAGCTCCATCACCTCACCCCGAACGGAGTCCAGCAGATGGCGGTGTTCGAGGCCCTCTGCGAGGGGTACCTGGGGATAGGGGCCCATTGGGACCTCTTCAGGTACTTCTTCAAGTTTTCTCTGCAGACCGTGGAGGGCGGAGCTCCTGCGACGATAGGTTGCGCGGTGCTGAAGGGCAAGCAGGGACGGATGAAGGCCTACATCTCGGGGACCTTGACCAGTTCGAACAAGGGCTGGCACCCGATGTGGTTCTACTTGAAGAACGACGGCCGCAATCCCCTCCCGGCGTACACCGGGAAGACCTTCGGGGAGCTGCCCGCGGCGTGGGCGTACGGGCCCGAGAAGGAGAAGCAGGACAAAGTCCTCGGGGCCATCTGGGAGGCCCTCTCTCGGCTCCGCGACGCGGGGGTGACCACGGCGGAAGTCCTCGGCGGATACCTCTCGAGGGGTATCGTGCCGCTGAGACGGCGCCCCCTCCGGATCTGGGAGATGGTCCGGGAGAATGCCCCCTTCGAGGGGACTGTGACGATGATCCCCCTGCCATCGGGGGACGAGGTGAACCGCCGAGTGACGGCGGCGATGGGGAGGGGCCACGGAGCATATCCTCCGCCGGGCCTCCTCCCGATGCTTCCGAGCGAGCGCACCGAGGATCTGGTAAGTCTCCGTGTACCTCTTCAATCCCGAGTGATTTTCCGTTGGCTGAATCCTGCGATTTTTCAGATGGAGGGCCTCACCTGCACCCTTTCCCGGCCGCCGCTCCCCGAGGACAAGGCGAGGAACCGGGCCGCGGCCGCGCACGCCAAGGCGAAGAAGGATCGCCGGGACGTGTGGAAGAAGCAGGAGATCGCCAAGCGTGAGCGGAACGCCGAGCGATCCAGGAGGAGGAGGAAGGGGGAGGATGACGTCTCCGAGGACGAGGACCCCGAGGAGTTCGTGGAGGTCGTCACGGAGAGCGAAGATGACGAGGAGAGCGACGACGACTCGCCTCCTCAGAAGCTGAAGTCGGTCGTGGTGTCGTCCGCCAGTGCCTCGTCCTCGGCACCGCATTCGGGGAGAGGCGGGAGAGGAGCGCCGCCGCCACCGCCGGACTCGGGCAGAGGCGAGGGCTCTCGGTCGGACCGGCATCGGCGGTCCTCCGAGGAGCACCGGCGCGAGAGGCGCAGCCGCACGCCTCCGCCCTCCCGTCATGAGCCCGAGAAGGGGAAGGCTTCCCGGCGGGAGCCGATCTCCCCTCGTCGGGAGAGGAGCCGGAGCCGGGACTTATCGGAGCGCGCCCACCGAGGGGGCTCGCCCTCGGGGGCGTCGCGCTCCCCCCAGAGGCCCGTGCCGCGGGACGACAGGCGGCCGCCGTCGGCCCCTCCAACAACGCGGGCGCGGAGCGAAGGGCGGGACGCGCCCCGCACGCCCGCGGTGGAGACGCAAGCCCCTCCCGCCCCGGTGAAGGTCACAACAAGGCGGCCGGACCCGATTCCGGTGGAGGGAGGAGGCTCATCAAGTCGGGCGGCGCCCCCGTCGGGCAGGGACGCCGCAATCCCGCACGCGGCCCCTCCTCCGACGACGCTCGCGGGGTCCAAGAGGCCCGCATCCCCGAAGGCCCAAGCGCCGACGGGGTCTAAGCGGATTCGGTATATCGCGTCGGGGTGAGTGATGGCCTGACTTTCTCGAGTAGTTTCGATTTTTCCTGTAGTTACTGTTTTTCCCGGTCGGGCTTTGCTGACATGTAATGAACCAGCCGGGGCGATACTCCGCTTATGGTGGCGCCGAGGAAGACGCTGCGCCTGGAGGCGCAGCAGCCCGGGCCTGTGGCGGAGCAAGCCAGGGGTGCGACGGAGGAGCCCGTGGCGGAGCCGGCCGGGAAGGCGGCGGTAGACCCCGTGGTGGAGCGGGCTGAGGCGACTCCACCGGTGCCTTTGGTGGAGCGGGTCGAAGAGAGGGCGCCGGTGCTCCCGACGGGGCCAGCCGAGGAGGGGACTCGGAGGATGGCGCCCTCCGTGGAGGAACGGGTGCCGGAGGGGGACGGTGACAGCCCGGGAGACACACTCCTGACGGGCCTAGCCTTTACACAGGCCGTTCCCCCGGAGGCGGTCGTTGTGGCGCTCCAAGCGGAGCTGGCCGAGGCGTTGGCGGAGGTGGTCCCGCCTGCTCCTCAGGAGGAGCCGACTCACCCCGTCGTGGGGGAAGTCGCCGGAGAAGATGGCCACGGAGACGCGGCCGAGGACGATGGCCGCGATGTTGCTGCCTCGCCAAGGGCTGCGGCTGGCCCTCATGAAGCGGGGGCGGGGACCTCGGGCGCTCGTCCAGACGCCACCATCCCGGCGGCCGCCGCAGCCCCCGAGTCCTCCGGGGCGGCTTCCCCGGAGATCGTTGAGGCCGAGGACTCGCCGGAGGGTAGCTCGTGGCAGGTCGTGGGCCCGCGACATTCCTTTCGCCCTATATGCGAGGGCCCACGTTATCTCCGGGAGACGCCGGGAATGAGGGCGGTGGACCGTCGAATTGCTGCCCTTGTACCCGTCGAGGACGACCCGAACCTTCCGTGCGAGGGTCGGTACTTGTGGTACGACCGCCAGAACCCGACGGCGGGTCCCATCTTCGAGCTGGACGATGCGGCGGAGAGGGATCAGTGCCAGCGTCTCCGTGACGGCCTCGAGGAGATGAAGGTGGTCTTCAATAAGCTGATCATCGATCCTTCCCGGGTGAGTCTCTGGATTTCGTTCTTCTGATCTGATGCCGTTTTGGGCATGCCTTACCACTCTTCTTTTCGTTTTTGTTCAGGAGATTATAAAGCGCAGTGCCGAGAAGTCGGCATTCCTCCGTCGGGAGTCCGGGCTTTGGCACGCTGTACAGCAGCTCCAGGCCGAGAAGGAGCAGCTGAAAGCCGAGAAGGAACAGCTCGAGGCTCAGCTGGCCGAGGCCCGGCAGGCCAAGGAGGAGGCGATCACCGACGCCGAGGAGGAGAAGGCCGCCCTCGAGGCCAAGGTGAACGAGGCTGAGAGGACCGTGAGGGAGGCGTTGGTGGCCGCCGACGCCTCCGATCGGGAGAAGGCCGCCGCCCTGCAGGAGGTCGAGGATCTGAGGGCGAAAGTGGCGGACCTCCAAATAGATGTCCAGCGCCGCAACCTCGACCTCGAGACGGTCACCAACCAGCTGGTCGAGCATGCCGGCAATCTGGCGGCCGCAGAGGAAGAGGGGGCCCGCTTCAAGGAGATCGCCGCGAAGCGGGAGGAGGAGATCCTTGGTAAGTCATTCCTCTTATCAGCTATCGAGTGGTTCCTTTCTGTTCTCCTTGCGTGGGGGCGAGTATGCTTAAGCTTGAGTGTTGATGCAGCCCTGCGGAGGGTGAGAGTGGACTTGGCGGCCCAGCTCAAAGCCGGGGAACGGGAGAGGGCCAGGGCTATTGCTGTCAACCAAGAACTGGTGCAGCTTAGCCATGATCTTAAGGCGCGGATGGGCAGTAAGTATCGTGTATCGATTGGCTCTTCTTTTTGCAGAGTGATGCTGACAAAGTGTTGTCTGCAGGGGTCGTCGAGGACCTTCGGGTATCCCGGGAGGCGGGCGAGCAGAGCCAGAGGGCCCTCGAGGAGAAGTCCGAGGTCCATCAGGCTTTGGTCCAGGCGATCGAGCATCTGCTCGAGGAGCTCGGCGTCGATGGCGGCCCGTCCCTGGTGGATCGCCTCGCCCTCGTCACGGGAAGAACTCGGGCGCAGGCCTCGGATCTCGCTCGGGGTGTGGCACGCAAGATCATCGCCATGTTCTTGTCACACTACCCGACCATGGATCGGAAGGCTCTGCGGGAGGGATGGGCTCCCGGCTACGAGGATACCGAGTACGACGAGATCGAAGCCGAATCCTCCTCGTTCGCCGACGAAGTGGCATCCGTCGCCCTGAAAGAACTTGAGTCGGAGCAGCCATAAGGAACTTGGTTACTTTTTGTTATGTAATGAACAAAGTTCCTAGGAAAACTGTTATTGCTCCGGAGAGCTCGTGTTTTATTTGTTGTTTGTCATTTTCGCTTTCTTCCGAATACTTTCCTGGGGGTTGTGGGCCGAGATAGAGAGGCGCGGGGCCTTGCCCGTCAGACTCTGTTCCGTAGCCGCCGGGGCGTAGGAACTCAGGAGGTTGGGCACTCGGACTTACAGCCCCCGAGTAGTTTTGGGAAGGTTCGAACGATGACAAGCAACAAATCGGATAAGCCAGAGCTACAATTATTCGAGGCGGTTCCTTTATCGCTTCCCGGAAAAAGGACGTCGGCCCGAGGGCTTGGACTTTGCTCGCAAGCTAGCGCCGTAGCCGCGGGGGCGTAAGCACTCGGAACTTGGACAAGCGTGGTCGCCAAGCCCTTTGAGCTGACGTTCCCTTCTCGCAAGCGCAAAAGTATACCGCTTGATCGCGCGCGAGAGCGATCTCTTGTTGAGTTTTTTGCGAAAAAACAGAGTGTAAAAACAGAGGGGCACCGGGCCCCGGGTGGAGCCCCCGAGCGGTGGGCGATCCTGCACAGGGAAAGGGTCGCCCGCCGCTAAGTTACTCGGAATGGTGCAGTACCTCGATTATGATCGCGAATTGAAAAGTACAGGTACTTTTAAGGATAAAGAGACGTAGCTGTGCGAGCTTGCAGAGGAGTGTAAGCCCCTTTGGTAGAGGCAGGGGCTCGTCGGGCAAGGTGCCGCCGGGGTGTAGCCCCCGAGCCTTGAGGACGACGCCGCGTTTTTTCCGATGGATCGAGCCATGATCCGCGTTTGGCCATCCTTCCGTCGGCCTCAGGGCGAAACTGTAATGATGTGGACGGTGGGGAGCCAGACGGTTCGCTTCCTTCGGCCCGTTACCGGGGAGCCCGACGGTTCGCTTCCAGAGGAGCCAGACGGTTCACTTCCTCCGGCCAGTTACCGGGGAGCCCGACGGTTCGCTTCCAGAGGAGCCAGACGGTTCGCTTCCCCCCGGCCAGTTGCTTCAAGAGTAACGGGGGGCCGGACGGTTCGCTTCCCTCCGGCACTATAAATTTGGCATTGTCCTCACCCGGTCCTGCCATCAGCCAATCCTGCCATCACCCAGTCCAGCACACAGCCCGGCGGCAAAGGCGAGCGGGGAGAGCAGGCCAAGAAGAGCGGTAGCGGCATGGCATCGTCGGGCGACCGTTCGTCGATGAAGCGGGGGAGAGAGGAGGACGACGACGACAGCCGCCGGAAAAAGGCCAGGGCGGAGCAGGAGGCCAAGGCGGCGGAGCAGCGGGAGGCCAGGGCGGTGGAGATCGTCGCCGACAACGCCTGGAGCGGTGACATACTCCGCGAAGCGTTCGCGAAGCTTCGCGGTGTGGCCACCGCGTTCGGCATCAGGGCACCGGATTATCCGAAGGACTGGACCGTCAAGGACTTCGCCTTCAAGATCTACGGCCTGGCTGAAGAGCTTGAGAAGCTCCCCATGGTCCGGGATGCCTGCAGCGACGACGACGACGATGGCGGCGACGGCGATGACGCGGGCGGCGACGACGTTGGCGGGACCAGCGGTGGGACTCCTGGGATGGCTACGGCTTAGCTTATTCCTCTGTAATAATAAAGTGTCTTACCGCGGCCGCGTAGTCGGTCAGTTGTCGTGATTTCAGCTCCCCCTTTGCGCCCCCGAGTCGATCGGGCGGGGGGGCCGTTTCGCCTTTTCGTCGTTTTCCCCTCGCGCGCTCCTTCCGGGATTGTCCTCGGCTGCGCTTTGTCGTGACGAGATTTCTTACAGGTCTTGTTTCGTGACCTGGGACCCTACGCGCTGCAGGGTTCTAGCGGAGAGGCCTTTTTCTCCTTACGTCGTAACCCCTCATGCATCTTTTTTCGCAAAAGGTGGAGGGGCCGGACCGAGCCGTATTTTTGCCTCGTTGGCCGAAAATGCGGTGTCCGTGTGAGCTAATAACGGGCCAGTTCGAGTGAAGCCACGGCATCCCGTTCGATGGGTTCCGATCGGACCAGCTGGTGGCCAGCTTCAGATTCTTGGTGGCGAGATCATCTAGTTACCAAGTCCGTTCGATGGGACTTGGCGGCTCGCTGCCTTTCCGTTCGGGGGAAAAACCATGACCATTCTTACCATCAAGACTCGAACGCAGTTCGGGATGCCCATGACGCTCGTGCGTCCGGGTACTGGCCGCTGGGACCCATCCCTAGCTGCCCCTCACTCGGGGTGCTCGGGGGCGGCTGTAGAACCCTTCGACGGGCCAGCCTTTGAACCCCTGGCGTTTGACAGGCCATCGCAGATACTTACCGTGTTGTTCGTGGAGGGCGTTCGACCCTATGCGGGGAAAGAGCTACTCGCCTCTTGTTTCGGTGGGCTTGGAGAGCGTCTCGGGGGACGACTGTAAGCTCATAAAAAATTCGGAACGGGAGAGCATTTCTATTATCATAAGCGAATGACAAAGTACACATGCTTTTTTAGGGGTAAAAGCGACGTAGCTGCTCTATGTTCCAAGCGTTCGTGAGGACTTGGCCGTCCTCGTTCTTGAGCTTATAGGTCCCCGGGCGTAGGACTTGATCGACGATGTAGGGGCCTTCCCATGGCGGTGAAAGCTTGTGGCGGCCGCGATTGTCCTGAACTCGTCGGAGGACGAGGTCGCCGACTTGAAAGGCCCGGCTTCGGATGTTGCGGTCGTGGTGTCGTCGTAGGGTCTGCTGGTACTTGGCCGAGTGGAGTAGTGCGACGCTGCGTGCCTCGTCCAGCTGGTCGATGGCGTCTTCCAAGGAGGCTTGGTTTCCTTCATCGTCGTAGGCGCGGATCCGTGGGCTGCCGTAGTCGAGGTCAGTTGGGAGGACTGCCTCGGACCCGTGCACCATGAAGAAGGGCGTGCATCCCGTGGCTCGACTCGGGGTGGTTCGTAGGCTCCAGAGGACCGACGGGAGCTCCGCTACCCACCTTGCCTTGAACTTCTCGAGGCGTTTGAAGATTCGCGGCTTCAGTCCTTGCAAGATCATGCCGTTGGCTCTCTCCACCTGTCCGTTGGTTTTGGGGTGGCTGACGGCGGCCCAGTCCACTCGGATGTTGTTGTCGTCGCAGAAGTTAAGAAACTTTTTGCCCGTGAACTGAGTGCCGTTGTCGGTGATGATCACGTTCGGGACCCCGAAGCGGTAGATGATGTCGGTGAAGAACTGGACAGCTTCTTGCGAGCGAACGCGCCGGATGGGTCTCGCCTCGATCCATTTGGTGAACTTGTCGATGGCGACGAGGAGATGCGTGAAGCCCCCGGGTGCTTTCTTCAGTGGCCCGACTAGATCCAAACCCCACACGGCGAAAGGCCACGTGATAGGGATGGTCTGCAGGGCTTGCGCCGGGAGGTGGGTTTGCCTTGCGTAGAATTGACAGCCTTCGCATCTACGCACGATATCCTTGGCGTTGGCCACCGCGGTTGGCCAGTAGAACCCTTGTCGAAAAGCTTTCCCGACGAGCGTCTTTGGCGCGGCGTGATGCCCACATGCCCCTGCATGGATGTCCCTCAGCAATTCCTTACCTTGGTCGATCGGAATGCAGCGCATAAGGATGCCAAAGGAGCCTCGTCGATAGAGCTCTCCCTCGATGAGCGTGAAAGTTTTGGCCCAACGCGCGATCCGCCGAGCCTCGGTCGGGTCGGATGGGAGCTTGCCCTCCACAATCCACTCGAGTAGCGGGACTCTCCAGTCGGGATCCTCGAGGTTGAGCTCAGCGACCGCGTCTATCTCCATCACTTCTGCTTCCTCCCGTGCTGGAGGCTCGGGTGGCTCGTCATCGAGTCGGATGGAGGGGGCGTGCTGGTCCCTGGCGAACACCCCATGGGGAACAGGCTTCCGGTTGGATGCCGCCTTGGCGAGGGTGTCGGCCGCCTCGTTGTATCGTCGCTGGACGTGCTTGAGCTCGAGGCCGAGGAACTTGTCTTCCAGCTCGCGGACCGCCCGACAGTAGGCGACCATCTTGGGGCTGATGCAGCTCGACTCCTTCATTACCTGATCGACGACTAACTCCGAGTCTCCTCGGATCTCGAGACGTCGTATGCCGAGCTCGAGGGCAATACGAAGCCCGTTGAGGAGGGCCTCGTATTCGGCGGCGTTGTTGGAGGCCGAGAAGTGCAGTCGAACCATGTACTCCATGCGTACGCCGAGGGGCGAGACGAAGACCAGGCCAACGCCTGCCCCTTCCTTCATCAGCGACCCGTCAAAGTACATGACCCAGGTCTCGTGTTCGACGGAGGTCGGGGGAGTCTGGGCCTCGGTCCACTCGGCGACGAAGTCGACCAGTGCTTGTGACTTGATGGCGTCCCGTGGCGCGTAGGTGATGTTCTTCCCCATCAACTCGAGCGCCCACTTGGCTATTCTCCCGTCAGCCTCGGGGTTCTGGATCACTTCACCGAGTGGATACCTCGACACCACCGTGACGGGGTGGGCGTCGAAGTAGTGCCGGAGCTTCCGCCTAGTGATGAGGACAGCATAGACGAGTTTCTGGATCTGGGGATATCGTACCTTGGTGTCAGACAGGACCTCGCTGATGAAGTAGACTGGACGCTGCACCTTCTGGATCTTCTCGGGCTCGTCTCGTTCGACGACGAGGGCGGTGCTTACCACATGGGTGGTTGCCGCAATGTAGAGCAGCATGGGCTCCCCTTCCACCGGAGCGGTCAGGATTGGTGGGCTCTTGAGCGTAACTTTGAGCGAGTCGAGGGCCTGCTGTGCTTCATCATTCCAGACGAAGTGGTTCGACTTCTTAAGCAGTCGGTATAGGGGCAGGCTTCGTTCCCCGAGTCGGGCGATGAAGCGGCTGAGTGCGGCCAAGCACCCCGTGACGCGTTGGACCCCTTTCACGTTCTGGATTGGCCCCATGTCGGTGATGGCCGTTATCTTCTCGGGGTTGGCTTCGATGCCTCGTTCCGAGACGATAAAGCCAAGGAGCATGCCTCTCGGGACCCCGAAAACGCATTTCTCAGGGTTCAGCTTTACTTTGTTCAGCCGGAGCTTCTCAAAGACAGCTGCGAGGTCAGAAACCAAGTTGCCCGCGCGCTTGGACTTCACTACTATGTCGTCAACGTACGCCTCGACCAGTCGGCCGATCAAGTCACCAAAGACGCGTCGCATGCATCTCTGGAACGTGGCGCCCGCGTTCTTCAACCCGAAGGGCATAGACGAATAGCAGTAAGTGCCGTATGGCGTGATAAACGAGGTTGCGAGCTGGTCGGCCAAGCTCATCGCGATCTGATGGTACCCGGAGTACGCATCGAGAAAGCAAAGGGTTTCGCACCCTGCGGTGGAGTCGACCACCTGATCTATACGCGGAAGGGGGAAGGAGTCTTTTGGACATGCCTTGTTAAGGCCGGTATAGTCAACACACATCCTCCATTTCCCGTTTTTCTTTTTTACAAGGACCGGGTTGGCCAACCACTCGGGGTGGTATACCTCCCTAATGAAGCCGGCGCTGAGGAGCTTTTTGAGCTCTTCGCCGATGGCCTTGTACTTCTCGTCGTCGTAACGTCGGAGCTTCTGCTTGACGGGTCGAGCGCCATGCTTGATATCGAGTTTGTGCTCGGCGACTTCCCTTGGAATCCCCGGCATGTCCGAGGGGTTCCATGCAAACACGTCGAGGTTTGCGCGGAGAAAGTCGACGAGCGCGCTTTCCTATTTAGGATCGAGCGCCGTCCCGATGCGGAGGGTGCGGCCATCGTCGGCCACGACAACCTCCTTGACGTCCTTGGCCGGCTCAAAGGAGCACGCGGCGCGCTTGGAGGTCTCGGGGATATCCAAGTCCCTGGGTGAAGGCTCGGCGGCGAGCCTTTTGGACTGGACTTGCGCCTCCGCGAATTGGAAGCACTCGGTTTCGCAGGCGAACGCGTGCTCGAATGAAGTCCCCACGGTGATGACACCTTTCGGTCCGGGGATCTTCAACTTGAGGTACGTGTAATTTGGGACAGCCATGAACTTCGCGTAAGCAGGCCTCCCAAGGATGGCATGATACGTCCCGGGAAACGCCACCACTTCGAAAGTGAGGGTTTCCCTGCGGAAGTTTCGTGGTGTTCCAAACGTGACAGGCAGATCGATCTGCCCGAGTGGTATCGCGTCCACCCCGGGGACGATCCCATGGAATGGCACAGGGGATGGTCGGAGCTGAGACCGCGGGATCCCCATCTCGTCGAGGGTGTCGACGTAGAGGATGTTGAGGCCGCTCCCGCCGTCCATCAATACCTTGTGGACGCGCTTTGTCCCGAAGAGGGGAGCAACCACGAGCGGGTATCTACCTGGTTGTGGGACGTGGTCGGGATGGTCGGAGCGATCGAAAGTGATCGGGGCCTCAGACCATTTCAGGTAGGAGGGCACCGCGGGCTCGGTGTGGCAGACTTCTCGCCGGATCAGCTTTTCTTCACGCCTCGGGGGGCAGGCCGCCGTCCCCCCGACGATCATCATGATCGCGCCGTCCTCCCTGGGATAACCGTCGTCGTTGTTGGAGCCACCGGCCCCGTCTCGGCCCTCGTATGACTTCTTCTTCTGGGCGCCGGCGAGGAAGCTTCTCATGAGTCTGCAATCCTTCAAGGCATGCTTGACGGGGCCCTCGTGGTGGGTGCAGGGCGCCTCGAGGAGCTTCTCGAAGTGATCCCTTGGCGCTGGGTTCCCCTTGGGCTTGGTGGCCTTCTGCTCGGCCGTCGCTACCACGCGGCCATCGCGCCTCTGCTTATCCTTTCTTTTCCTTTTGTCGGGTCGGGCGGAGGTGCCCTCGGCGGCCGACTCCGGCTGCTTGCCCTTGCTCTGAGGCCGGTCGAGAGTTGCAGCGACGGCGTCCTCCCCATCGGCGTAGTCGGTGGCGATGTCAAGGAGTTCCCGGATGGTCCGAGGCTTCCGGCGTCCCAACTCATGGATGAGGGTCGCGCAGGTGGTTCCAAACCGGAATGCGGAGACGACGTCGGTGTCAGCGGTGTTCGGCAGCTCGGTGCAGCGCTTGGAGAAGCGCTTGATGTAGTCGCGCAGAGTCTCGCCCTCTGACTGGAGGCAGTTGCGGAGATCCCAGGGATTCCCAGGACGAGTGTAGGTGCCCTGGAAGTTGCCGATGAAGGCGTCACGCAGCTGCGCCCAGCTGTCGATTTTTCCTGCGGGGAGATGCTCTAGCCAGGTCCGAGCTGAGTCGGCAAGGTAGAGGGGGAGGCTCTTGATGATGAAGTAGTCGTCTTGCGCTCCCCCCGCATGACACGCGAGCCGGTAGTCCTCCAGCCAGACGCTGGGGTTGGTGTCCCCATCGTACTTGGGCACCGTTGTGGGAGCTCGGAAGCGCGGAGGGACCTGAGCGCCAAGGACACGGGGTCCAAAGGCGCGCGGCCCCCTGGGGTCGGGCGACGCGCTCCTGCTCCGGTCCTCACCGCTGTCATAGCGGCCCCCACGCCGCTTGTTGTAGGCTCGGCGCGGGCGACGCTGATGGTGCTCGTCTCGTTGCCTGGCACCTTCGTCAGCCGGGGCCGCACGATGGTGCACGGAATGCTCATGCTCGGGTTCTCGAGGAGCTCGCTGGCGTGAGGCAGAGCTTTCCGCCTGCTGGACCGCCGCGGTTTCCAAGAGCGCACGGAGCTGCTGATGGAACCTCCTATCTTCGGGTGCCGCTGGTTCGGGATGCTCGCGGAGCAGGACAGCAGCCGCAGCAAGGTTCTGGGATGCCCGGTTGAAGACCTGCGCGTTGTTGGCGTTGGCACCATCGTTGACGATGCGCTGTTGTACGTCCCGGGCTCGTGCGCGGGCGGCTCCTCCATCCGCGTTTCTCC
>CM014275.1:53973362-54006607 GCA_004135705.1 Alloteropsis semialata | reverse complement strand
TGACAATCGGACATCTAACCCTACTCGGCCAACGACACTCCCACACCAACTCGCGTTCGCTCCCAACCGTCCCGCCTTCGTCGCCGTTGTCGCCACTAACCCTCTTTTGAGGCCGGGTGACCACTGGAGAGCCACGCAACCATAACCCTAACTCTAACTCCACCGACCTCAACCACCATCCGTGGCTTTGCTGTTGGCCGCTCCCTCACGTCCCGCCCCTCTGACGTCTGACCTTATTAGCTTTTCGGGCGGCGGCGCAACCAGCGGGGAAGAGGAAGAGTGAGATGAGGAGATGAGCGAGTGCGAGAGAAAGAAGAGGAACATGCAGCTGGAAAACGCCGCCCGAATCTCCAATAGTGGAAAGCCATACAGCTTCCGGGCTTTAGGAAGCTATATAGGTTTACCACATTATATAAGCCTTGATATTAATTGTTGGTGGCCCCGTTTGTCAGCGAAACAAAAAAAAATTCCACCGGCCCTGGCTCGGGGATGGCCGGGGAATTCCACTCTCTACGTCGCCCCTGCAAATGGAAAACCGGCCAGTTGCCCTCCAAAATCTCTATCTGGCTGCCTATAAAATGGCACACCAGCACTGCATGTAGAATACAAGCGATCAGGAGTCTCTCATACTACGCTTCTGGGAAGGAGAAGCATTCCAAATTCCCAATAATTCATCCCTTGTATTGGGCATTGATCCGAGCAAAGCCAATATATCCCTTTTCAGCTCCTCCCAAGTCCCAATCCATCCATGGAGAACATGCTCCACTTGACACCGTGCCATGCCTCGGTGCCGGACTGCTTCATCATCCCGGCCGACAAGCTCCCTCCGGCCGCCTCCGCCGCCGTGTCCCTGCCCGTCATCGACCTATCCGGCAGCCGCGACGAGGTTCGCCGCGCCATACTCGACGCCGGCAAGGAGTTCGGCTTCTTCCAGGCAAGTCGATCCAAACTCCAAACCAAGCAACAAGCATCATATGTATCCTTAAACTCCCCGGTATCAATGCCAGTTCATTTGGATCATCACGAGAACTGAGTTGGTGATGACGGTGAGTATGATGTGTAGGTGGTCAACCATGGGGTGTCTGAGCAGATGCTGCGGGAGATGGAGGCGGTGTGCGACGAGTTCTTCCGGTTGCCGGCGGCAGACAAGGCGCATCTGTACTCGGAGGACAGGAAAAGGCCCAACCGCCTCTTCTCCAGCACCACCTACGAGACCGGCCGTGAGAAGTATTGGATGGACTGCCTACGCCTCGCCTGTGCCTTCCCCGACGGTGGCGACAGCATGAGCTTCTGGCCCGACAAACCCCGAAGGCTTCGGTAATATTGAACTGCAGACTTACAATATAATAGCAAAGCGTTCCTTCCTGCAGCTAAATACCAAACGAGAATTTTAAAAAAAAAAACTCGTTATAGCCAGCACTGCATCATAGTGGCAAGTGATAGAGAACTTTGGGAATCCATAAGCCAACTCACATACGAAGAGCTCTTTTATGTTACTCTATACTACCAACGAGTGGTATATAGTATAGACCCCTATAAATAAAGGGTAGTTCGGTAATTTCACTTAGATAAAAAATGAAATTAAAGATTGAAAATGCAAAAATATATATCAAAGATCAAAGTGATTTTTTAAAATCAATTACGTCATTAATTTTTTTCCAAAATACCCATATACTACTATACTATTCACTGTATACTACTATACTACACTTAAAGTTTTCAGTATATACAATTAATCTGAACCGTACAATCTTTTCATACTAGTCCTTTTTAAACACTAGTATAGAGTAGTATGGAGCACCATAAAAGAACTCCATACGAAAGCCAACTAAGGGCATGCTTGTTTCCGCTTCTCTCAACCACGTTTGGATTCTAAGATAAGCGAATTTCTTTTTGATTCTCGATTCACGATTATTTTAGTTCAAATCTCTGAAATGGATTATCAGATAATCGAGAATAAGTGAAAATAATCAAGGTGTTTGGTGGGATGCTCACTTATTTTGACCTTTAAATTGATTATAAGCGGAAACAAACACGCCCTAAATAAATTGATTAGGGGCATGTAGAATTTACACATCACGTTATTCCATTGAGATTTTTTAGAAGGACACTTATTTTGTAACAGAAGGAGTAGTTAGTAAGTAATCAGATAGTGCAGGAAGGTGTGATATTGTTCGGTTTAATCTGATTTGACATTACCCTCGTGCATGTTGCACTACAGGGATATTTTCAGGAAATATGCCGTGCTAACAAGAGGTGTGGGGATGGAATTACTTCGGTTGCTAAGTGAGGGCCTGGGACTCCAGCCTGACTACTTCAAGGGGGGCCTAAGCAGCGGTGATGTGATCCTCGCCATTAACCACTACCCGCGGTGCCCAAACCCAAGCATGACCCTAGGTGTGCCACCGCATTGTGACCGGAACCTCATCACCCTCCTTCACACCGGTCCTGTACATGGTCTCGAGGTTCTCTACAATGGCAACTGGATCAAGGTCGAGCCGGTGCCAAACACCTTTGTCGTCAACTTCGGCCTCCAACTCGAGGTGAGTATCAACAAATAATCAGGTCACCTATACTCCCTCTGTTTTTACACGTAGCATTAGGTTTGTCCCAAGTCAAATTTAATCAATTCTGATCAAATTTATAAAAAATGTGGTATCAACTGTACTATTTAACATATATGTTATCAAAATATACTCTAAGATAAATTCAACAAATTAAATTTGCTATTGTAATTTTTACATTATTTTTCTAAAAAGTCAGTCAGAGGTGGCCAAGTTTGATTTACTAGTACAAACCTAATACGACATGTAAATAAAACAGATGGAGTAATTATCATCCCAGCTCGCCCCTTTGGTTTCTTTTTCATTTTTCATTTTCTTTTTATTTTGATTGCATGCAGGTTGTGACCAATGGGATGCTAAAAAGTGTAGAGCACCGCGTGACGACCAACTCGGCGCTAGCACGGACATCATGGGTGGTGGCTATACAGCCGACAGAGGACTGTCTCATCGGCCCCGCAGATGAGTTTCTTAGCGAAGACAACCCTCCTCGCTACCGCACGTTTACGTTCGGCGAGTTCGTGCAAACCCACAGCGTTGTGAAACTGGGCTCATCCCTCAATCTCACAACCAACCTCAAGAACAATCAAAAGGACATATATGAATTGAAGCAAAACAGGGAGTGATGACATAACTCAAGACGCTCATGTGCTGGCAGCATCTCCAACATGCAAAGCAGCGGTTGGAGATGCTCATGTTCATGTGCACCGTGTGTGCTCTGTTGCATTACACATTATTAGTGATGTTATTAGTCTTGGTTCCTTTCCACACCCGCGAAGTATTTGTTGAGCCATTATTCTTTTACAATTGTCCATGCTATCTGTTCCATGTTATCCGACATTACATAATTATTATATTATTCTTTTCCGATATATTCTTGCTCTTTTTTTTCATGTTATATTTGACATTATCACTGAGTATGGTAAGCATTGCGATGTCATCTTATAATCAGGACGCTGCTGACAGTTCATGGCAAGAACTTGACCCAAGAAAGTGTCCGTCTTGAATGTGCCTACTTCATCTTTCCAAAGAAGAGGGAAAAAAAAAACGGAGTAGGGGCCCGTCTGGTAGGGTTTATGGTGGCTTAAGCTTCACCTGTTTGTGCAAAATGAGGAATTGTAGCATGAAATTGTTTCGGAAAAATGACAGAAAAAATGAACAAATAAAATACATGAGTGGCCCTCGAACTTGTCTCGAGATATCATCCAGGTCCCTAAACTCTCAAAATGCATTTTTAGATCTCCGAACTTGTCCGAATGTGTCATTCGGGTCCCTAAACTCTCAATATGCATTTTCAGCTCCCCGGACTTGCCTCAGTGTGTCACTTGGGTCCCTAAACTCACAAGGTGAATTTTTATACCCCTAAAAATCGCTATTAATTAATTGTATTTGAAATGGACAAATTATTGAACTATTTTTTCAGCCGATTCATTTAGGAATCTTAGCACTAAAACCATTTTAATTCTGAATTAGCTACTTATTAATCATACTCATCATGGGTTAATCAAGACCATTGGATCGTTAAAAAATCAACTATGCTAATCTTGAATATTTCCTACTAACTAGTTATATTTTGCATGTGCTTTGTATTACTTTATTAAGATAATTTGTTCCTATTCTCAATAAACATTAAAATAGTATTTTTATTAAATCTAAAGTAGCAAACAAAATTTCCGTTAACTTCAAGTAGTAAAACTATATTTTTATTAAATTTAAAATTACATATTGAGAGTTTTGGGACCTTCATGACACTGCGGCCAAGTTTATGGACCTAAAAATATATTTTGAGAGATTAGAGACTTATGTGACACCCTGATACAAGTTCAAGGATCTGAAAATGTATTTTAAGAGTTTGGGGACCTAGATGATACACTAGAGCAAGTTCAGCCATCTGTGTCCTTTACTCAAAATTTAAAATGAACTAACCCTCCGCCGCCGCCGACCTACGTCGCACTGCCGCCGGCTTACCTGCCCCAGGACGCCGGCTGCTACGGCCACCACCAGCCGCGCCGGCGACGGGTTCTGGAAAGGATGGATGGTGATTGGTGAGTTTTCTTCGCTAACTCTGCTGCTGGCTGCTCACTAGGGTATATTGGTTCAGGGGATGGCCACGATATATATGTGTGTGCCTGTGTCTTGAACTTGATCTCTTTGCAAACTTTGCATTTAGTAATCGCCAAACTGATACATCAATTCTGAAGCACCATTGTAGTGCATGCCATCAGTCCAACACTCATGAGGCAGCAGCAAAACAAAGCCATAATAAGAAACAAAAGGACACTTGTCAGACAGCAAAACAGAGCCATTCAGAGTAGGACTCCACTTATAAATTATGTTGATCCTCACAGTAACTTTGAAACCGACACAAGCATTCAGTAGATGGATACATACACGAGTTCAAAATATCACAAAAAGATTGCAGCTTCCAAAAGCAGTCACCACCAGATTGCAGCTTCCAAAAGCAGTCACCACCAGTTGATGGCTTCGATTTCTTTGACATTCCAAAAATGCTATCACTATTCGCCGGCGCCAGCAGTTCGGAGTATCAGCATCAGCTTTCAGAGTTTCAGCTGACGCCTTCCTGTGATTTTTCCCCCATCTAAAGACGGAGAGACAATGGCGTGCATGTCTGACGAGGATCCCCAATCCAATCACTGTCCAGTACTCCAAGCCAGGGTCCACCACTCTGCATCTGCAAGAATTTGGTTTGGCAAATCGATGTAAAACCCCATCTCCTGAGTAGTCGTGAGTCGTGACAGACTTCTCGGATCTTGTTCGGTTACGCTCTGGCCATGGGGAGCTCGCCAACAGAATCTGCGGTGCGGCGGATAAAGATGTGCGCATCCGCGCATTTGCCGTGTGCAGTTTCCGGATGGGCCACGAGCAGGGCACGGCGGCGGTCCGGGAGCCGCTGCTCCCGGCCGCAGCGGCGGCGGCGGACGATGGGTGGCGGCACTGGCAGGGCCCCGCCGCGGCCGAGGCGAAGCGGCTGCTGCGCCTCGCCGGGCCGATGGTGGCCAGCTGCTTGCTGCAGAACGCCGTCAACATAACGTCCCTCATGTTCGTCGGCCACCTCGGCAAGCTCCATCTCGCCGGCGCCTCCCTCGCCGTCTCCGTCACCAGCGCCACCGGCCTCAACATCATCGTACGCCCTTGCATTCATTCAGCCTCAATCTTCAATAGCTCGGCTTTTATTCCGATTCTTCTTGCTCCGACCGACGGCATGGCGGCAGACCGGCATGGCGACGGCGCTGGACACGCTCTGCGGGCAGGCGTTCGGCGCGCGGCAGTACCACCTCCTGGGCGTCTACAAGCAGCGCGCCATGGTGGTGATCAGGCTCGCCTGCGCGCCCTCCGCCATCGTCTGGGCGAACGCCGGCCGGATCCTGGCATCCCTCGGCCAGGACCGCGCCGTCGCCGCGGAGGCCGGCGCCTACGCGCGGTGGCTCGTCCCGTCCATCTTTCTCAGCGTGCCGCTGCAGTGCCACGTCCGGTTCCTCCAGACGCAGAGCCTCGTCCTGCCCGTCGCCGCGAGCTCCGGCGCCGCCGCGCTCTGCCACGCGGCCCTGTGCTGGGCGCTCGTGTACAAGGCCGGCATGGGGAGCAAGGGCCCCGCGCTCAGCAACGCCGTCTCGTACGCCGTCAACCTGGCGATGCTGGCCCTCTACGTCAGGCTGTCCGGCAACTGCAAGCGCACATGGAACGGCTTCTCCATGGAGGCGTTCAAGGAGCTGCCTCAGTTCGCCGCTCTCGCCGTGCCGTCAGGGTTCATGATATGGTAAGATGACCATCGATTCGAGTCTCGCATTTTATTCTGTGCAGGAATGATATGATTGTGATCTTCTTTAGTTTGCACAGACCTGGTGACAATGGTGCATCACTTGGTACTTGATTCTAACAATGTCTGATGCTTTCTTGGGTGCAGCTTGGAGTTTTGGGCTTTTGAAGTCATTGTGCTTCTGTCTGGTCTTCTCCCAAATCCTCAGCTAGAGACAGAGACATCAGTGCTATCAATTAGGTATAGTCAGTTAGTCACACACCAAGCTTCAGAGAAGACACGCTTAATTTGATAAAGCCGTGATTAGCTAATAACCAAACTGTTCTTCAATTCTGCAGCCTGAACAGTACGATTCTGCTCTTCATGATACCATTGGGGCTGAGTTATTCAGTTAGGTGACTGACTGCCTGTCCCAATGCAACCCTATATACACAAGATTGTACATATTCATGTCATTTTGATCGGCCGATCGCCTTGTTCTTCGATTTCCTGCAGCACGCGTGTTTCGAACGAACTTGGTGCAGGGCGGCCTCAGGCAGCAAAGTTGGCTACAAGAGTAATCATGTGCATGGCCTTGTCTTCAGGCTTCGTTCTGACCTTGGCCATGACCCTGCTACGCAATGTCTGGGGACACTTGTACAGCAACGATGGCGAAGTTGTGGCGTACTTTGCTAAGATGCTGCCGGTTGTCGGGATATCATTCTTCATGGATAGCCTTCACGGCACCCTCTCAGGTGGCTGGCTAAATCATATACTGAATGTTTAGATCAGGACTAATTTTCGGGAATCAGAGTAGTAATCTTGTGTGTTTCAACTTTGATTTCTAGGCGTGCTCACGGGCAGCGGCAAGCAGAAGATCGGCGCTGCCATTAATCTTGGCGCCTTCTACTTGGCAGGCATCCCGATGGCAGGGTTGCTTGCGTTTGTCTTCCATATGAATGGAAAGGTATGTACGTCCTTTGCTCAACGTCTCATCTCCAAACTTAGCACATGAACATCTTTGAATCAAATAATGACATTCAAAGATGGATATTTATGATTCGAATGCATAACCTCCCCTTGCATATCTTCACAGCTATACATAATTGCTCTTGGCAGTGGGAGCTTTTTCTTTTGACACCTATTGGTCCAAATTTTTGTTAATTGTATTGAGCATCTAAATGAATTCAAATTTAAAAGTTGTCAAGTGCAAATCTTCAGATCCCATCAAGGGCTACAATGTCCATATTAAAGTTTCTTCAACAAATTAAATATGAATATTCCAAAATTTTCAGAATCTCACATATAATTTTTTTTTCTTATTTTTGGAATCATGGCAAATACCATATTGGAATGGAGGGAAATATGATTTCTCACATAATGTATTCCAAATCGTGGCAAAAACCCCTTATCTCTGGAAGTTCCAACTTCCAGACCAGGAGGCTCATCTTAGATAGTACTTAACCTGAGCTGTTAAAGGTAACACAATGTCATATTGTTTCAAAGAACACAAGAGATGGAGTGTCCAATATTTCTTAACACTCCTTTCATCCAAAAGTGTAAGAGACGCATTCAAACTTCAAAATCTTTAGATAGAAATAATTAGTCTAATAATAACAAAAAATTATGCTACACAAGTGGTTAAATTGGATTTGTATTTAGAATACTTCTAATGAACCAAATTTTGTTGCCACGAATGATATACTATAAGAGACGATAACTGTTAAAATGTGATTTTGAAGAGTGTAATGTGTTTCTAACAGGGTCTTTGGCTCGGCATCGTCTGCGGCAGCCTCATCAAGGTGCTCTTGTTTGCATCTATCGCGTGGTCAACAGACTTGAACAAGGAAGTAAGTAGAGTACGCTGACCAAATTCTATCAGGATGCTGCTCTAGACTGGCCAGGGTGATATATTCCCCTTCCTGTTTCAAATTTCAGGCAGTCAAGGCAAAGGACAGGGTATTTCGCTCATCTCTGCCAGTGTCATGAAATTTGAGGCATCATGGTAAGTTGCAGTCAACTGATTAGCGTAAATGGAATGATGGCAAAAGAAAATGTTGCTTTTATTGTTGCAGTGAAACCGTGCAACTATTTTTTAGTGTCACTTTAGATTTCTTTTGGAGATCTTCCTGCATTACATTTAAACATAGTTCCTCCTACAAGTATCTCATTCCTGCGATTGATGGGTTTCAGCATAAATATGATGAGACAAATCATTTGGACGAAGGGGTTAGAAGCCAGAACAAGTGAAAAGCACCCACGAAAAAGTCTGAAATTACTCAAGATAAATCATGAAAATTACGATAGAATAAGCACACAAACATTACTAAGGAACCGATGCAGTCGGTTTCGCCAGCATTGAGATGCCACCGCTACCAATGGCAACGTCCCAGCCACAGCACTGCAGCGTGGGGTAAAGGCTCAAATGTTTAGACTACAGTCTGCAGTAGTAAGTGGAGGAAAGATGGCTCTCCTCTCCCCCCNCCCAGGAAGCCTAGTATGTTCACGCAAAGATTCTTCGACAGATGCATCACATCAATTGCGTGGCGAACATGTAAGACTTGCCAATAAGGTAGTTCCCACAATATAGACTTCTTCTTCCACATTGGAGCATGTCCCTGGCCATCCTTGGGAACAGGTTCGCTACCGTGACCCTTTCCAAATACTACCTTCACATCCTTGATCATCGAGAACACACGCTTTCCATTACGGAACAAAGGCTTAGCACGAGTTTCGGGCTCTCCTTTAAAATGCTTTCCTTCGGTTCTTAGGGGGTGATTGGGAGGAAGGAATCGGCGATGGCCCATGTATACGCACTTCTTACAATGTTTCAAATAGATGCTATCTGTTTGATCTAGACAGTGTGTGCAGGCCATGTATCCCATGTTCGACTGACCCGACAATTTTGCAAGTGCAAGCCAATCATTGATGGTTACGAAAAGCAAAGCTCGGAGGTCGAAAGACTCTTGTTTATACTCATCCCACACACTTATGCCTTCTTCCTTCCAGAGCAGCAAGAGATCATCGATCAAGGGTCGCAGGAACACATCAATGTCGTTGCCAGGTTCTTTTGGCCCTTGTATAAGCACCGGCATCATGATGAACTTCCGCTTCATGCACAGCCAAGGAGGAAGGTTGAAGATACATAGGGTCACAGGCCATGTACTATGAGCGCAGCCAAACTCACCGAACGGGTTCATTCCATCCGCACTTAGACCAAATCTTATGTTCCTTGGGTCGTTGTCAAATTCAGGAAACTCTCGGTCAAGGTTTCTCCAATGGGACGTATCTGCGGGGTGTCTAATCATGTGATCTTCCTTACGATCTTCTTTGTGCCAACGCATCAACTTAGCGTTATCCTTGTTTTTGAACAAGCGCTTCAAACGTGGTATTATAGGGAAGTACCACACCAACTTTGCGGGAACTCTCTTCTTGACTGGCTGCCCATCAACATCACCTGGATCGTCTCGCCTGATCTTATACCGCAATGCGCCGCAAACAGGACAAGATTCTAACTTCTCATATTCCTCTCCGCGATACAGGATACAGTCGTTAGGACATGCGTGAATCTTCTGTACCTCCAATCCAAGAGGGCAAAGCATCTGTTTAGCTTCGTATGTTGTCGACGGTAGTTCGTTACCATCAGGAAGCCAGTTCTTTATAATCTTTAATAGCTCACCAAATCCCTTATCGGTGACACCATTAGTTGCCTTCCATTTAAGGATCTCCAGCGCGGAACCCAACTTCTTTTGCTCCTCCTTGCAACCAGGGTACAACGGTTTTTTGTGATCCTCCAACATCTTCTCGAACTTGAATGACTCCGTCGTTGTTTCACTGTTTTTCTGTGCATCAAGCAACACCTGACCTAGCTCGTCAGGTGCCTCCTCTTGCGCAACATGTGCTTCACCCTCGTCCATTGGTTCATCTTGAAAGCCACCAGCTTCATGAACAAATGCCCAGTCTGGAATGTTGTTATCATCATCTTCTTCATTATCTTCCATCATAACTCCAAGTTCACCGTGCTTGGTCCAAAGACTATAGTTGGTCATGAAACCTCTTTCATAAATGTGGTTCCACAGAGTACCTTTATTCCTGTATTCCTTTTTATTTTGGCAAACGGTGCATGGACAACACATTAAACCCTTCGGTGACCTGTTGGCCATTGCCGCATCGAGAAACGTTCGTAGGCCATTAACCCACGCCAAGGTGCTCCGGGGGCCGTACATCCATTGCCGGTCCATCTGCAATAAATTTATCCATAATAAAAGACATAAAGTACAGAATGTATTCAAAGAAACATAAATTTCTCCCTAGCCTTTTCTTTTAAAAAAATGGCATAATAATATACACACATATCATAAAGAAATAATTCAAAATTAATGTATAAATCAAAAAATCATGCTCATTCTTCCTAATATCTTCCTAATATTCTTCCTAAATAATTCAAAAAATCACTCTATATGTGTGATAGGCAAAATATCTAGTAAACCTTCTCTAAAAAGCAAGAAAGCAATTCTACATAGTTCAAATTAATGTAAAAATCAAAAAAATCATGCTCATTCTCCCTAACATTTCTTATAAAAAATGACATAATAATATACACACATGTCACAATGAAATAATTCGAAAAAAAATCACTCTACATGTGTCATAGGCAAAATATCTAGTAAACCTTCTCTAAAAAGCAAGAAAGCAATTCTACATAGCTCAAATTAATGTAAAAATCAAAAAAATCATGCTCATTTTCCCTCATCCTTAAAATCACTAATTACTCTATCGAGAAAGCATGAAACGAAAAATAAACACCGTGATAGAAGAGAGGATGAAGTTGCTAACCTTTTGGCGCACTTAGATGAGTGAAATCTCCACAAAGTTTGGAAAAAATGGGTAGCACCTCCCCTCTAACACGCCAATATAGCAGAGCACAATGTCAGCAATAGCGTCGAAATCAATGTAAATGGCAGTATCAACCACGTTATTGCCCAATGGAGCCTCAAATGAACACCAATAAATCAAATGCCTGCTGGCTGATGATCTCCCTTCATCTGAGAATCAGAGAAAGATGCTCATATACATGCACCTGCAGTAAGTACATGCAGTCAGCTCCTAGGTATTATCCTACCTGGAGGAAACAATTTCAATGGCTAATTTATTTCAGCTAGCTCAGTCAGCAGCAATGGTGGTAGCCTACTAATAAATTCTTCATCTAGTAGCCAGGTGATTCTGTTTCCTAGCCATGGTCAACAATATGGGCCTCCTAATTGTAATATCACTTAGTTTGAAGTATCATTTTGCTTGATCTTGAAGAACCTTCTGAGTTTTATGTTTATTTTCAGTGGATTTTTTATTTTAAGTGGCAATCTTGCTTGTTGGTACAATACTATTGTGTGCCATAATTTGTTTCCTAACTTATTTGTTGATAGAAATTTCTTGTGTCTTGGTCATGACATTTCTCTTAAAATTGCAGATCATTTTATGATTTCACATTGATATTTTCTTTCCATCCATATATAATTAAATTGCACCAAGGTAGTCAAACTCTACCAATTCCAAAAAGTATAATAACTGCATATTGCATCCCAATTTTCTACAAATTAAGTTTATCAGCAGTTTAAATCACCTGCTGTTTTGCTTCCAATGTCCTCCTTGCCCACAACTTAAATACACAGAATACCCGCATTAATTATCATGACAAAAAAATTAAAGTTTATGCTGGTTGAAACTCGTGAACTATAAACTTAGAGTTCTTATACTTTCCCATTAGTCTCTTTGGTGCATCAATAATTATACTAATTGATATGTGATGCTAAATATTGATCTTTTGCACATTCTAGTATTATTATATTATTCACATGATCTCATCACACTGCTTGGTTTGGGATTTTTTTTCATTTGAGACCTAGTCCTGTCAAAAGTTTTGAATTCTTAGTTTATTAATAATTAAATTATTAGTCCTCTTCTGAGCCTAACCTTGCTCACTGATTTGTCATTGGTTGGTTTAATGTGGGTAACATATATTCCTTTTAGCCAGTGCGGTAAACCTGCAGCACTTAAGAACCTTGAGATTCAGCACTGTGAAGACCTTGTATCAATTTGTGAATCAGAAGTAACCACAAAAATAGAGCATGTGCTTATTTCAGGCTGCCCGAAACTGAATCGACCAGCCCAACCTTTCGTCAAAGGTATGCAGAAAATAGCCAGTTAGAACTAATAAAATTCTGACTCTCTCCCTCTTTTTCATGCAAATAAATAAGTATTCATTAAAGAAATCTCTGGCTTATGAAGGACTGAAGTCTCAACTGTAATGGATTAAACGAGAGAGAGAGATTAAGTTCACCGGAGATTCAGTCGGGGGCGAGCAGCGGCGGCACCGGCCATGGGAGAGAGGAGAAGGGTGATCGATCGAGGTGTGATGGGTCAGGCTCGGCGAAGAAGAAGGTGGCCGATTTATTGTCGGACGACTTAGTGCCGGCTGGTAGGTTCAGCCGGCACTAACGTGCATTATTTAGTGCCAGCTGATGCTGCAAACCGGCACAAAACTCGCCCAGCCAAGTTTGTGCCGGTTTATAAGTTGAGCCGGCACTAACTGGGCATTTGACCGGGTGCTGACCGTTGCGGGAGCGCGCATTAGTGCCGGTTTGCGATTCTAGCCGGCACTAACATGGCTCCCGCGGCACTGTTTCCTGGAGCCGGCACTAAACGATGACATTAGTGCCGGCTCAAGGCCGACCGGCACTAACGTGCGCGCACCAATATGAAGTTCTTTCGTAGTGTATGGTCCTGGCATATGTGCGGTATGGGACGTGCATAGTCGGATACGAGCACTCAGGTCCTTCGTTCCATGACCGCATGGTATATAGGACGAGTTCCACGGGCACTCAGGCCTCGCCATTTGGTAATGACGCGGTATGGGACGTGCATCGCTGATATCAGCTACGAGCGCTCAGGCCCTTCATTCTATTATGGCGTTATATAGGACGGGTTCTGTCAGCTTCGGGATACGGGCACAGGGCACTCAGGCCCCGGCAATGATGATGGCAGGCGCAGTATGGAACGTGCATCGCCAATATCGGCTATGACTCCAGCCCCGCCATACGACCAAGGCCGACCGTAGCCCAGCACCAGATACAGGAGCTCCAGGTTGTTTCTGTTCTATTGATCGTTCATTGATATTTAAATACGTTTGATTTTCATTCTAACATTTGGATATTATATTGTAGACCCAGATGCAGCAGATGTTAGAAGAGAGGTTGGCGGCCCAGCGGCAGCAGTTAGAGGCTGATTTCCAGATGCGGTGGACGGCCGAGCAGCAGAAGATGCAGCAGATGTACATGTGGATGCAGAGCATGGCCGCAAAGCAAGGTGTGCCGGGGCCAAACATCCAATTTTCTCCAACGCCGGCATATCCTGGATCACATACACCTGTGAGTCACTTCGGACAACCTTCAAGTTCAATTTCTTACAGAACCTAGAAAATTTAGATAATTAGAGAACTTAGAAGACTTTAGAGAACCTAGAAGATTTAGATAATTAGAGAACTTAGAAGAATTTAGAGAATTAGAGAACCTAGAAGATTTAGAGAATTGTGAGAATTCATATAGCAAATTACATTTAGAGAATTCAAAAAACATTCACAAATTAGAGAACTTAGAGAATTTAGTCCATTTATAAAACTTATATGTTCATCTCATGACTTCTGATGTATAACTTGTCTAACAAATGCATAATCTTGTCCTATGTGCAGAACCAGTCGGCGGGATCTAATGCGCCAAATGAGGACCAAGATTTGTCAAATCCGTCGCCGTGGTCACAGTGGCCTCCTTCTTAGAGTTTGTTATGTTGGTGTCAACTAAGGTGATGGATGTGATACTTATTTCTAGATTGTGATGGATATTGTGATGGATTTGTGTTTGTGATGGATTTGTGTTTGTGATGGATATTGTGAGATATATTTGCGTTTGTGATGGATATTGTGATATATTCCTGTGCAATGTGATGTATATGTCATGCATATGATATTTGTGAGTTGGGGTTCTTTTTAACGAGAGAAAACAGCAAAAAAACCAGCTGTTTGGTCACTTTGCCAAGTGCATTTACCATAGCACTCGGCAAAGTGACCACGCTGGGTCATTCTGTTAAGTCCCTTTGCCGAGTGCATTTACCATAGCACTCGGCAAAGGGGATGTGTTTGCCGAGTGTCTGGCCGGGACACTCGGCAAACGGGACATCTGTTTGCCGAGTGTCCGGGTGGGACACTCGGCAAAGGGGGAATATTTGCCGAGTGTCAACCGTCGGACACTCGGCAAAGGGCACCCTGACGCCGTCTCAGAGGTGACGGCCGTTAGTCACATTTGCCGAGTGGGCCATGTCTTTGCCGTGTGCCAGGGGACACTCGGCAAAAGGTTTGCCGAGTGCCCGATGTTTGGCACTCGGCAAACAGCCCTTTGCCGTCACTTGTTTGCCGAGTGTGCCGTTGCCGTGGGCTACACTCGGCAAAACTGTTTGCCGAGTGTATAAGTCCCTTTGCCGAGTGTATTTGACACTCGGCAAAGGGGGGGTTTCCCGTAGTGTTTGAACAAGAGTGGCGGCCCTATATTGGGGCATAAGTTCCTGGATCAAACTCACAAGGTAAGAAGTATCATTGCCGTGGTTTCGCAAGAACCAGGTCTTCCAAGGGAGCGTGTTTGGCTCATGTAAGCGGTGAACGAACTTCATCAGGAGGCTGCGATTCAGCTCCTCCAAGCTTTTGAGACCCAGTCCCCCATCCATTTTGTCTTGACAAACATTTTCCCAGGCAAGAAGGCACTGGGAGCCGTGGGACTTTTCCTCGCCGGTCCATAGGAAGGAGCGATGCCGAGCGTCAAGAATTTTGTAAACCGTGCGGGGAAGAAGAAGGGATGACATGAAGTGGACCGGCAAGCTGCCCAGAACAGCGGCAACCAGAACGAGACGCCCTCCGGTGCTGAGAAGGCAAGCCTTCCAGCCGGCAAGATATCTATCAAAGGAGTCAATCAGAGGTTGAAAGTCTCTAACTCGTAGCTTGTGAGGGGAGAGCGGCAGCCCGAGGTAGGTTTGGGGGAAAGACGAACGTTGGCATCCGAGGGCAGCCGCCATGGCATCAGCGCCCTCGTCCTAAACATGCATCGGGACAAAAGTCGACTTATGAAAGTTGATGGACAGGCCAGTCGCAGCCGAGAAATCATCCAGAAGCGCCCGAAGCGCAGCCATAGCTGCGACAGTCCCCTTTGCTAGGATCAGGGTGTCGTCTGCATATTGCAAGACTGGACATGGAAGGGAATCGTCAATCGGGTGCTGAATCAGACCGCAATCCGACGCGCGTTTAATCAAGCGCTGCAGGACATCGGCCACGATGATGAAGAGGTATGGGGATATGGGGTCTCCTTGCCTCAAGCCCCGCTTGCAGTTAATCCAATGCCCCGGCACACCATTGAGCAGGACCGACGTCTTCCCACTGGTAAGAATTGTCGAAACCCATAGTCGCCACCGATGATCAAAGCCCCTGGCCTGCAGGATACGATCTAAGCTGTCCCAACTCACAGAATCAAAGGCTTTTTTGAAGTCAAGCTCGAGAACAGCAGTTGGTTTCTGTCGTTTGTAACAGCAGCTCAGAAGATCAGCCGCATAGACAAAGTTTTCAGCAATATTGCGCCCGTGGACAAAACCAGTCTGGTCTGGGTCGACAATCGCAGGGATGAGAGGTTTAAGCCGATTCGCCATTGCTTTGGACAGGAGCTTCATTGGACAATTTTGGAGAGAGATGGGTCGGAACCCATCAGCGGTGGTGACAACTGGTTTCTTGGGGAGCAGCACCAGGTGCGCTCTGTTCAGAGCGTCCAGCTCCAGGGTGTTGGCATGGAAGTCATTAAACATAGCGCGAAGGTGAGGTTTTAACTGGCTCCAGAAGGCTTTGTAAAAGGAGGGGCCAAAACCATCTGGGCCAGGACTCGCATTCATGTCCATGCCGAACAGGGCCTACGAGATTTCTTCCGTAGTGAACGGGGTCGAGAGGTCAGAGCCATTGACAGAGAAAACAGGGTAGAGTTCTCCAAGGTCGAAACTCCAGGAGGTGTGGCTTGGGGAGCCAAGTAGATCAAGGTAGAAGTCGTGTAGGATCGCACTCTTGGCGTCATGCGAATGGAAGAGGGTCCCATCCCTGTGAAGGCATTGTATGGAGTTTTTCCGGTGCCGTCCAGTTGCAGCAGCGTGGAAGAAGCGAGAGTTTTCATCCCATTCAATGGCAACCCGGAGATTAAAACGTTGCCTCCAGAAAGCAAGCTTCATGGAGTGAACAAGTTGGAGTTCAGTGATCGCTAAGCGTCAAAGAGTCATTTCAGGAGTGCTTAGTGGTCTGCATTCCTCTAGCAAATCAAGGGCGTCAATTAGCACTTTAATGTCCTTTTCCTTTTGGTCCAAGGGAAGTTCCCTCTTCGCCGAAAGGCGACATTCCCGGCGATAGCTCTTCAGGACACGACCGAGTGATGGAGGAGAGGCAAGAGGATCAGGGACAACCAGGTGGGTGCTGATCCGACTGCGAAAAAGTGGGCGAAGGAGCCACGCATTCTCGAAGCGAAAGTAGGAGCTCTTAGGGATGCGGGAGGAGGCCGAGATCAGCAAAGGGACATGATCAGAGGCGTATCTAGTGAGGGACGCGAGCGTGGTGTTCGGGAAGGTAGCGTCCCAGCATAAATTCACGAAACATCGGTCCAAACGGACCAGCGTCGGGCACTCACGCTTGTTGGACCAAGTGTAGGCCCGGTCTACCAAGGGGATTTCAATCAGGCCGAGTTCATGAATGAGATCGTTGAAGCGGGCTGCTTCCGCAGCGTTGAACCTGTCGTTATTTTTATCGGAAGAGCAGCGAACCAGGTTGAAATCCCCGGCCAGCATCCAAGGCCCATGAACTCTCGAGGAGATGGAGCCCAGCTCAGCAAGGAAGGCGGGTTTTTCATGATGGGCCATCGGAGCGTAGACATTAGTGACCGTGAAATTGGTGCCGTCTGCCGCCAGAGCTAATTCGACAGTCAGAGTGTATCGCCCAGAGTGGGTGTTAGACACCGAGAGAGAGTCATCCCAGGCCGAAGTCATCCCGCCGGCGGCCCCCTCGGCGTCGAGGGAAGCGACATGTTTGAGCCTAGAAGGGAGGAAGGAGGAGCATTTCACAGCCGTGAGCTGCGAAAGCTTAGTTTCTTGGAGAAGTGCTAGGTTGGGGCGAGCAGCAATGAGTTCAGAGAGCACGTCCTCACAATGGCTAAGCTGCCTGAGCCCACGAACGTTCCAAGAGAAGAAGATGATAGAGCGATTAGACATAAAGAACAAGAAGGCACCACACGAACAAACCAACATACGAACAAACACCACCACGAACTAACATACGAACAAACACAAGCACAACAATAGCTACCCGCGCCCGTCCACATGGAAGGGGGACTGAACGAACAAGCAAACTGGTGAACAAGCTACACCGGCCACCAAAACGCCGGGACCCCAACCACAACCTCTTCAGAGAGAGGACAACAACAACACACACACGCACCCTGCACAGAGGGGGGAAAGCGCATGCAAGCTTACAACGAACACTAGCTCGCCGCGCACAAACAGCGGACAAACATGAACCTAACATCAGACAACATGGAGCGTCTCCTCATCGACCTCAGCGAGGCCGGACATACCACAAATCTTGCCGAGGAACTTGAGCTTGCGAGAGGGGATGCGAGCAGGCGGCGGGCGCTCCAGCACCCCAGACGTCTCGAACGCCTCCTTCAGATGCTTGGACGCATGAGAGAGGTCGAGCCGAGCCTGCAGAACCCTAGTAGCCTTTGCCGTGACATCTTCGTAGAGGGGGTTTTCCTTGGCGGCGAGGCGGCGGCTGCGTCGCACCTTGTAGGCGCTGTCAGTCGCACGCTTGCGCCGGACACGCCGCCACCGCACGCTGACCTTGTGCTCCTCCTCGGCAAAAAGCTCACCAAGGGAAGCGGAGGCCGAGCGAGGGGGGTCCCCAGACGCCTCGCTCACACTGTAGATCTCAGTCGAAGCAGGAGCAGGCGTTGGGGAGCGCGGACGTGTTGGGGTAGGGAGATCACGGATCACCAGCCTGGGAACACCGGCCAGGGCAGCCACCCGGGAGACCGCCTAGAGCGCACCCGCACCCAGAGACCAGAGAGGAATCGAAGGGTTAAGGAACGCTCCAAGTGCCCGGCACGAGCCGCGGCGGGACGTCAGAGCCCGGACGAGTCAACTCGGGGGGGGGATCAGCCGACGATTCCGAAGCGGACCCCGCTGAGTTCCAGGCCCCAGGAGCACCGGGGGTGGGAACGCCATGGCGAGGATGGCGCGGCGGGCTATCGAAATCAGGATCCGAGAAGGTGTGGTCGTCCGGCGGAGGGGCACCCGGCGGGTGCTGCCAGTCGGCCACCACCCGGAGCGAGGCGATCCCAGCCAGGCCACCAAGCGGGTTGCGGACGATCATGTGTGGCGGCACTACCCGCCCCTCGTCCAGAAGCACAACCACCCGAACCACCGAGTAGTCGGCGACCCCGAAGCCATAGGGGCCCTCGACCTCCTTGATGCAGTTTTTATCGATGTAGCAGACCCGCCCAAGCACCTGGAACGCGGCACGAATGCCCTCCTCGTGCCAGTGCTCAGGGGGGAACTTGGTGGCCGCGATCTCGACCAGCCGCCGGTAATGGCAGACAAAGCGAAAGTCCGCCTCCTCATGCCGGATCAGCGTCAGCCGGTGCCCGTCCAAGTCAACGGGGCCTCTGCTCACCGCCGACTCGCGGAAGAACGAGTGCCTGAACACCACCATCATGGCCCCATATGAGGATGGGGCCAGCCTGATGGGTGGGTTGCCGCTATGGCGTTCCAAGGCCAGCCGGATGAAGTTGCCGGGGTCGGCGTGCTCAGGCTCAATGAAGGCGTAGGCCAGGCGGCGGCTTGGCCCGAGATCCACGAAGGGCATGTGGACCTCCACGAACTCGTGTTCGTCGGCGGTGGGAGTTGGAGGAGCAGGGGTGCGGATGAAAGGAATGGCTGCACGCCAGGCTCGGTGAGTGGCTGTGGCAGTGGGAGGAGGAGAAGTGGTGGCTGCGAAACAGACAGCGGGTGTCCGCCTGCGGGATCGGGTGGGAGGTGGGGAAGAAGGAGAGCGTAACTGAGCTGGTGCTGCTGGGGGAGTGGCCCACCAGTCCAGGGTAGGCGATCTACTGACACGGGGTCCGGAGACCACCCACGACGAGGCTGGAGGCGGGAAGCGACGGGCGGCGAGGGGGAGCCCTCGCCCGGCGAGGACCCAGCATCGCGCCTCGCGAACTGCCCCCAGGTCGACCGCGCCGATGAGCCCACCATCGGGCAGGTGAAGCAGAAGTGGCCGTTGTGGAAACAGCCCCGGCAGCGAACCGGCTCACGGCACTCAGCAATGAGGTGGTCAGAAGCGTAGCAGCGGAAGCACCTCGAGTGAGGAGAGGGAAGTGACTTGGTGCGTCAAAGCCCAGACTTGCTTCTCGTATTTATAGGCAAGCGAGCAGGAGAGAGGAGGGCCTCTAAGTACGTGCGCGCGCTCACCGCAGAAGAGCCCCGCACAGCGCGGGGGTTGAATCCCTAGCAGAATCGAAGAATGCACATCATGGGCGATGCTGACAGAAGAATGTAGCTGAGCAGTGCAATCCGGATGACCAGCCGGTTCCAAGATAAAGTGGGCTGGGGTGATGAGGGCCTCAGGGAATGGCTGCGCCGCACACGGACGTGACGGCCGACGTGCGGGGGCGACGTGCGGCGCGGCGATGGAGGTTGGAGGATGCGGGCTGATGTTCACCGCGGGAAAAGACATGTCCTCCAGGAGCGTTGAACCCGCTTTGAAGCACCTGGGTGTTGAATGCTCCCTCCCAGTGCAATCCGGGGAGATATGGGGCGGAGAAGCATTCATGGCGTGCTCTAGGTGAGCCGCGGCGAGGCCGGAGGTAGGGGATGGGTGGGCATTAAAGACGGGAACGTCTTGGGCATGAACAGCTGGCCCAAAAAGATCGATGGAAGCAGCCCGCGGCCCGTAGATTTGAATTGTTGGAACAGTCACGGCAGCCTCGGGACCGACGTCCTCCTCCCTCGGCGTCCGGGTCGGAGCAGAGCAGGCGGGCGACTGAAGCACCCCGGAGGAAGCTTGAAGTGGCGGTGAAACCATGGAGTCCATGACGCCGACGTCTTCCTTTCCCGGTTCCGACGACTGGGCTGCAAAGGACGCGGCCGCCGCCGAAGAGGAGAAGAGGAGGAACGAGAGAGCGCCCAGGGAGCACCTGCCCTGAACAGCAATGAACCGAGCAAGGTTGGCGGTAGCAGCCACAGCAGTGAAAATACCTCCCGGAAGAGGAAGCACCCAGAACCGGAAGGGAGGGCGGGAGAAACAGAGATCCAGCGCTTTCTGCACATTAGCGAGGGACGCCTCGCAAGAGTCCCGAGCAGCACAAATGAAGAACATGCAGTCGACAGACGGTTCACTCTGAGGCCGAGCCGGCACAACCAGAGAATGGAATCTACTGAGAACCTGGGCACAGAAGGCCGTACCTAGGCTCACGCGTCGACGTCACTGCAGAGGCGCAGGCCTGCGCCCTGCAACAGAGGGGGATCAGGACTGCCTGCTCCTGCGAGGTGGGGGGCTGCTGTTGGCCGCCGTCCTGGGCCCAGCAGCACCAAGCAGCCGATGGGATCGATGGCGACGACACGGCCATGGGACGGTGGCGCCGAGCGGGAAGAAACGGGGAGGGATGTTTGGCGGGCGAGGGAGGAGGGGAGGAGTGGTGGAGAAGAGCTTGGGGTAGTTGGGCGGCTCCTCGCTGGCGCCGTCGCTGAGAGCAGTTTCGGTGACGGAGGCATCGCAGGAGCGCCCCGCGAGAGCGCTAGCGGAGGAGCTCATTCTCCCTCGATCTCGTCAGCTTCGGCTCCCTCTTTCTTCTAATTATTTTTATGCCGCTACTTGATTATGTCATTGGGTCGTCCAACCGATCGAGCTGAGCGCCACCATGCAATCCATCAACACTACTGCTACGACACCGTTGTTCGCGACCGACGAGGCCGGACAGCACAGGCCGGCGCCGTCGACGTTTCGACTGCGTTACAACCGGCCCATGGACCAACAAGGCCATGATAATGCCGACGCCCTATATTTATATGCATCATCTCATCATGCATGGAGAACGCGAAGCAAAGATCGAACAAGACGACCACAGCAGCTTAATCGGAGGTGTTCCGCGAGCACGACTTGCGGATATAATTAACTAGGAGTCTTCCGAGGCCCTAGGAACCAGAAGACCACTTCGCCCATATCAGATCTACCCAACGGCAGGCAATGGAGTGCGCACATATATCGGAAACCTGTATTTGTTTTATTGCATATATGAAAAAAAATATGTGTTCCCTACTTTGTCTTTGTTTATTTCTTTTGTGTATTTATTTACACTGGCACGCCCGCAATATATATTTTTCCCCCGCGTGTAAAGAAATCCTCCCGGTGATTTTTCTCCCCAAACACCTACAAGCATCTCGTGGCGCAGCGCCATCTCCCGACACGGTGCTTCCGCTGCAGCGGATTCTGGCATCTGGCCAGGGACTGCAAGCGCCCCCGCAGTCCGGTGTCGTCGGCCTCCTCCGGGGAGAGAGAGGCCAGGTCTTGGGCGCGCTCCCGCCGGGATTCTCCACCAACGCCCATGGACAGGGTAGCCTTCGGTCGCACACCTTCTCCGTCGGTGGGCCCTGTGCTGACTGCAGCTCCGGGACGACAACAGCCGCGCCATACTGCGCAAGAGCGCTCGCCGACCCCGACTGGCGCAACGGCACACCAGCGCCGGAAGGCATCGCCCACTACCGTGGCCCCGCCCCGGCGGCATGCGCCGGAGCAGGGGCGTCAACGTCAACCACCACCTCCCACTCCTCCGCCAACTCACGACGCTACCGGGCGCGGATGCTCCTGCGGGCGCTCCAGGGGAGCTGGGCCGTCTCGTGACGGCAGGGGCACAGATCGCTAGAACCGCCCGCGCCACGACCCGCCCTACGCCGGTGAGGGGCCATCTGAGCACTCTGGCCATGACTCTGAGCAGGACGACCCCACCACCGGCATCACGCTCTCCGACGAGGTCCTCCCAGCTGGCCATATGGCTCTGAGGCCGGGCGAGGACGTGTTTCATCTCCCGTTCGCCAGAGATGGACACGGAGGAGGACCGACTGCGCTTCGCCCTGCTCGCCACACTGCCGGCCGGCAACGCTGGTAGCATCTCCAGCGAGGCCATGCGCCGGGCCATCTTGGCCCTGCCCGGCATGGAGGATGACCGCATCGATGTCCGGCACTTCTACCTGGAGGCCTTCTTGCTGGTCTTCACCATGCAGCGCGCTCGGGACTGTGCCATGAACGCTGGCCATATCCCGTGTTGGCGTACGGCTACTCCTACGGCCCTGGACCTGAATGTTGTGCGCCAATGGCGGCACGTTGCAGTTCCGGGCCACGATCGAGATTGAGGGGGTGCCGGCACATGCGTGGAGCTTGCGCGTGGCTCGGAAACTACTCGGGACTTCTTGCTGGATCGAGCACGTTGATTCATCGATGGAGGATCGCACCGACATGACCAAATACAAGCTCACGGCATGGACTGACGATCCTAGCCGCATACCCTGATCCAAACTGTTGATCATCGCTTAGCACGAGGTGCCGATCATCTATGACGACCTGGGCATGCAACTCATATTCGGCAAGCTACCACCCTGCCTCCGACAGAAGAAGGTGCTCATGTACTCTATACTGGTCCACCTTCGCAACGTGCCGACTTCCGCTCGTGCCCATCCTCCCCTTCGCCGGGCCCTTCACCACCATCCAGCGACGGCGACTCCGGCCACGACGGGAACCCCGACAGGGGCTATGGCGAGTCCCGCGGGTAGGGACCTCTGCTCCGGGGCTTCCTCTACCATGCTGGTGTGAAGGACGGCCAACCACCGTCCGAAGGAGGTGACAACGCCCACCACTCATCGCGTGGCGCGGCAGTTGCGCCACCGGCGGACCCCCCCGTGGTGCCTTCATTGATGACCCTGCCAACCACCTAGTTGGCTGCCCCTGTGTCCACACCGCAGGCGGCGGGCCCTCCGGCAACCGTCCCACCACCGTCGGCCACCATCCCACACTCTGACTACGGCGACACGGCCATCACGACCGATGGCGCGGCGTACTCAGGGGGTGCGTCAGCAACCCCGTGCAATGACGACAGTCGTGTCAGTAAGGCTGCCGCTAAAGCTGATGGAAAAGCTGAAGACCCTACAGCGGAAGCGCTGGTGCCTAAGCTCAACAAAAGCGTGCAAATCGACAAAAAGCTTCTTTAGCTTTATTGGTCGACTTGTGCCCCACGACGACCGGACCAGACCTGGTCAGTGACCCGGTCATTGGGCTCGACCGTGAGAATCACGACAGGGGGGGGGGAGGAGGATACGATGCTGGTCGAGATCATGGACCGCGATTCCAGACTGATTGCGCAGCAGCAGCAGCAACCAATCAAGACCTTCCAGCGGCGACTGCGACTGGGTGGCTGCGCTTCCCCGTGCAAGACCCCACCGGCCGCCGCCGCTAGCGTGGAGCCGGCTACCTTGGGGCCGCTCACAGGGTCTCGAACCGAGCCGCGGGCGCTCCGATAACAAGCCGCCCAGCTGGGCTCTGCTGGGCCGGATGGGCCGTCGGGTGGAGCGGCATCCACCCACACAGCGGCCGGCTCACCCGTCATGGTTACCCCAGCTACCAACAAGAGGATCTCCGCGATAAGACAAACCACGCCGAGCACGGAGGTGGCGGTGGCAGCCACGTCAGCCTTCTTGGCCAGCGTTCGTCAAGCCCTCCATGGACCTCTGCTGCCCCCTCCCTCCCCCCACGCATGTCGCTTGCCAACAAGGAAGACTGCGCTAGGCACAACACCACTGCGCAGGAGCGGGTGCCTGGCTACCCAATCTCCAGCGGCCGCTGCAATCAGGCCATCTAAGAAGGGAGAGGCATTGGTCATGCACAAGCTGGGTTACATCCCCCAGGCAGGCCAAGAATCGGAGCCAGCGAGGGCCGAATTTGACAACTTCTTCGGGAAGACCCTACAAGCATCGAACTTTGAAGCGATCAGAGGCCTGTTCCCCGTCGCACGCGCCCTATCCGACCGCGAACTGATGGCTGCAGCGGCGCGGGCGAGCGGATCCATCGCCGCGTGCTAGGTGCCGGAGCACTACTGCTCCTTGGTTGATCGTTCTCATGGATCAAGAAAACTACAATATCCTCATGTGGAACGTGCGCGGCCCCAACACCCACGCCCGTCGCCACAGTCTGCACACCGTCGCGATGGATGCCAAGGCATCGATCGTGTGTATTCAGGAAACCAAACTAAGTGTAATCTCCCTGTTGGCGGTTCTTAATGATAAAATATTATTGCCAACAAAGATATAAAAGAATGATACAACAAATAGACATAGGGTTATTTACTAATGAATTCCACAAGTTTTGGTGCATATGTGCTTACAGGAACAAAGTGGCAAAAGAAGGACTAAATTGGGCCCAGGGCTAGGTCGCCCGACCTCTCCTGGTCGGCCGACCTGGGCCTAGGCCCAGGGAGGTCTAACCTTAGCCCATCAACAGAAGCACACTTGAGAGTGATCAGGGACGTTGAGATCAGGTCGGTGGAGTTGAAGAGATGGGATTGGGCCACGTGGCAATCACTTGGATCCATGGGCCCACATCCCTGACTTAACCGACATATTTTCGACTTTACTCGCCGGAAACCGACCATGGGGCCCACAGGAGGGTGACCCTGACAGAGTGGGGCCGAGGGGCCACAGCCCTGGGTCGGCCGACCTATCCAAGTCGGCCGACCTGGCCGCCCGTCCAAACCGCCACCGCCTTCACCAGCAACTGTCAACCGCCTCCAGGAGCCCATCTGTACCGTGGATCATCTACATCGGTGAATCCTACGATCGGCCGATTCCCCCATGTCGGCCGACCTGGGCCCACCTCCGGACCGCCTCAACCGCTGCAAACCGACTCCAAACCGCCTCTCCAAGTTTTAAATAGCTGGACTCGGGGCAGGGCTAAGTATCATCGAGATGAAGTGAAGATCCAAGGCGAAGCCCTCCTCATATCTAGAGTAGAAGTAGGGAGAGAGTGAGGGAGAGTCTGGAGGAGTCCCGGCGTGTCGGCGACCCTCCACTTGTACCTCGACGGATGCGAGCTACTCAGTAAGTATCCGGGATTCAACTAGTACTTAAGTCTGAGCTATAGAAAGTTGAGTTCTCTATTGTGCTTGTGGGTTCGTTGCTTTATTCGTAAAGTATTCTATCTCTGATCAAGGTTAGGATAGCTGATATTATCTTAGGCGTGGTGCTTAGGTGTATATCTGCCCTCGTTTGCCTCGTAGCCCCACGGATTAGTAGAGGTAGGTGGCAGGTGGTGACAGCCCTGTCCGTCCTTTGTAATCCTCCAAGTACAGGTACGGCGTAGAGCTGTTGGCCGGCAATTTTCTAGAGGTCTAGAATACCCCGGTGCCCAAAGCAAGCATAGGAGAATTCCCTTAGCTATATTCACAGCCTTAGTGCTAAGTTATAATTTCTACCCAGCCTTTATATACACTCGATCAATCCGAACATTCTTAGTGATTAGATAGCCATTACGTTCCCCGTGGATTCGATACCTGGTTTACTCACGGGTGAAAGCTACTACGACAGCCGTGCGCTTGTGGACTTTCTGTTTGCCACCGCTAGTGTCAACAAACTTTCTGGCGCCGTTGCCGGGGAATGGTAGCTGTTGTCTAAGATCTAAGGTTGCCCGTTTATCTTTTATTTTTTATTTCTTTTGTTTTTGTTTCCAACCATGAATTCCACCCAAATTCATGAGTTCTCTGCTCCAAAGGGCGAATTATTGGAGCCGCTACCCTCGTCAAATCCTATCTTAACCGATAGCTATGAACTTCGCCCTGCCTTCATAGCTATGGTCCAGGACATATCCTTCTCTGGAGGTGATGATGAAAACCCATACCATCACTTACATGAATTTGAGTTGCTCTGTTCGTGTCTAGTTATATCGGGCATGACGCAGGCAACGATTAGATGGAAGCTCTTCCCGTTCTCTCTCAAAGAGAGAGCAAGGAAGTAGTATGACCATACCGTTGGGCTAACAAACGGTGAATGGGAAAAGTTACGGGACAAGTTTTGTCTTGAATACTTCCCTGTTCACCGGATCTGTGCACTTCGGAAGGAGATCATTAACTTCCAACAACGAGAGAAGGAAACGATCGCCAAAGCATGGGACCGGTTCCAGGACTCATGTCTAACTGGGACTGATCTAGGCTTTCCAGACTACATGCTCATGCAGTATTTCCGGTCTGGATTGCATAGTGGAGATGCCCGGTACATAGACATAGCAGCCGGAGGCTCATTCCTACATATAACCCCGGCCAAAGCAAAAGAAGTCCTAGCAGCCATCCGGGAAAACTCTCCTGCTGACGTGACCGACACTGAGCAAGAAGACTCCCAAGTAGAACTCATAGACTTGCCCAGTCCAGCTCCTGAGACCTTATCTGTTGAGGAAGAGGAAACTCAACCTCTCGGATTACCATTCGAGTTCAAGGAAGACCTTTTTGAAGATTTTGGGAACACCTTGAACTACACAACACAGAAGAAGCCTACGGTAGAGACCCCCTCCATTTACATGGAGACAGATTTCCTAAACGAAACCGTGAGGGAGCTTATTTCCATCCTAAACACGGAATGGTCAAACGAGGCTGAGTTTTCTTCTGAAATTATTCGGATTGACTCACCTTCGCAGACCATTCGAGGTTTCGTAAGCAAGGTAGTCGTAGACATTCTCTACAACCCGACTGTTGGGGAGAACATCATGTCTAGCTCTTTCGAACATGTCCTTGGACGTCGTAAGAAGCTGGCCCCAGCATCAAAACTCCTTAGAACACCCTCAGGACGTATTCTCGAGAGTCTCAGCTTAGCACGAGACCTTCTCCTCATGCACAATGGGATTGAGATGGCTCTAGACTTTTACGTCTTTGAGACATCAGATTTCGACCTCTTGATAGGACATCCTATCGAGGCCCTCCTACAGGATGTAACCGCGGAAGGAAACCTCCTAGCCAAAGTAGGAAGAAATCTCCTCACTATACCTCTAGCTAGGGTTAAGAATTCCATAGTTGAACCTTTGGTAGAACCTAACCCAGCCGAGGAAGTGAAATCCCTACAACCAAGTGACCCATTTGAGTTATTCCTCGAGGAGCATGTTCACGACTTTATAGAGGAAGAGGATGACGCTTCTGAGCCACTTGAAACCGAGGTGCCACCCAAGGCACACGTAGAGCTAAAACCCCTGCCTGCTGGTCTTCGCAATGTCTTTCTAAATGAGGACAGGGATTCCCCTTTTATCATTAGTGACAAGCTAACGCAGGATGAGAGTGATAGACTTGTAAAGGTGCTCGAGAAACACCGCTCGGCGTTCGGATACTCCCTCAAAGACTTAAAGGGAGTAAGTCCAGCACTCTGTACCCATCGCATTCCCATAGATCAAGATTCTACACCTTCTAGGGAGCCTCAGCGTAGGCTGAACAATGCGATGAGAGAAGTTGCAAAGAAGGAAGTTTTAAAACTTCTGCACGCCGGGATCATTTATCCTGTCCCTCATAGTGAATGGGTAAGCCCTGTCCAAGTAGTACCCAAGAAGGGAGGTATGACCGTCGTGAGTAACGAGAAAAACGAGCTGATTCCTTAGCGGACCGTTACTGGGTGGTGAATGTGCATTGATTACCGCCGACTCAACAAGGCAACGAAGAAGGATCACTTCCCGCTTCCCTTCATCGATGAGATGTTGGAAAGACTTACGAACCACTCTTTCTTCTGTTTCCTTGATGGGTATTCCGGCTATCACCAGATTCCCATCCACCCCAATGATCAAGAAAAGACCACCTTCACATGCCCCTATGAAATGTATGCATACCGCAGGATGTCGTTCGGGTTATGCAATGCGCCAGCATCGTTCCAAAGGTGCATGATGTCTATTTTCTCAGACATGATTGAAGAGATCATGGAAGTTTTCATGGACGATTTTTCAGTCTATGGAAAGACTTTCGACCATTGTCTGCAGAACCTAGACAAGGTGCTGCAAAGATGCCGAGATAAGGACCTGGTGCTAAACTGGGAAAAGTGCCATTTCATGGTCCGAGAGGGTATTGTGTTAGGACACTTGGTGTCTGAAAGGGGAATAGAGGTGGATAGAGCAAATATTGAAGTCATAGAAAAGCTTCCGCCTCCTACCAATGTCAAGGGAATCCGTAGCTTCCTAGGCCATGCGGGATTTTACCAGCATTTCATTAAAGATTTCTCTCAGATAGCTAGGCCCCTCACTAGCCTTTTAGTCAAGGATGTACCCTTTGACTTTGATGATGAGTGTTTACATGCTTTCACCATTTTAAAGAATGCTCTCATCTCAGCACCAGTCATTCAACCCCCTGACTGGACGCTACCTTTCGAGATCATGTGTGATGTTAGTGATTATGCTGTTGGTGCTGTCCTTGGACAAACCAAAAATAAGCATGCTATTTCGTATGCTAGTAAAACTTTGACAGGAGCTCAACTTAACTATGCTACCACTGAAAAAGAGCTTTTGGCAGTAGTTTTTGCTATAGAAAAGTTTAGATCTTACTTGGTAGAGAGCTAAGGTGATTGTTTACACCGATCATGCTGCTTTGAAATATCTGCTTACCAAGAAAGATGCTAAACCATGCCTTATCCGCTGGATTCTCCTACTCCAAGAATTTGACTTGAAAATTAAAGATAAAAAGGGAGTAGAGAATTCAGTGGCAGATCATTTGTCGCGTATACAGTTTACTGACATGCAGGATCTACCGATAAATGACTTCCTACGCGACGACACCCTACTCAAGGTGACTGCCTCCGACCCCTGGTATGCAAATATTGTGAACTTTATAGTTGCAAGATATGTACCACCAGGGGAGAACAAGAGAAGGCTTATCTACGAGAGTAGACTCCATCTATGGGATGAACCATACCTGTACAGGGTATGTTTAGATGGCATGCTCAGGCGATGTGTACCAACAAACGAGGCAAGAAAGATCCTTGAGCAGTGCCATGCAGCCCCATATGGAGGTCACTACGGGGCGTTTAGGACAAGATCGAAAATCTGGCAGAGTGGATTCTACTGGCCCACAATGTATGAGGATACAAAGGAATTCATTCGACGATGTCAGCAATGCCAGAAACACGGAGGGATCACAGCAAGAGATGCAATGCCACTCACAAACAACTTACAAGTTGAGTTGTTCGACGTGTGGGGCATTGATTTCATGGGACCCTTTGTCAAATCCTATGATAGCGAGTACATCCTGGTGGCAGTAGACTACGTCTCAAAGTGGGTTGAGGCAATGCCATGTCGAGCCGCTGACTCCAAACACGCGCGGAAGATGTTCCATGAGATTATCTTTCCATGTTTTGGAACCCCCAGGATGGTGATCAGTGATGGAGGGTCACATTTCATTGACAAGACCTTCCGAAAGTTTCTGGCAGAACTGGGGGTTAAGCACAACATAGCTACACCATATCACTCCCAGACAAGCGGTCAAGCAGAAACTTCAAACAAACAAATCAAGAACATTTTGCAGAAGACCGTGACAGAAATGGGCAAACGATGGAAGAGCAAGCTACCGAATGCTCTATGGGCCTACCGAATGGCATACAAAACGCCAATCGGGATGTCTCCATATCAACTGGTTTACGGCAATACTTGCCATCTACCAGTTGAACTAGAGCATCGGGCGTACTGGGCCATAAGAAAGTGGAATATGGATCTGCCAGCAGCCCAGCAGATAAGGAGAATGCAGCTGTCAGAGCTAGAAGAGTGGAGGGACAAAGCATATCACAGTGCCAGAATCTATAAGGATAGAACCAAGAGATGTCATGACAAAAGGATCAAGGAGAAGGAGTTCCACCCCGAGGATAAGGTATTACTCTTTAATTCCAGGGTGAAGCTCTTTGGGCATGGAAAACTTCGGAGCAAATGGGAAGGACCGTTCATTGTGGTGGAAACTTCATCGCACGGGGCAATCGTACTCCAAGATGATGAAGGTAACCTCTTCAAGGTAAATGGTCAACGTTTAAAAGTTTTCCTTGAACCTAATAAAGAAGATGAGGAATTTGATGTGATCGAGCTGGTCATGGATAATTCCCATTTATAATTTCACCTTGTGCTAAATCCTTAACCCCTAGAGCATTGATGCACACACTTTAGGGTATAGTGGACCTGTCACGTAGTACACAAAAAAGGAGAAGGTGACCGGGCTCAAGGCCAGGTCGGCCGACCCCACCAGGTCGGCCGACGTGCCACTGAGCCCGATCAACCCTAACCTTTGCCAACGTCCCGCACCAACGTCTCTAAAGCCGTTCCGCGGTGGACGAGCGATTCAACCTCTGACAGATCCAAGAAGAGGGTCATTCTTTCTTTAAAATTCCACCCATCCTCTTCTTTTCTCTCATCTGAGTTCTCCCTCGCCCACATTCTGAATTCACCCAACCACACCTTCCAAATCCCCAATAATGGCGATCGACCTTCGATCTGGAGGGAGAGCCCATTCCGGCAAACCAACTAGTACCCATCAACCTGGAGCAGGCCATGGAGGTGGTCGTATCCCCTCTGGCTAGCCTCCCGCCAGAGGAAGACACGAGAGGACGCACCAGGGGATCGGCCGACGGCCTAGGTCGGCCGACCGGCCCTGGTGGCCCCTCGAGGTCTCGCTCGGCGGTACGGTCCCAGTCTCCGAGGAGGACTCAGAGGCGTGATGCACAGGCATCAAGCCCATACAGAAGGCCGACGACGGGGCAATTGACTCCGAAGAAGATGCCGGCAGCCACTCCAATCAAAGGGGATGGACTCCCCAAGCTTCAACCAGGGGAGAAGTTGAAGGAAGTGGTCAGGAACAAGTGGGAGGACGTCATGGCATATCATTATACGTCCGATGTGTCCATCTACTCTCCTGCTAGCACCCCAGAGCCACGTTTCCGGGTCTTTGGGGAAAGGAAACCCAGGGGTGGCTATGGAAAGGGGCTGTTCCCTCCCCTCACACCTGAGGAGAGAAAGGAATTGGAGGAGTCGGTGGAGTCTTCACCCGCCGGCAAGATCAAGAGGCACATCAAGCCTCCTCCAATTCGCAGGCCTGGGGGTCATTATGAGAGTGATGAGGAAAAGGCCCCCAAGGCTCCCTCCAACGCTGAGTTACTAGAGTTGATTAATCAACTCGATCGTGACTATGCAAAGTTGGAGAAAAAGTTCGCTGAAGAGCAACTTGAGCGCATTAATCTTCAAGACGACTTTGATATGCTACGCAGATCAACAGTCGTGAAGCTTAAACGCTATGCCAAAGCCACAGGAGATGAAAACTTCTACAATGCACCATAGGCACCCTAGGCTTTGGTTTAGGATAGGCACATTAGTCTTTTTATTCATTCATTTCATTTATTTCAGTTGTTCATCATGTAATGTGCCTCTGAGTTATGAATGAAATAAAATGTTTAGTGTATTAGGATTGTGTCTTTTTGTTTCCACTTGTTTTGAATGAAAGGTACAAGTGTGGAGGAGATTCGCAACGGGAAACAGAGTGATACAACGCGAAACAGAGCATATCAGAACGCAACAAAACAGCACGCGAAAGGGCTGAACCAGAGAGGTCACCCCTAGGTCGCCCGACCCCACCAGGTCGGCCGACCTGGCCTGGGTCCCACCTCGCTTCTTCTTTTTCCTGCACGCTGGTTTGATCATCCTAACCTCTGTTTCAGTTGAATACTTGAAGAACCTGATCTTGGAATTCTGAACTTAATTAAATTAACCCTTTTTGCATCTCCCCATCACATGGAGAATATTAACTTACATATATTTTATTCCCTGTACCTTTTGACTTGTGGAAATCATCATGTTTTTAGGAACTCATGTCATCTAAGTTATTGCATTTTGAGATATGGCTTTAATATGAAAGATACTTTTACTCACTCGAGTACTTGGAATTTGTGAAAAGTTTTTAACTTTTAACCATGCTAAGCTCCTCATGGGTTTGAGAGACAACCACTTACAATTATAATCAAGCATTCCTTTTGAGCTTTGAGTTGTTCCAAGTCTTGTGACCCTTATTAGAGATACTTCATGTTTTTAAAGTCAAGATCACGTACACTCCACCATAAAAAGCTAAACCCTTACACTAAGGGTAAGGCAAAACATGCCTTTGTTCCATGTTCATGAATAAAATACTCCGAAGTGACTTTCTTCCCCAAAATCAAGATGAAAAGAAGATGTGGGCCATATGCATAGGACAAAAAAGAGAGAGGAAAGAAACTCATGCTAAAAAGCATCGAGTGAAAAAAAAGAGAAGAAAAGTGAAATAGCCCATATCCAAAAAGAAAAGGAAAAAGGGAAGGAAGTCAAGACAAAGGGGTATTACTACATTTCCACCTCATATCACACACTAGCACATCTTGACTTGATTACATGATTTGTCTCTGACTTGGATCCAATCCTTGGAATGACAACACAAGTGAATTAAAGTATGTATCTTGATAGCTCCACATATAAAGTTCTATTTTGGAGAGTTTGAGTGTTGTCCAACCACCATGAATATCCAGAGAGAAACTCGTTGAGGAGCAAGGCATTGGTTTTTCTTTTGCGAAATTCTGAAAACCCAAGTACTTGAGAGTAAAGTGTATCATGTCATAGAAAAAGCAGTTCCTTCCTGCAATAACCCAAGAAGACATGTTAGCCACTCATATAATTCCACTAAGCCTAAATGTTTGGGAATAACTTATATGTTTGTTCATGATTTCCATGATGAAGCTTAGACATTACTCAAGGATGAGTAAAG
>CM014275.1:53949072-53966551 GCA_004135705.1 Alloteropsis semialata | reverse complement strand
TCATAACCAAATTTGGCCATGCCCTGAACGGTACAGAGGAAAGGATTGCAGAGCTCAAATCCAAGAAGAATTAGACAATGCTATTGGTTGTTAAGATGGTGAAGGATGATGATGATAATGTTCAATGTACAGAGTAATTTCATACTTGATTTCAATAAAGTTCTGGAACCTTGTACTTGTGCAGAATGAAAATTGTTCCTTGTTGTCAAGCAACGGGGAATAAGACAACCACTGTTCTCTCAATTAGAGTAGTATTACCCTCAGACTTTTTTTAGTGTGACCTTGTACTGTTAAAGTGTTGAGCTGCTAATTTTTTTTTTAGCTTGGTACAATGTAGAGCCACAATTTTATCAAAAACAAAATATCACTCTCAGTGCATCGAATTGTAGGCTAAGCTAATTAGCAATGCAGAGATATCAGGGAATATTTCGTCATCAAAGTATTTGTAATGTCTGAAGTGATGGCCAAATCATGGGAATAGGGAGTACATTTAAGTTATGTTTGGAAACTTCTGATGGTTTATTCCATACAGATATATACTGAGGTTAGCATCAATATAGGCTGATATCATCAATTTGATTACTGATGGCTGTGAAGTACATTTATAGGTTTATATATTATATGGTTGAGCAGGAGCATATATATGTGAAGGCTATGATTGTTGCTTGTGATGGGTTAGGTTTCTATTGGGTTTGGTTTGGAGTTTTGGAGGTTTGCTAGCTAGGTGGGTTGCTTGGTCATCTTGTTTTTTCTAGGTTGCAATCAGTTCATACAGGCTGAAAATATGCTTGAATTAGTGTTCAAATGCTTTCTTGAATGCAGCGTTGAGTTCTGATATAGAATGTTCCTCTGGTTGATTTTCAAATGGTTTGTTCTGAATTGTTGGGTTAAGGTGTAGGGACTTTGATAAAGAGAATGAGGTGAAGGTGAACTCTGGCAAGCCTAATAAACTAAAACTGCAGCGATGCTCGGCTTGATGGTGTTGCTCGGGAAGTCGGGATACTTCAGCTCAATCATGCACAGCACAAAGTCCGAATTTTCGTATCCTCGAAAATAAACTCCGAATTTTCAGCAAAGGTGTTAAGATTCTCTACGAAATTTAAGATTGAATAAGATAGAATAATAGACGGGCAATATCACTAATGAACATAGATGCAACCACACAAGAAGGCTACAGTCTACCGGTATGATAATTGACAACAATGCCGCATATGGCCATTGACATTAACCAAGTGGTTTGTAACAGATGTGGTCATGTGATCCGCACTAAACTAAATCCTGATTGACCCTTTAGATCATTAAGAAAATATAGCTAGTTTAGAAAAGTAAAATAAAATTAGCGATGCCTTGAATGGCACAGAGGAAAGGAATGCAGAGCTCAATCCAAGAAGAATTACTGTGAGCTGTTCGTTGTACAAACCACTGGGACCTTTCATTCTTGTTGCTTTGTGAGCAAAGCGATTATTTTCGGTATAGGGAAAAGTCCAATTTAGACCTTTCAACCATCACACCAATCTGATTTTCAACCCTGCATCACAAAACCGGACACTATTGGCTTGTGATGTCTGATTTGCGATAGAGAGATGGAAATCATACTCTTGTGTTGGTTACAGAGTGTAAATTGGATTTTTCCCTTGAGTATAAGATAGCAAGGATCAAATCTACCTATGATGAACCTCTTAGTACTTTGTACAAAAAACATATATACATACGACAAGAGGTCACAATACACTAAAACATAGATAATAGTAATTAAATATGCATAAATGCACTAGAGATCGTATGAAAATATCAAACATTAGTGCAAGCAAGGTGGGCTGTGGCAGGTATGGCCACCATCATGGCTTGGCTTGCCATACTGGTGGCTCTACCACTGGCTCAACTCTTGTTTTCAAGCAGAGCAGAGCAACTCTCTTCTACTGGGTGAAAGCAACTGCAGTTCATGTAATGCGAATAGCAAGCTTGTACCATGTTGGTGGTTTGGACTTTGGAGTAGATATGTAAAGCCATCAGTTAACCTATCACCATTGGAAACTGCTGAAGTAGCTAAGGTTACCATACTACCTGATATAGATTATTGTGATCAACTTGGCCACTTCTGATGGATGACAAGCAGGACCATGCGGCGATCGAGACGACGAGGCCTGTAGTGATTTGTCTCATTGTCTGTAATGGGTTTGGTTTGGAGCTTTGGTGGGTTAGGTGGCTTGCTCTCGTTGAATCCCAACTCAAAGCTGAATCGGTCATAGGGCGCTGCAGACATGGATAGATATTTGTATTTGTTCTCCCGGAGTATATGGATAGATGCAGGCAACATTTTGTCAGTGCCCCATGAATATTCTTCTGAATTGAATAGGAGGAAACATGGTCAGATTCATTGCTCCCTCTCTTTGACAAATAAAAGAAAATCATCTTCCCTCTGATTTTGGCTAAGAAATTGATACGACAACAGTGGTTTCTCCATCCCCAGAGTTCAACGTTGTAATCGCTGTACCGTGAGAATATTTGGTCAAGCATTTTGTTATATTATTCCTATTTCAAATTATATTGGCAGCGTGCTAAAATTACAGGTTGATCAACCCATTTTCATGAAAAGAATTCAGCGTTGTCGTAGAAGAAGTTATTTTATTTCAAAAAGAAAAAAAAAGAAAAAGAAGTAATGCAATGCTCAATATCATCGAATAACAGGCAGGAGGAACATTTATATATAATATAATATATGGCCATCTTAAAAGAGAAGAATGGCTCTACAAATCAATACTCCACACGGGTACAAAACAAACACACCAATGAAGTCTAACTCACTCCATCAGCATATCCTGGTCAGTCATGGTGACCCATGGAGCAGCAGCTGGTCGATGGATCTCTGCCCCTGCCGTCGTCGTCATCCTCAGAAGCACATGTCGAGGACGCAGCAACAGCAGATGGCGGCGCAGCTGGGACGGACGGTCACGGACAGACACACGGAGCAAGCAAGGTCAGCACCAGGAGGATGTTGCTGATAGCAAATCAGAGCTGAGCATGGAGGAAAGGGGACCAAGAAGCTCACCATCCTTTCCAGAAGCCGTCGCCGCCGCGATTGGTGGTCTGGTGCTGCTGCTGGCCGCCGTACGCGCCGGCATCCTGGGTCGGCGGGTAGGCCGGCGGCGGCGCGACGTAGGCCGGCGGTGGGGGCGCGCCGTACGCCTGCTGGCCCGGCGGAGGGTACGCGGCGGTGGTGCCCGGCGGCGGGTAGCCTGCTTGGTAGCTCATGATCGATCGGCCGGCCGACGGATCAGCTGCGATGTTCGATGCTAAGTATGTATGAATGTATCAACAAGCACGCAAGAACAAGGCGGAAGCGAAGGCGGGAGGAGGAGGATGATGGCTGGATCGTCGCAGTGTCTGTATATATAGAGCCGGCGACACGCACCCGGCGATCATGGCTTTGCTTCGACGCGTCGTCGTCGTTCTCCTCCTGCTGACCAGAAAAAAAAACGAGCGCGTCGGTTCAGCTGGGGGCGGCTTACGTCGCGTCGCGGTTGTACGCGCTTCTTCTTTTACTTTGAAAAAAAAAAGAAATAAAGATATCCATTTTCTCTCTCTAGATGTCCTGAAGCCACGTGGAGATTTGTGGAGCGGTGGATGGTGCCAGGACGGCACGCGTTTGCTGACCAGAGCAGAGCAGAGACAGGGTACGGTTGTGGCCGGTGATTACACGCCTGACCTGACAATGTTTTCAAAAACAAAATGGTAGGCTGACAAAGGGCAGGAGAAGAATAGTTTCACGTAGGTCCAGGTAGTAGATTTTGTTTAGTTCATGAAAGTTGTTGAATTTTCTGTAGAAAATATGTATTGAAAATCGTGTTACAGAAAGAAAGAAAGGCACGTTTTCTAATACGTTACTTTTGGTTGAATTGCAGAAACTTTATCACACCTGGTTTTAAGGACAAAACCGAATGATAATCATATGTGCGCCAGGATCAAGTTTATACATATGAGACTTCATCAGTGATAAACAATAGCAGTATCACGTAAAACAATATAAAAGACTTACAATCTATCAGAGTCACAGCTTATCCTGGAAACGAAGGCTCCAACACTTCACAGGCAATCGACTGGGGGTTGCGTACGCCTAGCACCATCTTCAACAACTTCACATCATCTTCTGAGCAGCAGTAAGCAAGGATGAGTACACTTATGGTTGGTACTCAGCAAGGCCACAAGAAATAACCAGAATATCGATTCAATTCCATCTTCAAGTTTATTAATCATATGAGGGTCCAGGCCGCTCTTAACCGTGAGCACGGCTGATATATCAGTTTTACACTCTGCATATGTTTTACACTTTCACCACAAGCCGCGTAAAAGTTCAGAAGAACTTTGAACCCAATCATATTGTGCTAGCTAGGCACAATATCACACTTCCGAGGTGTGATTGCATAGCGACGCTACGAGGCCTTTACAAAGACACGCAGATAACTAGCAGCCCGTTAGAGTTTCGGCAGCGGTGAGGTCCATAACCCTCCCTAATGAGGCCGTACCTTAGCAAAGGCTACTCCTCCAAGAGGACCGAGCTATGACCCCTTCACCGGCCCCCTCCTTGCCCTTTCGGTAAGGCCTGCCAGTCACCCGTATATCTAATTAATTAGCCAAGACCAGAGCCATATGGTACTAATGGTTGTACTGTTTTTCTGGGTGGTTCTCCATGTTCCAATTAACATCATCGTGATATATTAAAAGCATAGATAGAAGGATGGTTAGGGACACTTGCCTTTCTCCAACGTAAAGTTACTCTTACTGCTCTTCTGCTCTTGCTCACTTGGAATTCTTGATCTTGAGTGAACAGCGATCCTTCTACTCGAAGCAATCATCGGGCACAAACATACAAAGCAAACAAACAAGTACAACTAAGAATAATACACCAATCATAGAAAAAGCTTTAAAAGAGCACACTAGAGGACGGGGCTCAGATCTATGGTTACGAAGGCTTAGAGAAACGCTGAAAAACGGAGAAACGATTAAAAAGACAACTATCGTACATTTGCATTTATGAGAGCACAAAGACTATATGCTTGATTCGTTTTAGTTTAACAAAAACAATATGAAGGATATTTCAGAAAAATACTCTAAGTTAGAATTATGCCAGATTAGAGTTTATTATATAAAACCGAGATAAGACTTAGTCAAGTTTTATTTATAATGTTCAAGTATTAATTATACCAATTAAACATTTAACTGAAAAAAAACATGTGTGAACATCTATCGGATAACTTTACGTCTCGTGTTCAGCTAACCACATTAATATTGAAAATACATTAACTTTGAGAATTAATCATATTAACAATATTATAAAAGCCGATGTAAAAACCTAATCAACTTTTATTTAGAAAAGCTAGATTAAGTTGAATATTAATCAAGTTAATATTATTCAAGAAAAATCGATGTATAAACTAATTAGTTTTAATTAGAAAAAGCATATGAAATAAATATTAATCAAATTATCATTTATTATAAAACACGGTGTGTGGCACTATATAGATTTTAATTAAATAACACAATGTTTAATAGGCATTAATCAAATTAATACTAAATTAATTTTCAAAAACAAGCATTATGTAAAACAGCACCACTAACGTGTATTTTATATGATCAAGATTCTAACGTAACTTGAACGAAACAGATCGAAGCTACGGTGATCAACCTACGATAAACCGAGGACCTAAACGTGATTAACTATAGATGGTAGGTGCTAGCTGGTAAAATTTGCAAGAGACAGACTTGGATGGCGGGTTTATTTCTTTCTTTCCCGGCGTCTCTTTAGCAAAACGCGCGAAGGGGTATGGCTGATCTAATTTGGGACGTCGGATGGACAACGGGCGGTGGATGGGGGATCTGTCGGTCAGCAGAGAGGAGGCGACGCCATCCTCGACGTTCTTTCGCGAGCAGAAGGGGGCGACGCCGCCCAGAACAGTGCCGGCGGCTCTGGGCGTCCAAATCGCCGGAGCTCCGGTGGCTTAGGGCTCCATATGGCGTGGGGAAACTGGAAAGGAGGGAGTGGGGATCATGGGGACGTGCTCACCATCCGCGGAGATGTACTATGCCGGCCGGAATTCGTAGTTGAGGCTGCGGCGGTCAGAGCTTCACGAGGGCGGCGCTGTTCCGACACCGGATGATGACAAGGACAGGCTGGCTGGGTTCGGCTCGACGACATGGTGCTCAGGGTGTGACGGCTTCATCCGTCAGCATCCAGGCGACTGGAATTTTCTGAAAAAGACGGCGGCGGTGTGAGCTTCACAGGGCGCCGCATCTCCGGCGGCGGCGGGGTCCAGGGATGGACGGGCGACGAGAAGGGGAGGCGGGCGTGCAGCCTGACGTCGCCAACTTGGTGGCATAGGCGGCTTGGTTGGTCCGGCATCCAACGGACGCGGCAAAACGAGCGGCGGCGCTTGGCTGCTCCATCCAGGCGCGGTCGCGATGGCGGCGGTCGGGATGACTGCGAGGTCGGTGCGTGCGTTTGGTGCGGGAATTGGGGCAGGGACTGGAAGAGGAGGTTCGGGCGGAGGAGCTGTGGATTTTATAGGTGCCAAGGGGGCTTCAAGCAGAGGGGAGTGGTAACGGCGGCGGCTGTTTTTTTTTTTGATCAAAGCATACCTGTATTATACGTTAAGGACAGTACAAATACCAGGTACACCAGAAAAGGATACAGAGCACAGCTTCCAACCAGAGTACACCAAGGACCGCAAAGAAAATAAAATTACAAACAAGACCCCAGATCCAAGGCAAACCGCCTGCTCATGACGTCGCCATCTCCGACCACCGCCGGTGAGGGAGATGCCGGCCATCCCCGTGAGCTGATGAAGCTCCATCGCCCGCTGGCTTTGAGGTGAGTCGCAGTAGACACCCGTCGCGGAGGACGGGATGAAGCTATCGGCGTTCGCTCGTCGACCGGGGCCGCGCCCCAAGCTCCACAGCTCCTGAACCGCAACTCGAACGGCGGCGGCTGTTAATGGCGCGGTGGGAGGGGGCGTTCGCGGAGGAGGGGGGGTGGGGTGGGAAGGAGGCGAGGGAGGTGCATCATTGCGCAGTCAAGGCGGGCAGTAAAGGGGGGAAAGGCTAATGGGCGTGAGGAGGGGAGTGGGCGCTCGGCTCGCTGGCCTGCTTGGATCGGTGGGGAGAGAAGGAGGCTAGTGGGAGGTAGAAGAAGGAGATGACGGGTGGGCCCCGTCGGTCAGTAAGAGAGAGGAGAGGGTGGTTTGGGCTTGGGCAGGTTGTTGGGCCGCAGAGGGGAGGAAAAGGGGCCCGGGTTGGGCTAAAATAAGGGAGAGAAAGGAAAAGGTTTTTGAGATTTATTTTGGGGAATTTGATTTGGAATTGTATTGGGATTTGAATTGGAATATTTGGTTTGGAATTTTAATAGCAATTGGATTAGGGATTTTGAAATTTTGGGTGTTACAAACTTGCAGAAACTAAACAAGACCTTTGTGAAGGTTGAAAAAAGTACTACTAAGGTGGTGTTGATGTTGTTCTAAACGGATTTAGGATTGTGCAATCAAATAGGAACATTAAGCACCTATGGTCAGGATTTTAATAAAGGAAACCAATTGGACTTGGTCAACATATTTTCAGTTAGTACATCAATAAAATTCCCAGGCCATGTTTAACGCTACAAGCTATTTGTATTACTCCCGTATACGAAATTGAGAGGATTTCAACCAACTTAAATGGTGGACTAGTTGTGCACCTGCTCTGAAGATGGAAAAAGGACAAAGGACTCAAGGAATGAGCCCACACACAGACACGCCCACCATGGCCAAGCATAAGGCAGTGCGGTGACAAGCATGAGGCCACATGAAGCCAATGCTTAGCTTGCAGGTGCGGTCAAGTTTTGATGTTTTTCAGGATTATGGGCAACAAAATCAACACAGCGATCAAGACATTCAGCCTAGCAGAGGTTCCTTAGTAATTTTTCTGAGAATGCGCAGGAGAACTGCGCATCATTGCATTAAGAAGGAAATCAACTGGTTTTAAGTTACAACGCGGGCCAACCGGGCGCACGCACACGGAAAAGAGAGCATGGGACATACTATACCAACATGTTTACAACCAAGAGGCATCGAGTAGTGGCCGAGGACTTAAGTCGTTCCTACCGTACTACTCGGCCAACCCAAGCCCGCGAGTTTCTTGGCGCCGGCTTGAATCCATAGCTCTGCCTCCTCGCAGATTGCATCGGCGATCGTCGTGGCCTGCAGCAGTGGCGCTTTGCTTCTGTTAAAGACAATATCGTTGCGCGCCTTCCAGATTTTCCATGAGACCAGCATGAAGGCAGAGTCGAATCCAGCCCTCTTGATCTCATTGTCGCCCTGCCGATGCATAGCCAGCCACCAATCCAGCATCGAGCTCCTTGGTTTGGGATGTATCATTCCCCAGCCGAGGGCTGTCAGGATGTGGTGCCATAGCTGTCTGGTGAACACGCAATGACAAAACAGGTGGTCTGCGCTCTCCCTCTCTTGGTCACAGAGGAGGCATTGGGCTGAGTCCTGCAGGCCTCACCTCTGGCGCCGGTCTGCTGTCCAGAGACTTCGGCGCGCGGCCAACCAAGTGAAGAACTTGACCTTGAGGGGTGCCCACGCCTTCCAAATGGTCTTCCTTCCAGCGAAGTAGGACGAGCCGATGAAGAAGGCCCTGTATGCCGATCTGGCTGTGTAAGTGTTGGTTGAGGTCCATCTCCAAGCCAATGTATCCTCAGTCGCTGGGCGGAGGAGCACGACCGCCATTGCGTGCCAAAGCTTGATGTATTGTTACAGACTTTGTGTGGTCAGTTGGCCGGTGATGTCCTGGATCCACCTTTGGTCATTCATGGCAGTGGCAACTGTTCTTCTTCTCCGTTCTCTTGCCCTGACCGCCTTGCAGAGCTCGGGGGCAATGTGACAAGGTGAGTTCGGAACGAGCCAACTGTCCAGCTAGAACAAGGCTAGGTTACCGTCCCCAAGCCGTACCTCGAAGGAGGTCTGGAACATGGCGTCCACGAGCTGGTCCTTGCCGAACCCGATGTCAAGATGCCGCCATGGCCTGCTGTCGTCGGTTCTCTGCAGCCACATCCAGCGTAGGCATTGTGTGTACGCTGTGATTCTCAGATCGGGGATGCCTAGCCCGCCCAGCTCCGTCGGCCGGCATGCCGTCCTCCATGCAACCGTGCACTGGCCTCCGGACGCGCGATTCTTTCCTGCCCAGAGGAAGCCATGGCGGAGCTTGTCGATCTCCTTGAATACCAAGTCAGGCACCTTGACGGAGATGATGGAGTGGATGCATCTCGACATCATGACCTTGACGGTGGTTAATCTGTCGGCTTTGTTCATCAGTGGCGCTCTCTAGGTCGGCATGCTCGCTGCGATCTTATCGATCAGCGGTTGGAAGTGTATCTTCCTCAGTCGCCCAATTGACAGCGGTAATCCCAAGTACGTGATGGGGAATTCAGTGAGCTGTGCAGGGAAGTGACGCTGCACCCTACCAATGTCCTCCTCGCTGCAGCTGATGGACGCCACTGAGCTCTTGTGCATGTTCGTGCGAAGGCCAGAAACCTCTCCGAAGAAGCTCAATGTATCTCTGGCAGTGATCAAATCCTGCCTAGTAGGTGCAATGAAGAGGACGACATCATCGGCATAAATGGAACAGCGGTGCCAAACAGAAAGTCCACAAGCGCACGGCTGTCGTAGTAGCTTTCACCCGTGAGTAAACCAAGTATCGAATCCACGGGGAACGTAAAGGCTATCTAATCACTAAGAATGTCCGGATCGATCGAGTGTATATAAAGGCTGGGTAGAAATGATAACTTAGCACTAAGGCTGTGAATATAGCTAAGGGAATTCTCCTATGCTTGCTTTGGGCACCGGGGTATCCTAGACCTCTAGGAAATTGCCGGCCAACAGCTCTACGCCGTACCTGTACGTGGAGGATTACAAAGGACGAACAGGGCTGTCACCACCTGCCGCCTACCTCTACTAATCCGTGGGGCTACGAGGCAAACGAGGGCAGATATACACCTAAGCACCACGTCTAAGATAATATCAGCTATCCTAACCTTGATCAGAGATTAGAATACTTTACGAATAAAGCAACGAACCCACAAGCACAATAGAGAACTCAACTTTCTATAACTCAGACTTAAGTACTAGTTGAATCCCGGATACTTACTGAGTAGCTCGCATCCGTCGAGGTACAGGTGGAGGGTCGCCGACACGCCGGGACTCCTCCAGACTCTCCCTCACTCTCTCCCTACTTCTACTCTAGATATGAGGAGGGCTTCGCCTTGGATCTTCACTTCATCTCGATGATACTTAGCCCTGCCCCGAGTCCAGCTATTTAGAGCTTGGAGAGGCGGTTTGGAGTCGGTTTGCAGCGGTTGAGGCGGTCCGGAGGTGGGCCCAGGTCGGCCGACATGGGGGGATCGGCCGACCGTAGGATTCACCGACGTAGATGATCCACGGTACATCCACGGTACAGATGGGCTCCTGGAGGCGGTTGACAGTTGCTGGTGAAGGCGGTGGCGGTTTGGACGGGCGGCCAGGTCGGCCGACTTGGATAGGTCGGCCGACCCAGGGCTGTGGCCCCTCGGCCCCACTCTGTCAGGGTCACTCTCCTGTGGGCCCCATGGTCGGTTTCCGGTGAGTAATGTCGAAAATATGTCGGTTAAGTCAGGGATGTGGGCCCATGGATCTAAGTGATTGCCACGTGGCCCAATCCCATCTTTTCAACTCCACCGACCTGATCTCAACGTCCCTGATCACTCTCAAGTGTGCTTCTGTTGATGGGCTAAGGTTAGAACTCCCTGGGCCTGGGCCCAGGTCGGCCGACCAGGAGAGGTCGGGCGATCTGGCCCTGGGCCCAATTTAGTCCTTCTTTTGCCACTTTGTTCCTGTAAGCACATATGCACCAAAACTTGTGGAATTCATTAGTACATAACCCTATGTCTATTTGTTGTATCATTCTTTTGTATCTTTGTTGGCAATAATATTTTATCATTAAAAATCGCCAACAAGCTCCCCCACACTTATCCTTTACTCGTCCTCGAGTAATGTCTAAGCTTCATCATGGAAATCATGAACAAACATATAAGTTATTCCCAAACATTTAGGCTTAGTGGAATTATATGAGTGGCTAACATGTCTTCTTGGGTTATTGCAGGAAGGAACTGCTTTTTCTATGACATGATACACTTTACTCTCAAGTACTTGGGTTTTCAGAATTTCGCAAAAGAAAAACCAATGCCTTGCTCCTCAACGAGTTTCTCTCTGGATATTCATGGTGGTTGGACAACACTCAAACTCTCCAAAATAGAACTTTATATGTGGAGCTATCAAGATACATACTTTAATTCACTTGTGTTGTCATTCCAAGGATTGGATCCAAGTCAGAGACAAATCATGTAATCAAGTCAAGATGTGCTAGTGTGTGATATGAGGTGGAAATGTAGTAATACCCCTTTGTCTTGACTTCCTTCCCTTTTTCCTTTTCTTTTTGGATATGGGCTATTTCACTTTTCTTCTCTTTTTTTTCACTCGATGCTTTTTAGCATGAGTTTCTTTCCTCTCTCTTTTTTGTCCTATGCATATGGCCCACATCTTCTTTTCATCTTGATTTTGGGGAAAAAAGTCACTTTGGAGTATTTTATTCATGAACATGGAACAAAGGCATGTTTTGCCTTACCCTTAGTGTAAGGGTTTAGCTTTTTATGGTGGAGTGTACGTGATCTTGACTTTAAAAACATGAAGTATCTCTAATAAGGGTCACAAGACTTGGAACAACTCAAAGCTCAAAAGGAATGCTTGATTATAATTGTAAGTGGTTGTCTCTCAAACCCATGAGGAGCTTAGCATGGTTAAAAGTTAAAAACTTTTCATAAATTCCAAGTACTCGAGTGAGTAAAAGTATCTTTCATATTAAAGCCATATCTCAAAATGCAATAACTTAGATGACATGAGTTCCTAAAAACATGATGATTTCCACAAGTCAAAAGGTACAGGGAATAAAATATATGTAAGTTAATATTCTCCATGTGATGGGGAGATGCAAAAAGGGTTAATTTAATTAAGTTCAGAATTCCAAGATCAGGTTCTTCAAGTATTCAACTGAAACAGAGGTTAGGATGATCAAACCAGCGTGCAGGAAAAAGAAGAAGCGAGGTGGGACCCAGGCCAGGTCGGCCGACCTGGTGGGGTCGGGCGACCTGGGGGCGACCTCTCTGGTTCAGCCCTTTCGCGTGCTGTTTTGTTGCGTTCTGATATGCTCTGTTTCGCGTTGTATCACTCTGTTTCCCGTTGCGAATCTCCTCCACACTTGTACCTTTCATTCAAAACAAGTGGAAACAAAAAGACACAATCCTAATACACTAAACATTTTATTTCATTCATAACTCAGAGGCACATTACATGATGAACAACTGAAATAAATGAAATGAATGAATAAAAAGACTAATGTGCCTATCCTAAACCAAAGCCTAGGGTGCCTATGGTGCATTGTAGAGGTTTTCATCTCCTGTGGCTTTGGCATAGCGTTTAAGCTTCACGACTGTTGATCTGCGTAGCATATCAAAGTCGTCTTGAAGATTAATGCGCTCAAGTTGCTCTTCAGCGAACTTTTTCTCCAACTTTGCATAGTCACGACCGAGTTGATTAATCAACTCTAGTAACTCAGCGTTGGAGGGAGCCTTGGGGGCCTTTTCCTCATCACTCTCGTAATGACCCCCAGGCCTGCGAATTGGAGGAGGCTTGATGTGCCTCTTGATCTTGCCGGCGGGTGAAGACTCCACCGACTCCTCCAATTCCTTCCTCTCCTCAGGTGTGAGGGGAGGGAACAGCCCCTTTCCATAGCCACCCCTGGGTTTCCTTTCCCCAAAGACCCGGAAACGTGGCTCTGGGGTGCTAGCAGGAGAGTAGATGGACACATCGGACGTATAATGATATGCCACGACGTCCTCCCACTTGTTCCTGACCACTTCCTTCAACTTCTCCCCTGGTTGAAGCTTGGGGAGTCCATCCCCTTTGATTGGAGTGGCTGCCGGCGTCTTCTTCGGAGTCAATTGCCCCGTCGTCGACCTTCTGTATGGGCTTGATGCCTATGCATCACGCCTCTGAGTCCTCCTCGGAGACTGGGACCGTACCGCCGAGCGAGACCTCGAGGGGCCACCAGGGCCGGTCGGCCGACCTAGGCCGTCGGCCGATCCCCTGGTGCGTCCTCTCGTGTCTTCCTCTGGCGGGAGGCTAGCCAGAGGGGATACGACCACCTCCATGGCCTGCTCCAGGTTGATGGGTACTAGTTGGTTTGCCGGAATGGGCTCTCCCTCCAGATCGAAGGTCGATCGCCATTGTTGGGGATTTGGAAGGTGTGGTTGGGTGAATTCAGAATGTGGGCGAGGGAGAACTCAGATGAGAGGGAAGAAGAGGATGGGTGGAATTTTAAAGAAAGAATGACCCTCTTCTTGGATCTGTCAGAGGTTGAATCGCTCGTCCACCGCGGAACGGCTTCAGAGACGTTGGTGCGGGACGTTGGCAAAGGTTAGGGTTGATCGGGCTCAGTGGCACGTCGGCCGACCTGGTGGGGTCGGCCGACCTGGCCTTGAGCCCGGTCACCTTCTCCTTTTTTGTGTACTACGTGATAGGTCCACTATACCCTAAAGTGTGTGCATCAATGCTCTAGGGGTTAAGGATTTAGCACAAGGTAAAATTATAAATGGGAATTATCCATGACCAGCTCGATCACATCAAATTCCTCATCTTCTTTATTAGGTTCAAGGAAAACTTTTAAACGTTGACCATTTACCTTGAAGAGGTTACCTTCATCATCTTGGAGTACGATTGCCCCGTGCGATGAAGTTTCCACCACAATGAACGGTCCTTCCCATTTGCTCCGAAGTTTTCCATGCCCAAAGAGCTTCACCCTGGAATTAAAGAGTAATACCTTATCCTCGGGGTGGAACTCCTTCTCCTTGATCCTTTTGTCATGACATCTCTTGGTTCTATCCTTATAGATTCTGGCACTGTGATATGCTTTGTCCCTCCACTCTTTGAGCTCTGACAGCTGCATTCTCCTTATCTGCTGGGCTGCTGGCAGATCCATATTCCATTTTCTTATGGCCCAGTGCGCCCGATGCTCTAGCTCAACTGGTAGATGGCAAGTATTGCCGTAAACCAGTTGATATGGAGACATCCCGATTGGCGTTTTGTATGCCGTTCGGTAGGCCCATAGAGCATTCGGTAGCTTGCTCTTCCATCCTTTGCCCATTTCTGTCACGGTCTTCTGCAAAATGTTCTTGATTTGTTTGTTTGAAGTTTCTGCTTGACCGCTTGTCTGGGAGTGATATGGTGTAGCTATGTTGTGCTTCACCCCCAGTTCTGCCAGAAACTTTCGGAAGGTCTTGTCAATGAAATGTGACCCTCCATCACTGATCACCATCCTGGGGGTTCCAAAACATGGAAAGATAATCTCATGGAACATCTTCCGCGCGTGTTTGGAGTCAGCGGCTCGACATGGCATTGCCTCAACCCACTTTGAGACGTAGTCTACTACGACCAGGATGTACTCGCTATCATAGGATTTGACAAAGGGTCTCATGAAATCAATGCCCCACACGTCGAACAACTCAACTTGTAAGTTGTTTGTGAGTGGCATTGCATCTCTTGCTGTGATCCCTCCGTGTTTCTGGCATTGCTGACATCGTCGAATGAATTCCTTTGTATCCTCATACATTGTGGGCCAGTAGAATCCACTCTGCCAGATTTTCGATCTTGTCCTAAACGCCCCGTAGTGACCTCCATATGGGGCTGCATGGCACTGCTCAAGGATCTTTCTTGCCTCGTTTGTTGGTACACATCGCCTGAGCATGCCATCTGAACATACCCTGTATAGGTATGGTTCATCCCATAGATGGAGTCTACTCTCGTAGATAAGCCTTCTCTTGTTCTCCCCTGGGGGTACATATCCTGCAACTATAAAGTTCACAATATTTGCATACCAGGGGTCGGAGGAAGTCACCTTGAGTAGGGTGTCGTCGCGTAGGAAGTCATTTATCGGTAGATCCTACATGTCAGTAAACTGTATACGCGACAAATGATCTGCCACTGAATTCTCTACTCCCTTTTTATCTTTAATTTCCAAGTCAAATTCTTGGAGTAGGAGAATCCAGCGGATAAGGCATGGTTTAGCATCTTTCTTGGTAAGCAGATATTTCAAAGCAGCATGATCGGTGTAAACAATCACCTTAGCTCTCTACCAAGTAAGATCTAAACTTGTCTATAGCAAAAACTACTGCCAAAAGCTCTTTTTCAGTGGTAGCATAGTTAAGTTGAGCTCCTGTCAAAGTTTTACTAGCATACGAGATAGCATGCTTATTTTTGGTTTGTCCAAGGACAGCACCAACAGCATAATCACTAACATCACACATGATCTCGAAAGGTAGCGTCCAGTCAGGGGGTTGAATGACTGGTGCTGAGATGAGAGCATTCTTTAAAATGGTGAAAGCATGTAAACACTCATCATCAAAGTCAAAGGGTACATCCTTGACTAAAAGGCTAGTGAGGGGCCTGGCTATCTGAGAGAAATCTTTAATGAAATGCTGGTAAAATCCCGCATGGCCTAGGAAGCTACGGATTCCCTTGACATTGGTAGGAGGCGGAAGCTTTTCTATGACTTCAATATTTGTTCTATCCACCTCTATTCCCCTTTCAGACACCAAGTGTCCTAATACAATACCCTCTCGGACCATGAAATGGCACTTTTCCCAGTTTAGCACCAGGTCCTTGTCTCGGCATCTTTGCAGCACCTTGTCTAGGTTCTGCAGACAATGGTCGAAAGTCTTTCCATAGACTGAAAAATCGTCCATGAAAACTTCCATGATCTCTTCAATCATGTCTGAGAAAATAGACATCATGCACCTTTGGAACGATGCTGGCGCATTGCATAACCCGAACGACATCCTGCGGTATGCATACATTTCGTAGGGGCATGTGAAGGTGGTCTTTTCTTGATCATTGGGGTGGATGGGAATCTGGTGATAGCCGGAATACCCATCAAGGAAACAGAAGAAAGAGTGGTTTGTAAGTCTTTCCAACATCTTATCGATGAAGGGAAGCGGGAAGTGATCCTTCTTCGTTGCCTTGTTGAGTCGGCGGTAATCAATGCACATTCACCACCCAGTAACGGTCCGCTAAGGAATCAGCTCGTTTTTCTCGTTACTCACGACGGTCATACCTCCCTTCTTGGGTACTACTTGGACAGGGCTTACCCATTCACTATGAGGGACGGGATAAATGATCCCGGCGTGTAGAAGTTTTAAAACTTCCTTCTTTGCGACTTCTCTCATCGCATTGTTCAGCCTACGCTGAGGCTCCCTAGAAGGTGTAGAATCTTGATCTATGGGAATGCGATGGGTACAGAGTGCTGGACTTACTCCCTTCAAGTCTTTGAGGGAGTATCCGAACGCCGAGCGGTGTTTCTCGAGCACCTTTACAAGTCTATCACTCTCATCCTGCGTTAGCTTGTCACTAATGATAAAAGGAGAATCCATGTCCTCATTTAGAAAGACATTGCGAAGACCAGCAGGCAGGGGTTTTAGCTCTACGTGTGCCTTGGGTGGCACCTCGGTTTCAAGTGGCTCAGAAGCGTCATCCTCTTCCTCTATAAAGTCGTGAACATGCTCCTCGAGGAATAACTCAAATGGGTCACTTGGTTGTAGGGATTTCACTTCCTCGACTGGGTTAGGTTCTACCAAAGGTTCAACTATGGAATTCTTAACCCTAGCTAGAGGTATAGTGAGGAGATTTCTTCCTACTTTGGCTAGGAGGTTTCCTTCCGCGGTTACATCCTGTAGGAGGGCCTCGATAGGATGTCCTATCAAGAGGTCGAAATTGATGTCTCAAAGACATAAAAGTCTAGAGCCATCTCAATCCCATTGTGCTTGAGGAGAAGGTCTCGTGCTAAGCCGAGACTCTCGAGAATACGTCCTGAGGGTGTTCTAAGGAGTTTTGATGCTGGGGCCAGCTTCTTACGACGTCCAAGGACATGTGCGAAAGAGCTAGACATGATGTTCGCCCCAACAGTCGGGTTGTAGAGAATGTCTACGACTACCTTGCTTACGAAACCTCGAATGGTCTGCGAAGGTGAGTCAATCCGAATAATTTCAGAAGAAAACTCAGCCTCGTTTGACCATTCCGTGTTTAGGATGGAAATAAGCTCCCTCACGGTTTCGTTTAGGAAATCTGTCTCCATGTAAATGGAGGGGGTCTCTACCGTAGGCTTCTTCTGTGTTGTGTAGTTCAAGGTGTTCCCAAAATCTTCAAAAAGGTCTTCCTTGAACTCGAATGGTAATCCGAGAGGTTGAGTTTCCTCTTCCTCAACAGATAAGGTCTCAGGAGCTGGACTGGGCAAGTCTATGAGTTCTACTTGGGAGTCTTCTTGCTCAGTGTCGGTCACGTCAGCAGGAGAGTTTTCCCGGATGGCTGCTAGG
>CM014275.1:53886695-53948072 GCA_004135705.1 Alloteropsis semialata | reverse complement strand
CTCACCGACAGGGTCGCCTCGGCCGATGCCGCCCTGACTGCTGCCCTTCTTGTGGCGAAGAACGAGGCTGCTGCGGCTCAGAAGCGTGTCCGCGTTGCTGCTCTCGCTTGGGAGCGGGAGCACACCGCGGCGGATGCCGCTGCCCGCCGGATCGCCGAGGCGAAGCACTACCTCCTCATCGCCGCCGGTCAGCAGCCCGTCGTCCACTTCACGGACACCGCGGCTTCTTCGTCCCACCAGGCTCCGTCCACCGGTTCTACTTCACGGCGCCCAGCGGCACTTCCCCTCCTTCCTGCAGGTCCGGGACGACCCAGTCCTGGAGGAGATCACCAGGACTGGATCCTCCTTCACCGCGCTCATGGCTGCACCACCGGCCTCCTCTGCCACGCCTGCTATCCTTGGCTCTCCTTCCCCTGGGCCGAGCGGGGGTTGGGGTGGCCGTGGCGGGCGTCGCCGCCGGGGGGGGGGACGTGGTGGTGGCTCCGGTGAGGGCCGCCGCGGTACACCTACTCCGGCTCCTTCGCCTGCTCCTGCTTCTGGAGGTGCACCCTGGCCATCCTTCAGCAACCCATGGTCAGGGCGCATCTCGATGTAGCCGTTTCAGGCTCAGGCGGGGGGGCCTCGTCCTCAGCACCAGTCAGCGGCCATGTTCACTGGCCCTGCTCCCCTACCCGTGCCGTCCTAGACTCCACCTCCTCAGGCTCCTCCTGTCTGGCCTGGGGGATGGGACCAGGCTGCGCTGGCGCAGTACTTCAGCACCATGGGACTGACACCGCCGATCAGCACTGAGTGGATCGCTGACTCGGGCGCCTCGTTCCACACCACACCTGATGCTGGCATTCTCTCTTCTGTCCACCCACCACATCCCTCTTGTCCTTTCTCTATCATGGTTGGCAATTGTTCTTGTCTTCCAGTCACCTCTGTTGGCACTGCTTCTGGTTTCTTTCGCCTTCCCAATGTTCTTGTTGCTCCACAGATGGTCCATAACCTTCTTTCCATTTGCCAATTCACCGCTGACAATTCCTGTTCTGTCGAATTCGACTCTTCTGGTCTTACTGTGAAGGACTCGGCTTCCCGGCGTCCACTCCTCCGTTGTGACAGCTCGGGGCCCTTTTACACCCTCCGCCTCCCTACTTCCGATGTTCCACCTTCGACTTCACCTTCGTCTGCTGCTTTCGCCACCACTTCTTCTCCCACTACTTGGCACCGCCGGCTTGGTCACCCCGGCCGCGACGTTTTGGCTCAGCTCAGTCGCAGTGCAGATGTTCTCTGTACTAGGACACCTGATGAGCACCTCTGTCATGCGTGCCAGTTGGGTCGTCATGTTCGACTTCCTTTTTCTTCTTCTTCTTCTCATGCGAGTCATGTCTTTGATCTTGTTCACTGTGATCTGTGGACATCTCCTGTACTCAGTCTTTCCGGCTACAAATACTATCTGGTGGTAGTCGATGACTTCTCTCACTACTCTTGGACTTTTCCTTTGCGCGTTAAGTCCGAGACGTTCTCCACACTCCTCCACTTCTTTTCCTGGGTTTCCACTCAGTTCGGCCTCACCATTAAGGCCGTCCAGTGTGACAATGGTCGTGAGTTCGATAACAACACATCCCGTACCTTCTTCCTCTCTCGGGGTGTTCACCTGCGCATGTCTTGTCCGTATACCTCTCCTCAGAACGGCAAGGCTGAGCGGATGATTCGCACCACGAACAATGTCATACGCACCCTTCTACTCCAGGCCTCCCTCCCTCCCCGCTTCTGGGCCGAGGGACTCCACACCACCACCTACTTGCTCAACCGTCTTTCTTCCACTGCTTCTCCTGCTCCCACTACACACCACGCTCTTTTCGGCACACCTCCTCGCTACGATCACCTTCGTGTCTTCGGATGCGTTTGCTATCCCAACACCACCGCCACTGCTCCTCACAAGCTAGCACCTCGTTCGACTCGTTGTGCGTTTCTTGGCTACTCCCCTGACCACAAGGGGTACCGCTGCTTCGATCTCACTTCTCGCCGGGTCCTCGTCTCCCGACACGTTGTGTTTGACGAGTCAGATTTCCCCTTCTTCACCACTTCTACACCTTCTTCCGACCCTGAGTTGGATTCTCTGGTTTCGACTGACCCGGTGGTACCTGTTTCTCCTTCTCCAGCAGGTTTTCCCGGTGCGCTGACACCGCTCCCGGTGATCTCCGCTGCGCCATGCGCGGCCCCGACACCTGCTGTCGCGCCACGCGCGGCCCCGGAGACTACCGCTGCGCCACGCGCGGCCCCGACACCTTCTGTCGCGCCACGCGCGACATCGGAGACTACCGCTGCACCACGCGCGGCCCCGACACCTTCTGTCGCGCCACGCGCGGCCCCGGAGCACTGCTGCGCCACGCGCGGCACCGGTGCCCCCGCCTGCGCCACGCGCGGCCACGGGGTTTCCTGCGCGCTACGCCCAGCCCCTGCAGGTCTACCGGCGCCGTTCGGTGCCGGCACCGAAGCCGGCACCTCGGCCTCTGTCCCCGACTCCATCGGAGCCGTCGCCAGCGCCGCCGGTCCACAGTCGGGCCCGCTTTCGCCTTGATCAGGCAGTATACCACCCGCCTGTCATTCATTGGGATCCTGGCCACATTCATCCCATGGTGACACGGCGGGCGACGGGCGTTCTCCGACCGGCGGCTCTCTCCGCCACCGAGGCTGAGCCGGGGGTCTCTCCGGTGCCCTCCTCCGTCCGTGAGGCTCTGACTGATCCTCACTAGCGTCGGGCGATGGAGGAGTACACGGCACTTCTTGCCAACCAGACGTGGGACCTCGTGCCGCGTCCGTCTGGTTGCAATGTGGTCACGGGCAAGTGGATCTGGACGCATAAGCGTCGTGCTGACGGCTCACTGGATCGATACAAAGCTCGCTGGGTTCTCCGGGGATTCACGCAGCGGCCAGGTGTGGACTATGATGAGACCTTGGTGAAGCCTGCTACAGTGCGCACGGTTCTCTCCATTGCTCTCTCTCGCTCCTGGCCCGTGCATCAGCTGGATGTGAAGAATGCCTTTCTCCATGGCACTCTGTCAGAGACAGTCTACTGCAGCCAGCCAACGGGATTTGTGGATTCCAGTCGTCCGGACCTGGTATGCCGCCTCAACAAGTCCCTCTATGGTCTGAAGCAGGCTCCTCGGGCTTGGTACTCTCAGTTTGCCACGTTCTTGCTCTCGTTGGAGTTCACAGAGTGCAAGTCAGACACCTCTCTGGTCGTCTACCGCCGGGGCTCTGAGACTGCATATCTGCTTCTGTACGTTGATGACATCATTCGCACCGCTTCCGGTCAGGACTTGCTTCAGCGCATCATCGAGTCACTGCAGCAGGAGTTTGCCATGAAGGATCTGGGTGTGCTCCACCACTTCTTGGGTGTCACTGTTGAGCCTCGTCCTTCTGGCCTCTTTCTTCACCAGCGGCAGTATGCACTTGATATTCTGGAGCGGGCCGGATAACTGACTGCAAGCCGTGTTCCACTCCGGTCGACACTCAGGCCAAGCTCTCTACGGATATGGGAGATCCTGTTGCTGACCCGACTGCCTACCGGAGTCTTGCTGGTGCCTTGCAGTACCTCACCTTCACCAGGCCGGACATCGCATATGCTGTTCAGCATGTCTGCCTTCATATGCATGATCCTCGGGAGTCACACCTCACTGCTCTGAAGCGTCTCCTACGCTACGTCCGTGGCACCGTTAACTACGGCCTGGTTCTTCACCGGTCTCCCTCCACTGAGCTCGTCGTCTACACCGACGCTGACTGGGCTGGCTGTCCTGACACTCGTCGCTCCACTTCCAGCTACGCCGTCTTCCTCGGCGGCAACCTTGTCTCCTGGTCGTCCAAGCGACAGCCGGTTGTCTCCCGCTCCAACGCCGAGGCGAAGTACCGAGCTGTTGCTAACAGCGTGGCTGAGGCGTCCTGGCTTCGACAGCTCTTGGCAAAGCTTCACAGCCCGCTCGTCAAGAGCACTCTTGTCTACTGCGACAACGTCAGCGCCGTGTACCTCTCCACCAACCCAGTTCAGCATCAGCGGACCAAGCATGTGGAGATCAACCTGCACTTCGTTCGTGACCGGATGGCTATTGGTCATGTTCGGGTTCTCCATGTCCCGACCACCTCCCAGTTCGCTGACATCTTCACCAAGGGTATCCCCTCCTCGACCTTCTCGGAGTTTCGCTCCAGTCTCAACATAGCCGGTGGCTAGTTGGGACTGTGGGGGGGGGGTGTGTACTTTCTTTTCTGTCCAGTCTTGAACTCCGCTGCGCCGGTAAGTTCAGATTGCAGGTTTCTGTCCAGTCCTGAACTCCGCTGCGCCGGTAGTTCAGACTGCGGGGGGGTGTTGGTATATATATGTGGCCCTTATGGCCCATGTGTTAGGCCCATCTAGAGGCCCATGTACAGCTACTATATATCCCACCCTTCTGGGGTTTGGAGGAATCAATTGAGGCATAATCCTCTAGCACCCCGGGACAAGGAGATGATGTATTTGCAGAGTGGTGGAGGAAAGCAAGGAAGAGAACTGAAAAAAGCAAGAGAAAGGGGTTCAATTCGCTGGGTCTCTCCAGGGTCAGGTCTCACCCTTGCAAGTTTTTCCTATTAGTTTTTCTCTCTCTCTGTAAGATCAGCCCCTCACAGCTCGGTTCAGAGTGAGGTGGTGGTTTTTGTATGGGACCGATTTCTTTCCTTCTTAATACAAAGATACGCAGCTCTCCTGCGTATTCGAGAAAAACATAGGGGTACAAAACTCAAAATTATAAATTAAAATTTTAATTTGGTATCCTGGATTTGAATTCCTAGTTTTCTCAAGCTATAATTCCTAGTTCATATTCTTCCTGCAAATTTGTGACAAGTGCATGACACATGTTTCTTGTAAAACCTCATGGCCCAATCCCATATTGTGGAGAGCCAAAAGAACAACAACACGTGTGAATTTATGAATTGCTCGTCTTTTCCTGGTAATTTGTGCTCTAGAATACAGATACATTTGCCTCTTATATTCATAATTTTGAAGAAGCATGTTATGATTATTTTTTTTAAGTTATCAGAACAGAGAATCATGCACTTTTCACAAATGTCACAACAGCAAACCAAATAGCTAGATGAAAACCTGAAGTACACAAATCTGGGCAAAGCCAGGCAAACAAATGCAATTTATCTGGTGCTAGGAACCATGCTACAAATAATCAGAAATTACATATGCTTGCAGAAAACTAGCCTCATCGACTAAATATTAGAAATGGCCATAAATAAATGGTGTACTTACAACTCCCCAGGTGATGCTATTGGCCTTAATCCTTGAAATACACTATCTGGACGTGGTTCTCCCAATACTTTAACTCTTTCATGTAGAACAGTATTTGTAAGCTTTCTCATTGGCCTGACCTGATTGGGAAATTAGATATATGTTTGAAAGCACACAGTAAACTTCCAACTCACCAGCAAAGCATATTTTCAAGAGCTCTGCCTATCACATAGTGCTCATCAAGAAAACAACATAATATATATCATAGATTTACATACTATACTCATGTTTCAGTAACCAATTTTCTGATTTTATTATACAAAGTTCTCATGCTCACTTCAGTAGCATGGCATTCAACAAACATAGTTTAAGAACTTTGAACTTCATGATTTGTGCAGACACTAAAGCAGTTCCATCAGTAAGAACTCATGGCCTTTGACATGGTAGTGATTTTTGTTAAAAATGCCATTATCACGGTGAGCTATGTATGCAATCGTTTGAAGACAAATGTTGTTGCAGCATTTATTATCATAGAACACGATTATGGCATGGAGAAAAATGATATGGAAAGCATATTTTGTCATGGGCAGTCAATTGGGCCTTATGGGCCGGATTGGTGGTATGGTAGGCCCATTAGGGTTAAGGCTAGAGATAAGATATCTTGCTTGGGGGTTAAGTAGGCCTGTACAAGGAGAGATGTATCAATAAAAGGGCCACGGCCAACCAGATCCGTGATTATGACATATTTCTATCAAAATGGAAGGTAACTAAAAAGGGAGGTATAAAAACAGTACCCATGAACACCATACATGGAAAAGATCAATGTACCTTTCGATTAGCATATTCAACATTCAATGTTTCTAGAATAGGATGAAAAATTGTATCCACGAAGTCTTCTAGCTTGCCTTTATCGTAATAAATTTTTGCAAGCTGCAGCTTTACTTTCCCATCACACCACCAAGGTTTTATTTTGTCTGTAGTATTAGCAGACTGCAACTCTGCAAAAGTCATATAAAAACTCTGAAAAAGACGGCACTTAGTTGCATAAAACAGCTCAGTAATTACTACACCTGGATTTTCGGGAGGAGAAAGCAAAGTGACAGCATCATCTGTCTTGCCCTCATCAATAAGAAGGGACGATAAGGTCAATCGTATATCAATATCGTCCTTCATGCTTTGTAAGGCTAAGAGGAGAAGAAAGACACTATGTCAATAATCAAATTAGAGAAGAATTCAAGCACAAAACTAAAGCATGCCCTATAATTATTATTTCAAGAACTATGCATGTCAGAACCACGCACTGAATATATAAAGAACAAAAACGACGACTCTTCAGAAAGGTTCCTCAATGGTCAAATTACAGGTAGACTAGACTGATCATAAGCATAGAATAATAAGTGCATAAGAAGCAGATATACAAGTGTAATGAGAACAATCAAATATCATAGAACATAAGAAAATAATGGGCAGGACATAAGCTCCTCTTCATTTTAGGTCACCACAGAAGTAAAGATCCTTTCCTAAAGCCATCAAGTTAAAGGAATCCAGTAAAAGCATAATACTGAGGAGAACAGTGGTGCAATTTGCGCTTAGAATAAACCTGAGTCTATCTGTATTTAGTGTCAAGCAGAGAAGTGTTTCCTGAAGGTAATGGAACATAACCTTTGTAAAAATAAGGAATAGCATTTCTTTTGTCCCCCAAGGCGATGTAGCACTGAGCGACTTTGACATATGAACTACCCATGTCTTTATGATTGACATATAAACTACCCTGAAACAAGGAGGATATCAGAAAAAATCAGCTAAAAAGAAAATAAAGAGACAAACCTAAAAGCTCGAACCAGATGTAACAAACAAATTATTCCAGAAATCTTATAAGCTTCTAAATTCTTCATGCGTTAACAAATCAGGCCACATGTGTTAAATAGCCAAGATCCATGAAAGGTGATCTAAAGAATTTAATCCATGTATTAATATGCACAAAAAGATGCATGCTGCTCAGTCTTTGGCACTCTGGACGCTCCAACCAATAAGACAAAAAGGTAGCAATGTATAAAATTTGCGAGTAGCATAAGCCTGAGCAAACAAAACCAAATGTTTGGACTTCAGATCTGTATCCATTGAGGCTTCTATGGGTAATGTGCATTCCAATCAAATTTGGAACACTTCTCGTGCCAATTAAGATCTAGATGATGCTGTAAAATCAAGCTCTCAACACAGGAATTTATATTTCGTGATATTTCTGTTCAACGAAGGGCAGACCTGGCGCAGTGGTAAAACTCTCCACTTGCGGCCTGGAGGTCCTGGGTTCCAACCCGCCTCTTTGCAGAATTTTAAAAGATTCGCAAGGGTAAGGCTGTCTAGGAATTCCCTTCCCCAGACCCCACCTTGTGTGGGAGCTTTCGCACTGGGTAGGCCCCCCCCCCTTTTATATTTCTGTTCAACATCTACTAATTTTTTCTCTGCCAACTATGAAGGGCTTTTGACTTTCAGTGTACAATCTCCGCAAATGAATGTACTGGCTTACATGTTCCATCCAATGATTTGTTCATGCCAAAGCAATTCATATGTGATTCAATCTACTCCATCCCCCGCTTTCAAGAAAATTCTGAATAAAACACCAATTGTGCTAGGTCTTTGAAAAATAAGGAACATGGTACTTGAGTTGGAAAATAAAGACATTGCAGGCAAGATCTCAGTCCTAAAATCAACCTTTACGTACATATACTGAGGAAAGAGGAAAAGAAGCAAATCAATTACTCACATCATTATGTTTAGCAGCATTTCCAATCATCAGGTAAAACTTTACTGCATACTCATATAGCCCCATAGTTTCAAAATTGCTTGCGAGCTCCTTAATCACATTATTGCAATCTTTTGATGGCTCCAAGTGCACATCACGAAGGAAAATCTGCACAGAAATAATGGTACATGAGGAACTAAGAAAATAAGATTAGTACTATTTTGATGTTAGTTTGGAAAAAGAGTGAGTTTATGCAAACCAAGGTAATCCTACAGAATCATATTTACAACTCTTTAGAGTTGTGTCAACTGATATACAACAGAGCCATTTGGAACAAACCTCAGCATGTTTCATATCTCCAAGATAGGCATGGGTGATTACTTCCTTTGCCTGCAATTGTATTGGTAATTTTTGTTGAGATGGCAACTGTAGGCGTGCCTTCTTGATCTGCTTTAATGCTTCACTGAGAGCATTATTTCTGAGATAAAGGGCTATCAACAAATCTAGAACACTCCAGTCGATGTTGGTAGTTTGAGTATTAACATAGTCTTCCAACAAATTAATACCTTTGTCAATTTGACCACACTCCCTGTACATCTGAAAGAAAAGCAGGAATCAACAAGAGGCCCAAAATTAACTCAGTAGGGGGACACAAAAATACTACACACTGAACAAAAATTGCAAGAGTCCAGGGTTTTGCAAAACAGAACCACCCTGAACTGGAACCAGGTCGGTTCCCATTGTCAGAAAGATCCCATTCAAAAGAAAATAGTAGTTTTCTTGATGTATTTGAACTTGAAAGTCATCAAATCACATGAAAAGAAGAATGAGAATCGAGCAGTGAGCAAAAACATAAACATACAATGGAAATTTAGGAACTAAACTGGTCTATGGCTGGAATATCAAAGAAGGATTATTCTGGCTTACAGACAACTTCCCAGTAGTTTTTTCAATCCTACAGGAATTCATGCAATTATGCATAAAAAAATATTCGAATTGCCCTGCCCAAGAGCTACCGCAGATTAGAGAACTTGAGCAAAGGTGAGGGAATTAGCAAATTGGTGATTAAATATTTGTAATGGGCCTTATAAGAAAACTTAAACCAAGAACTGAAAAGTTTAGTACATTTTACAGTTAGTCTCAACTCTCAAGTAATAGTCATAACAAACTGTAATGCAACATACCTGCGCAGCTATTTTACGAACAGCAATATTGGTTGGATAAATTCTAACTATCTGCTCATATATCTCTGCAGCTTTCTGATAATCACGAAGGTTGCGATACATATCGCCACAAAGATACTTTAGATCTACATCTTCCGGATCTGCTCTCATTGCTTTTAAAATGCAGTGTCTTGCCAAAGAAGCATCCTCTTTTTTCCTGTAACAAAGTATTCTATGAGGTCACTATGTCCACTTTATTTTTAAATATATCCAAGAAAAGGCAACTAACCATGTCAAATTATCAGCACTCATTGAAATTAATAATCGCTCACAAAGATGACAACATAGGTCTAATGCAGAATGCATGCCGCATCAAAGAAAAACCTGAGGGTGCAAAAGTTTATTATTCTGTTCAACAGCTACACTCAAATCTGGAAATGAAATTAAAAAATAAATAAATGCCTGAAGACTGGTCGAAGTTGTACTACTATAGATCAAGCACCAGAAAAATAAAAAACCTTACTTGCATTCCTATGTGTCACCCCTTCACTCCAAATTTGGGGTACTGATGGTTGTTGCTTACTCCCTCTGTCCCAAAAAGAATGTAACTATGGGTTGCGTGCCAGTCAAAGTGGTTCACATTTGACCAAGTTTCTAGTGAACTGTATTCATATTTATGTAAATTTATTATGAAAATACATTTTGTAATTAATCTAACGATATTTATTTGATATCATAAAATTGATACTTTTTTATCTATAACATAAGATACTAAAACATGAAACTGTGCTAGAATTGCATTCTTTTTGGGACGGAGGGAGTACCTAACAAGCATCATGCTGATATGGGAAGATCGCATTGCAATAAAGAATATAAACATAAGCAACTGTGTATGAAATCAAAGTTTTGACACATTCAACAAATGTATAAAGAATGATCAGATATCATCTCATTTAAGCAACATATGCAAGATTTTTTCTCAGAAAATTATGAGGAAAATTCAGCATTAAAAAATCAATATTTATGTTCATAAAAAAAATGGTCCAGAAAAGAAGTATGAAGTAAACTCACTTTGCCAAGGGAATGAGTTTCTTCCACAGAGATGCATCCTTTGGGGAGACATATGCGGCAAGCATCAAGAAGTTTATGGCTTTATCTAGTTCACCAGTCTCACTATAAATGCTGCCAAGTAGATAATATGAATCTGGCAAATTTGGTGCAATTCGCACAATCTCATGTAGTATAGGAATTGCCTGCAATAAAGGACACCAACACAACGCTACTGTCAGACAAATTCAAACATCACAAAAAAAAAAGACAGCTCAAAGACTTTATTTCCATGGAACCTCAAGCAGACAAATACTATATTTGATAATCCTGATATTTGTAAATACAAGTTGAGTTATTCAATAACCCAAAACTCTATGGAAGCCATTTTGTATGCCTCAATTGGCATGCTATTGAGGTGATCAAAAAACAGAGTTCACCACCTACAGAACAACAGACAAGTCGCTAGGTTTAATTAACGCCACAGGCTAAATGGTAAAGACACCTTACCAAGGTTACAAAAGGCGCTAGGCGCTCTCTAGGCGGTGACCCACCGCCTAGAGCCTAGGCGGGATTAGGCGAGCCTAGGCGTTTTCTAGGCGGTCACATACACATACATGTACTCATAAATAGAAAAAAAAAATAGGGCATTAGTGGATCTGAATTGGAAAAAGGCCCATAAAAACAGCCCAAGCCCAAGTCCCCTGCCTTATCCCTTCTCCACCTGCCTTATCCCAAGTCCCCTGCGTGAGACCATAACTCACCCCAACTATCCCCGCCACCGCTGCTCCTCCCGATGCCCCTGCCTCCGCCTCCCTCAGCGCCGCCCTCCCTCGCCGCGGATACCCAACGTCCCCTCCTTCCCCACTGCGGCTCGACGTCGCCGTCTCTCCTGCCGCTGCCCGACGCCGCCGCCTCCCCAGCCGACGCCCGACATCGTGTCCTCTCCCGTCGCCACCCAACGTCGCCACCTCCCCGCCGCCAAGACTCGATGTCCCCACTTCCCTCGTTGCCGTCCGGCGTCCTTGCTCCTCCACGCGTCCCTGCCTAGGCGGATCTGCTCGTGGCGGCCATCATGGACAGCATGCTGCCCTGTTTTTCACTGCAGGAGCGTCGCTGCCGCCTAGGGTGCCGTCTACCCCCCTAGGCGAGGCGGTACCCCTCCGCCTAGCGACTATGCGCGCCTAGGCAAGCGCGGAATAGCGCCTTGGCGAACACTGCACCTTACCATGATGATGTTAAAAAGACATACAAGAGAAACAAGAGAAACTTGCTCACAGTGAATATAACAAAATGAACAGAACCTATAATCCTCCTAGATGTGAGCTACAAGAGAAAGATCACAGTGAATATAACATATATAGACATAATAACATTTGGAAGTTGCAATGAGATTGGATTTATATAATGGGTTAAGGCAGTGTCAACACACAGATTAAATAGATGAATATCAACTTCTTGTTCATCAGAAGCTCATCACACCTGAACAATAATTTATCATTTGACTTAAGAATTTTTAGGGTAAAAGCTCACTCCCGGGCTAAATAATAATGCTAATAAGTAAAAACCATGATTTTGCCTGTAGAAACATCACATTAAATTGGACATATGCAGGTAACAGGCAGTCAATAATTTATGTTCAAAGTAGTCTAGTTAGAGATTAGAATAGACCTCGTTAAATTTTTCTTCAGCAAAAAGTAGAGTAGCATCACCCAACTTTTTAATAACTTCAGGGCTGCCCTTATTCTTTGTTCCTTTCTTTCTTCCCCTTTTCTTGGCCTGATGACAATGAAAGAAAACAAGTAAAAACACCACTTTGTTAATGCTATCAATATGATAATGGAAAAAACAAATCGGACGCATTGAACAAAACACGACACATCAGGTGCTGTTAATCCACATAATAACTGTTTTTCAGATTAATCAGAAAAACTCTCTGTAAAGAGCTTGAAATAGCAAATCTCCTCAAATGAAGCTAGAAATTAAAGGAATATACTTGACTCAACAACATTCAATTTTGAGAAATTTGCTAAATACTTAAATGCTAATAATAGTCTGCTGCAATTGTCATCGTGGGATCAAAATCAAAATGAAAGCATCTGATAGGCACCTTATTCTACAGTGGACTCCAAGAGAACTTTGGTGTAATAGTATATACTTCATTTCGATAAGATATGTGGAGAACAAGGGAACATTTTAAACAGAATTTGTGCAAAGGACTTTAGGAAAGGAGTACCATACATCTTTGGACCTTCTTTTGCGCCGAAGACCAAAGCCTTCCATCAGTTGATCGAACATGGTTGCTGCTTCCGCTTCTGAAAGTTCACCCTGCCGTGACCTCTTGGAACCCTCCTCCCTGGTAAGACGACAAAGAGTTTTCAAACATATGTGCTGCAAACACAGTTCCTTGTAACAAAATACATGATGGGTCATTCAATGCACTTCCATGGTCACCATAGGATACCCCCAAAAAAAAAGGTCACCATAGGATCAAGAGAGCTCCACAAAAATATGAAGAATCGGAGCATATCTAAATTAGATAGAACCAGATACACATAAGCTAAACCAAATTGTTGACGATCAAAATTGGCACGACAGAGGTTTTCCTGCAATCTGGACAAACAGGTTAAACCGGTTCTAAAAACCGGTAGGACCGGATTTTATAACATTATCAAATTAGCATTTTTATTGCACCATTGCGTAGCTCGCGTCGAGATGATCGAAATGCATATATAGAAAGTCCGATTTGGAGTTCGGACGAGAGAGTTATGGCTCGAGGAAGATCTTCACCTGGACAAAACCGGTGAAACCGGTTTGGAAATAGGTAAAACCGGTTTTAGTGACTATAGCTGATCTGGCAACACAAACCGGTGGAACCGGTTTTGGACAGAGTCTTGGTAGATTTGGAGATCCGTGTGGAATATGACTTGTAAAAGGATTTTCTTGCGGGGCAAGACCTCCCCACCCTATAAATATAAAGGGCCACGGCCGATTGAGGGGTTATCCAATCGATCAAATACAAATTACCTTTACTTTTTATCCCTTCCAAACCCTAACTTTTCCAACCCCTCCTGCTGTTCGTGCTTCATCTCTACGGCGTTTGACGACGTTCTGAGTGGCCTGCCGACCTCAGAACAACCCTAGGCGCGCCAGCCCTGACGGGGTCCCTCCCAGGCCGGCGTTCATAGGTCGACGCAGCAAACCCTAGGAAACCGGTTTCACCGGTTTCCCAAACCGGTTTTACCGGTTTTGGCTGGGCGTGCTGCAGGTGATCGATCCGTTGCGGATCCGCGTGTTCTAGCGCATATCTCGGTGTGTTGGCCAGAAAAAGCGTCAACACGAATCTAATAAAGCAATCAGAATGGTGTGCAGTCTGTTGTAGCAAACTAGCAAGTCGAAGCAGACACACATAAGCTGAACCAAACTAGATGGAACAGACTACCTGCGTGCCTTAGATTGTGTTTACCGGCAGATTTAAGTAACCAGACTGCATTCAACCGAGCATTGGCCATCAGAATCGAAGCAAGAAGGTGAGGAAAATCTCGCACCTCTGGGGCTGTTCCTCAGCGAGGGCCTTGCGCTTGCGCGCCGCAAGCGCCTCATAGTCGTGCGCTTGGGCACGCAGAGCCCCAGCGGTGGTGCTTCGTCCAGCCATCTCCACGCACTGCATCGCCTCCTCAGCGTCATCGAACTCGAACCCGTCCTCCTCTTCCTCCTCGAAATCCTCCTCGCCGTCGCGCCCGCGATCCACCGCCTCCGCGTCGGGCGGTCGCCGGCCGCCGTCCTCCGTCACAGCCGACATCCCCGAGTGGGGTTGGAGTATCACTGTATCAGCGGCAGGCCGTTGCCCGGTTTTATAGCGATGAAAAAATCAGCAGCAGGGGAGGTTCGACACGGGCGGCAGCAGGGGAGGCTCGACGCGGGAGCAAGGCGGCGGGGCCGCGCGCCTCTCTTGTGCCGCGGGCGGTCGGAGAGTACGTCGCCGGGGCGCTGCAGGAGAAGGAGGCCGCGCCCCCAACGCCACGGCCTCGGGGGCGGCGGCAGCAGCCGCGGCTCAAGCGCCGGCAGGCGAAACCACGGCGCCGCGTAGGGTGGAGCTCGGACCGGAGCCGCCGCAGCTACAAATCCACGACCTAGGCGAGGCGGTACCCCTCCGCCTAGCGACTATGCGCGCCTAGGCAAGCGCGGAATAGCGCCTTGGCGAACACTGCACCTTACCATGATGATGTTAAAAAGACATACAAGAGAAACAAGAGAAACTTGCTCACAGTGAATATAACAAAATGAACAGAACCTATAATCCTCCTAGATGTGAGCTACAAGAGAAAGATCACAGTGAATATAACATATATAGACATAATAACATTTGGAAGTTGCAATGAGATTGGATTTATATAATGGGTTAAGGCAGTGTCAACACACAGATTAAATAGATGAATATCAACTTCTTGTTCATCAGAAGCTCATCACACCTGAACAATAATTTATCATTTGACTTAAGAATTTTTAGGGTAAAAGCTCACTCCCGGGCTAAATAATAATGCTAATAAGTAAAAACCATGATTTTGCCTGTAGAAACATCACATTAAATTGGACATATGCAGGTAATAGGCAGTCAATAATTTATGTTCAAAGTAGTCTAGTTAGAGATTAGAATAGACCTCGTTAAATTTTTCTTCAGCAAAAAGTAGAGTAGCATCACCCAACTTTTTAATAACTTCAGGGCTGCCCTTATTCTTTGTTCCTTTCTTTCTTCCCCTTTTCTTGCCCTGATGACAATGAAAGAAAACAAGTAAAAACACCACTTTGTTAATGCTATCAATATGATAATGGAAAAAACAAATCGGACGCATTGAACAAAACACGACACATCAGGTGCTGTTAATCCACATAATAACTGTTTTTCAGATTAATCAGAAAAACTCTCTGTAAAGAGCTTGAAATAGCAAATCTCCTCAAATGAAGCTAGAAATTAAAGGAATATACTTGACTCAACAACATTCAATTTTGAGAAATTTGCTAAATACTTAAATGCTAATAATAGCCTGCTGCAATTGTCATCGTGGGATCAAAATCAAAATGAAAGCATCTGATAGACACCTTATTCTACAGTGGACTCCAAGAGAACTTTGGTGTAATAGTATATACTTCATTTCGATAAGATATGTGGAGAACAAGGGAACATTTTAAACAGAATTTGTGCAAAGGACTTTAGGAAAGGAGTACCATACATCTTTGGACCTTCTTTTGCGCCGAAGACCAAAGCCTTCCATCAGTTGATCGAACATGGTTGCTGCTTCCGCTTCTGAAAGTTCACCCTGCCGTGACCTCTTGGAACCCTCCTCCCTGGTAAGACGACAAAGAGTTTTCAAACATATGTGCTGCAAACACAGTTCCTTGTAACAAAATACATGATGGGTCATTCAATGCACTTCCATGGTCACCATAGGATACCCCCAAAAAAAAAAGGTCACCATAGGATCAAGAGAGCTCCACAAAAATATGCCGACCTCAGAACAACCCTAGGCGCGCCAGCCCTGACGGGGTCCCTCCCGGGCCGGCGTTCGTAGGTCGACGCAGCAAACCCTAGGAAACCGGTTTCACCGGTTTCTCAAACCGGTTTTACCGGTTTTGACTGGGCGTGCTGCAGGTGATCGATCCGTTGCGGATCCGCGTGTTCTAGCGCCTTAGATTGTGTTTACCGGCAGATTTAAGTAACCAGACTGCATTCAACCGAGCATTNGAATGAGTTTCTTCCACAGAGATGCATCCTTTGGGGAGACATATGCGGCAAGCATCAAGAAGTTTATGGCTTTATCTAGTTCACCAGTCTCACTATAAATGCTGCCAAGTAGATAATATGAATCTGGCAAATTTGGTGCAATTCGCACAATCTCATGTAGTATAGGAATTGCCTGCAATAAAGGACACCAACACAACGCTACTGTCAGACAAATTCAAACATCACAAAAAAAAAGACAGCTCAAAGACTTTATTTCCATGGAACCTCAAGCAGACAAATACTATATTTGATAATCCTGATATTTGTAAATACAAGTTGAGTTATTCAATAACCCAAAACTCTATGGAAGCCATTTTGTATGCCTCAATTGGCATGCTATTGAGGTGATCAAAAAACAGAGTTCACCACCTACAGAACAACAGACAAGTCGCTAGGTTTAATTAACGCCACAGGCTAAATGGTAAAGACACCTTACCAAGGTTACAAAAGGCGCTAGGCGCTCTCTAGGCGGTGACCCACCGCCTAGAGCCTAGGCGGGATTAGGCGAGCCTAGGCGTTTTCTAGGCGGTCACATACACATACATGTACTCATAAATAGAAAAGAAAAATAGGGCATTAGTGGATCTGAATTGGAAAAAGGCCCATAAAAACAGCCCAAGCCCAAGTCCCCTGCCTTATCCCTTCTCCACCTGCCTTATCCCAAGTCCCCTGCGTGAGACCATAACTCACCCCAACTATCCCCGCCACCACTGCTCCTCCCGATGCCCCTGCCTCCGCCTCCCTCAGCGCCGCCCTCCCTCGCCGCGGATACCCAACGTCCCCTCCTTCCCCACTGCGGCTCGACGTCGCCGTCTCCCCTGCCGCTGCCCGACGCCGCCGCCTCCCCAGCCGACGCCCGACATCGTGTCCTCTCCCGTCGCCACCCAACGTCGCCACCTCCCCGCCGCCAAGACTCGATGTCCCCACTTCCCTCGTTGCCGTCCGGCGTCCTTGCTCCTCCGCGCGTCCCTGCCTAGGCGGATCTGCTCGTGGCGGCCATCATGGACGGCATGCTGCCCTGTTTTTCACTGCAGGAGCGTCGCTGCCGCCTAGGGTGCCGTCTACCCCCCTAGGCGAGGCGGTACCCCTCCGCCTAGCGACTATGCGCGCCTAGGCAAGCGCGGAATAGCGCCTTGGCGAACACTGCACCTTACCATGATGATGTTAAAAAGACATACAAGAGAAACAAGAGAAACTTGCTCACAGTGAATATAACAAAATGAACAGAACCTATAATCCTCCTAGATGTGAGCTACAAGAGAAAGATCACAGAGAATATAACATATATAGACATAATAACATTTGGAAGTTGCAATGAGATTGGATTTATATAATGGGTTAAGGCAGTGTCAACACACAGATTAAATAGATGAATATCAACTTCTTGTTCATCAGAAGCTCATCACACCTGAACAATAATTTATCATTTGACTTAAGAATTTTTAGGGTAAAAGCTCACTCCCGGGCTAAATAATAATGCTAATAAGTAAAAACCATGATTTTGCCTGTAGAAACATCACATTAAATTGGACATATGCAGGTAACAGGCAGTCAATAATTTATGTTCAAAGTAGTCTAGTTAGAGATTAGAATAGACCTCGTTAAATTTTTCTTCAGCAAAAAGTAGAGTAGCATCACCCAACTTTTTAATAACTTCAGGGCTGCCCTTATTCTTTGTTCCTTTCTTTCTTCCCCTTTTCTTGCCCTGATGACAATGAAAGAAAACAAGTAAAAACACCACTTTGTTAATGCTATCAATATGATAATGGAAAAAACAAATCGGACGCATTGAACAAAACACGACACATCAGGTGCTGTTAATCCACATAATAACTGTTTTTCAGATTAATCAGAAAAACTCTCTGTAAAGAGCTTGAAATAGCAAATCTCCTCAAATGAAGCTAGAAATTAAAGGAATATACTTGACTCAACAACATTCAATTTTGAGAAATTTGCTAAATACTTAAATGCTAATAATAGTCTGCTGCAATTGTCATCGTGGGATCAAAATCAAAATGAAAGCATCTGATAGACACCTTATTCTACAGTGGACTCCAAGAGAACTTTGGTGTAATAGTATATACTTCATTTCGATAAGATATGTGGAGAACAAGGGAACATTTTAAACAGAATTTGTGCAAAGGACTTTAGGAAAGGAGTACCATACATCTTTGGACCTTCTGTTGCGCCGAAGACCAAAGCCTTCCATCATTTGATCGAACATGGTTGCTGCTTCCGCTTCTGAAAGTTCACCCTGCCGTGACCTCTTGGAACCCTCCTCCCTGGTAAGACGACAAAGAGTTTTCAAACATATGTGCTGCAAACACAGTTCCTTGTAACAAAATACATGATGGGTCATTCAATGCACTTCCATGGTCACCATAGGATACCCCAAAAAAAAAAGGTCACCATAGGATCAAGAGAGCTCCACAAAAATATGCCGACCTCAGAACAACCCTAGGCGCGCCAGCCCTGACGGGGTCCCTCCCGGGCCGGCGTTCGTAGGTCGACGCAGCAAACCCTAGGAAACCGGTTTCACCGGTTTCCCAAACCGGTTTTACCGGTTTTGACTGGGCGTGCTGCAGGTGATCGATCCGTTGCGGATCCGCGTGTTCTAGCGCCTTAGATTGTGTTTACCGGCAGATTTAAGTAACCAGACTGCATTCAACCGAGCATTGGCCATCAGAATCGAAGCAAGAAGGTGAGGAAAATCTCGCACCTCTGGGGCTGTTCCTCGGCGAGGGCCTTGCGCTTGCGCGCCGCAAGCGCCTCATAGTCGTGCGCTTGGGCACGCAGAGCCCCGGCGGTGGTGCTTCGTCCCGCCATCTCCACGCACTGCATCGCCTCCTCAGCGTCATCGAACTCGAACCCGTCCTCCTCTTCCTCCTCGAAATCCTCCTCGCCGTCGCGCCCGCGATCCACCGCCTCCGCGTCGGGCGGTCGCCGGCCGCCGTCCTCCGTCACAGCCGACATCCCCGAGTGGGGTTGGAGTCAGCGTTCCACAAGGCGGTACTAGGCGCTCGCCTACGCGCGCTTTAGCGCTAGGGGGAGGGGCAGCGCCACGCCTTGGGTATAGGCGCTGCTCTAGGCGGCGCTGGCTGGCCTGCAACGGCGACAGGGGCTGGGATGGTGGCCCAGGTTGCGCGGAGAAGCAGGACGGGCGGGCGGTGGCGCTTGGCGGCGGTCCCAGACTCGTCCGGTCGTAGCTGCTCACGGTGATGAAGCAGGGGAGGAGACATGGGGATGCTTAGACTCGAGTTGGGCTGTTTTATGGGCCTTCTGTCCAACATTAGGCCCATATAGATCCTTGGCCTTTATTTTTCTTTTCTTCCAGAGGAATATACATATGTATCTAATGGTGCATGAATATTTACACTACCGCCTAGAAAAACGCCTTAAAACGCCTACTCGCGCCTACTCGCGCCTAGGCTCTAGGCGATGAGTAACCGCCTAGAAAACGCCTAGCGCCTTTCCCAACCTTGGTTGGAGTATCACTGTATCAGCGGCAGGCCGTTGCCCGGTTTTATAGCGATGAAAAAATCAGCAGCAGGGGAGGTTCGACACGGGCGGCAGCAGGGGAGGCTCGACGCGGGAGCAAGGCGGCGGGGCCGCGCGCCTCTCTTGTGCCGCGGGCGGTCGGAGAGTACGTCGCCGGGGCGCTGCAGGAGAAGGAGGCCGCGCCCCCAACGCCACGGCCTCGGGGGCGGCGGCAGCAGCCGCGGCTCAAGCGCCGGCAGGCGAAACCACGGCGCCGCGTAGGGTGGAGCTCGGACCGGAGCCGCCGCAGCTACAAATCCACGACCTCCGCCGCTCCCCAAACGATGGCGGTGGCGGCGGCGGCGGCTGCTGCTCTCGCGCTGGCCTATATCAGCCTGACAGAGGGTGCGGGGGCAGCGAGCTGGTGGGAGCGGTCGGCGACGGCGCACGGGCGGGGAGGAAGCGGCAGCCGGGGAGGAGCGGTGGCGTGGGTGGCGTTGGGCGGCGGCGGCGGCGCGGGCTTTCGGGCCCATTAGTCTTCGTTTCTTTCTTTTTTCTTTTTTTGGTTTTCTGTGTTTTTGTTTTCTTCTATTTTTTTCTCTCTTGGATTTGAATTTATTTCTCTTCATAGGCACTCAACAAGCTGATAACATAACACCAGGTTGTGGCTTACCGGTTGGACTGCAACTAGAAATAATAAATTTTTATTAATATTACTCCCACAACTATGTTATTGGTTCAACTTACCTCTAAATTTTTTCTATTTTTTTATCCACGCACAAATAGAGTGTTAAATTCAAAATTTTTAGTGTGATAGCCGACATAATAAATTACGTTAGAAAAATATATTATCAACTTTTTCAATATTATTTTAATAGGCTAGGACATCTAATTATAAATTAATCATAAATTGTATAAAAATTAAGTATAGAATGCAAGAGAGCCTTTTCCGGAATTGGATTTCACTCATTTAATGCTAGGGATGCGGATAGGCGTGGAAGATGAACATAAGAGAGCTTCGCCCTTGCCATTATATTATATTTTAACATAACTTACGATAAAACACTATTTGTGCGTGGAGAGACAAAAAAAAAGACAAATATTATTATGAGGTAAATTGGACCAATTTATAAAGTTGTGGGGTTTTGGTCATGAATTGTGGATGGAATTGTGAATCTCGCAGTGACGTGAGGCCTCATGATGTCCTCCAATCACAAGTAAAATACTGCAACGCGTGTCAAATTTGTTCATTTGCTTGCGGACTATCAACCTCATAGTATTCATTATGCACTCAAAGTGGCAGAATCATAGGCCTCTGTGCGGACTCATATGGTTGATTTGTTGGTCACTGCTCCCTTCTACCTGTCTGAAATCGATTGGGAAAGTGTGAAAAGACAGGTTGTATGACGATGCCTGAAAAGAAGACAAGGTATTTTTGCCATGAATCTCACACAAACGATTGAAGTTTGAACTGATCGCTGCATATAAAATAGAAACATAGAATATTCCCTTCCACTAAGACATGTGATCACTATCGGATCTATGGTTATAAATATGGTAAAGACCAGCTAGGAAACCTCATATGGAAATTTGACTATGTTTCACTCATTCACAGCTCTTACAAAAATCATGCGCTACAAAGGTGATTGTCTAGTTGGGCTTGAGATCAATGTCACAAATATAAATTGATTATTGCGATTCTCATTGTATAGACGAGAAGGTAAGAGATCCAAGCTTGCATTCAAAATTGAAATACTGTAGACATTATCATATAGCACATGGATTTTCCGTTGGATCTATATGGCCTCTCTATTCTGGCGAGCAAAGAAGAACATGGCAAAGGTAGATAGTGCTCCATGTTACTAAGCTGACACATTCTCAATCTCTTAGGTTCTTGCATCTGTACTATAAAATCACCATAGATTTCGGTTCATTTCATTGGATAGGATGATGGTTCAGGAAAATCTCTATAAGTTTCGCTACATGGCATTGGATAGGTTAATGACTCAGTTCACTCCAACATTTTAGACTTATCAAGGGAGGAAATTTGTGCGGTGGTCAGAATAAAAGTAAAGCATGGCTGAAGTGCTTTAGTTGCAGACTCATCAATTTTGTTGCCTCCTATGTCTTTATAATCGAGAAGTGTGCTGGCTATACTATTTGCATTGATCATGAGAAGTGTGCAGCAAAATGTAATTTGGATGGTTGCAGCATGATACGTGTATGCATTTGGTGTGAAAATTATGCTTCTTAGGTTTTGACCTGCCCGCAACAAACAGGATTACAGGAAACGCGCCGTTTGTGAAGATGCCTTAACCATATTCATTGGGGACACCTACCTGTTAGGCATGGCAACTATTAAATTTTTGATCTTAATACAGTTCTTTTACAGATTGAGAATGTCACGTGCTTTTCAGTTTTTTATACAAACTGGTGACAAATTTTTGGCAACCCATTGTGAAGCTTGCAATGCCTAAGTGGGTGTTTAGATGCACCCGTTATGTATAGTGTTTATACATTGGGTCGCGTGCACAGAGAGAAGAAATGAACTGACACGGTTCTTTAAGTGAAAACTTTATGCATTTTCGGTGGAACTAAATATATAGGGTCTAAACTACACCATCCTTTCTTGGACTTCGTGTTCTAGTAAAAGCAAATTGTCCGGTGAAATTTCAAGCCACATCGACACATCAATCTCAAGATTTGCCGCCCCGGTTTCTCAGAGATACTCATATATACTTATGATACAGACATCACTAGCTACAACCCCACCCTTATTTGTTTTTAGAATATCAGCTTTTAATTTTTTTAGTTACTTCCGAAGAAGTTTTGGAGTGGGACCTACTTTTTGCTCAAATCAAAGGCCACATGTATTTAAAATTACGTTCCACCTAGAATTTTCCTACAACGCAATGCAGCACCCTCGGCTGTACGATATAACAAGACACTCAAAATGCCTACTTTGATTTTTTATATATGTATAAGAGAAGGTATTGGCTGTTTTATTTCTCTTTGACTGATAAAGACACAACAGTTGTTGTTCTGCATACAGAGGAAAAGGTTTCAGCATTATTGACATAGTGTAAAATTATTCTGTACACTGAGCATTGTCATTTTCATCTAGATGTGGACCCCGGATGGTGTTTTCACCTCGGCTTACCGAGCTTTCCTCCTGGGGCAGTCCTCCATTGCGGGTTGTAAGCTTTTGTGGAAGGTTAAGACGCCAAACAAAAGTGCAGGTTATTCATTTGGTTGGCATTGTTTGGTCACCCTTGGACATCCAATATACTTCATTGTCACGGGCTTAGAGAGGATGACGCATGTGCACTTTATACGCAAGAGCCGGAGACTATTGACCATCTTCTAATCGAATGTGTGCACAGTCACGAAACATGATTCAGGGTCATGGGGAGGGTTAACCTGTCAAACCTAACCCATCTAGGGAATTGCCACTCGCGGACTGGTGGTCGCTCATACGTAAGAGGATCCCTAAGGTCGCTCGGAAGGGCTTTGATACTCTAGTCCTATTGGTCGCCTGGAGCCTTTGGAAGGAAAGGAGTCACCATGTTTTCAACAGGTCAGCTCTGCAACCGGTTGCCCTCGCGTAGAGCATCTTGGAGGTCGCGCGTGTTTGGTCGCTAGCCTGTTTTCGGGATCTGCGATTCATCATCTTTCCTCGTCGGAACATTGGAGCTTAGCCACAGCCCCCCTCCCTTTCTTCCCGTTTGTAGGTTATTTCGGTCTTTTGCGGTGTTGTTGTTTTTTTTTGTTTTCTTGTTTTTCCTAGTCTTTGTTGTTGTTTCTTTCTTGTAAGTTGTACCTGTAAAACTTCTTTTTTTGTTAATGAAATACGTGCAAAACACGTTCTTAAAAAAACAAAAACAAATTAACAGCATGGAGGTCGTCTTGGATTTGAGTTCTGCAATCTTTTCTCTGTGGCCTTCATGGCATCAGCATATTTGCTCATAATCTAATTAAAGGTTCAGACAGGGCTTAGCTTCATGATCGCTATATGATCTGACCACTTTGACATCAGTTGCACAAAAAAGGGTAAATAGTATGATGAAGCAAATTAAACATGTTATCTTACTTCTCCAACTTCCTAGGAGTTATATTATCATCAGTGGGGGTGGCAGCACAATGTCGTCCGCATTTTCCCTGATAAGCATCCCTCGCTTCTGACACTCAGCGCCAAAGATAGAACCGACACCTGAGATTTACAAAAACGATATGGAGCACAGTTTAATCTCACCATGCAAATCATTAGGCCATTCTCCCATCCAACTCTGAGACACCGAGATAGTTTTCCTTGATGAAATGGTAAATTACAATATGAACAATGAATGATAAAATTATGAAATACAACACCGCCTGTTATTGACAGCTCTCTCTCTCTCTCTCTCTCTCTCTTTCCATCAACTTTTTATGTCTAGCACATGAAAATTTGACTTATTTCTTTCAAAAAAACACAATTAATTATATACTTACAACAGTAGACTTTCATCATCTTTTATACAAAACTGATCCATGCATGCGAAGGGGAGGGGAGGGGGGGGGTGTGTTTAGTAACATAAGAAAAAAAGTTTAATAGGATGGTAGCTAGGAGGAACTAGTTTGCTTTTTATACAAGGTCTCGGACTTGGGTGACCTGGGCGAGAAGCCTAGAACACAATAGGTTGAGGGCATGTACAATAGTTTAAACAGCTACTGTCTATTTAACATATACAGACAGCTAAATAGACAGATTTACAACAGTTTAGATACCTGCCGTCTATTTTTCTATCTGTGTGATATTTAATACTCCCTCTGTACCTATAAAACAAGTTGTTTAGGACAAGATTGTGCATACCAAAGAGTGATTAATTAGGGTAGAATTCTCTTTACCCTTATTAAATAGGGCTATGGGTGGCACCTGTGCGTAGCTCGAGTGGCAACTTCTACGCGGCCTGAGGATGGAGGCCTAGACTTCGAACCCCCTAGGCGCACTAGTTTTTTTGCAGGGGCGCACGCGGGAGATGCATGGCGCTTTTCGTTTAGACGCGGTGCAGGCTCGTTTCATTTTGGCGCGGGGGCAGGCTTGTTTACGCGCGCGCGGAAGCTGCATGGCTGGTTGGCGAACAGCGGTTTAGAGAAACGCATCAGATAAACTGCATAACTATTAAAAATACGTTTATTTGAGAAGTGAGTCTGGACTAGCTTCTGCGTTTTAGTATAAATATGACTGGTCGAGAGAAGCGCAGCCAGAAAAAACTGAAAAAAGCACGCCGTTTGGCTACCAGTTTCAGTTTATTTTGGCCATAAGCAGAATTTAAGCCGTTCCAAACAGGGCCGTTAGCAGGCGTGTTTTTTTTTGCATTTTGATTAACTGGCGCTCATTTTTCCGTTTTGGATCGATGGCGCGCGTTTAGGCGCTCTTTTTTTTTTTTTTTGCGTTTTCGCTAGGTCCGACACTATTTAGGCGCGCGTTTAGGCGAGCGCGCGAGATCGAGCGAGGTAAGGGAGTCAGCCACCGCGAGGCTTGCGGTGAGAACGACCGAGGCAGCGAGGCGAGTGGGCGCAGAATAAAGGCGAGCGGGCGCGGTGCGGCAGTTGCCTCCATTCGTTGTGCGTCTGATTAAATGACCGCGGCCAGATGACGGGAAGCGAGGCGTTTGCAACGGGCGGACGGGGAGCGAGGCGCGTGATTAAATGAGGGCAGCGTAATTAAGCGAGGACAGCTTCGTCCATTTGTATGTGCTGTTGACGCAGAATTCGGTCAACACACGAGAGCGCTAGATCGCGCATCACGTAACGAACTGCTTGCAGCAAATCTGCGCAGACCGGTTAAACCGGTCAGGGAAACCGGTTTGACCGGGTTTGAAGATAATGTAAAAAAGTAAAGACAAAAATAGTAGATTTGATTAAATCGATTGGTTCTGTCCTCAATCGGCCGAATCCCCTTGTATTTGTAGGGAGGGTAGGTCTTGTCCCACAAGGAAACCAAGTTACAACTTGTCGGTGTAAGAAATGACCAACTAGTAAATTTAGTGGATTGCGCATTTGGGTTCCGGATGGTTCGCGAGAGGACACAAGGAATTATACTGGTTCAGGCACCAACGCCCTACGTCCAGTGTCGATCTGCTCGTGTTACTCGCGTTGCTCGTAGTAGGGGTTACAAGCTGTCGAGAGAGAGGAGAAACCTCAAGTCTCTGTGAGTTTCTAAGTTTGAGTGAGCGTGTGTTCTTTTTTGGTCGTCCCCCTCCCTGAGGCCTTATTTTTCCTTTTATACCTCTGGCGGGGTGACCTGTACAAGGCGTGTTTAACAAAACGATGGATAATAAGAAGCTTGCTGGAGAAGCCTCGCCGCCTGTGGGACACTGTGGGCGCTGTTGGAGTAGGTCCTAATCCCGAGCTTGTTAGGGTCGTGCACGTCGCTCCGCGGCGCACACGGGGCGGCGGAACAGTTACCTCCCTCTGCCACGGCGGGCGGCGCGGCGTGGCCCGTTAATGCTAGTAGGCGGCGCGGTAGATATGCGGCGCGTCCTCCCGATCCCCTACCGTTCCGGGTCCCCCTTGTTGACCCACGACACCTGGCCCGGAGACGGGTCGGCCGAGACGGAGCCAGGTCGGCCGAGGCGGAGATGGGTCGGCCGAGGCGGAGCCAGGTCGGCCGAGGCGGAGATGGGTCGGCCGAGGCGGAGACGGGTCGGCCCTCCCCCTATCTGATGTCCTCCTTGTTTATGGGCTTGATTATGCTTGTCTCCTTCCCTAAACAGCGAGGTCCCACTCGTCGGTGAGAGGGTCGGATATTGATATCCGACAGTAGCCCCCGAGCCTGCTCGGAGGACAGGTGGTTCTTCGTGCAGGCTCCTTCTTGACACCCGCTCGGATGTCATTCGGGGGTGCGCACGAGCACACCCATCGGGTGTAGCCCCCGAGCCTGTAGGGGAACGGTTGGTTCGCCTATAGGCTGAAGTAAAATTTGTCCTTTTTCCACCGGGGCGCGTGAGTGCACCCGGTGGGTGTAGCCCCCGAGCCTGTAGGGGAACGGATGGTTCGCCTATAGGCTGAAGTAAAATTTGTCTCTTCTCGCGCCTGGTGGCTGTAGCCCCCGAGCCGGCAGGTGAATTGTCAAGTCGCTCGGAGGCTTTCTGTCACCTCCGTTCAGTCCCTGCAGGACGACGCCGCGTTTGTCCAATGGACCGGGACATGACCTGCTTTTTCCAGGGGCACTGTTTCCCTCGATTCGGGAGCACACGCTTCCGCTGCGCCGGGCAGTGCTTTCGCCACGCCTGCTCTGCCTCCCTTTTGAGCCGTCATGTCGTCCTTTTTGAGCTCACTGTTCGCTTGTGAGGCTCTGGCGTCCCGCAGGAAGGGCCGCGTGGCGCGTCCCCTCGCCCCATCGAATGGTCGGTTCGGGTATTTCTGGGCTATAAATAGAGTCCTCCGGCCCTTCCTCTTGGGGCATCCGGCCATCTCGCTTCTTCTTTCTCTTATTAGCATGAGATCTCCGGCATGGGAACCACCTCGGGGGCGTCCCCCTGGCCTGGGGGGCGAGAGAATAGCTTGTTGATGCCACAAGAATGACTGCGACCTTAGGGGGCCTCGGCGTGGAGGGGCGTCGCTCGGTGTCGCAAGCGAAGGGCGGTTCTATCCCTGGCAGCTCCCTCCGTCCGTCCGCCCTACCTTGGTGGTGGTGGAATGGGTTCGAGGGGGAGTGCGTCGGTGGAACTGCCGCCGTCTCCTCCACTTGGCCCGGCGCTTGGCCTCGGTCGTGCCTCGCCAGGGCAGTTGCAGGAGTCGTATACAGCCACCGGCGCGCTCCTCCTCCTTCCTTGGGCGCCGATGTGATGCCGTCGCCGGCGTCGGTCGGTCCCGAGGCGATGGAGGGAGTCTGTGGTGATTCTTCGTCGTCGCGCCGCCACAGCGTGAACCTCTGCCGAGCTCCCCCCATGGTGTCGATGGGCGAGGAGATGCTACAAGAAGGACTGCGACGTTCAGCAGCTCGGCCCTTCTCGTGGCACCGAAGCCCCCGCGCCTTTCGCCGCCCGACTTCGCCGCCGAGGGTTGCGAAACCCGTTTGTACTATCCCACGGTCCTTGGCCGAGTGTACTTTTTACCCTTATTCATGAACAAAGGAGTTTGGTTGGTTCTGGACCCTTTCTGCGACCACGCGGTCGGTCTCTTTTTGCGATTTCAGCTTCCCTATGTCTCCCCGACCGTGGCCGGGAGGGAGGCCGTTTCGTCTTTTCATCGTTTTCCCCTCACGCAATCCCTCCGCGGGACGGAAGGTTAGGGCACGCCTCGTGTTTTGCCACTTAGGCCGAAACACGGCTCCCGGTGAGCTACTAACGGGCTAGATCGAGCGAGGCTTCGGTCCTCCTCCGAGAGAGGACCGTCGGATCAACTGGTGACCGACCTCGGAAAGTCCCCTGAGCTCCCGACCCCCTTAGTTCCCGTGATCGTCCGACCGACCACAGGGGCTCGTTGCCTCTCTTCGAGGAGATACATGGGGTCAGGAGTTCTTAGGCTCGAACGCAGGTCGGGGCGTCCTCGGCACTCGTGTGCCGAGGCTACGGCCTCTAGTGGGCCCGCCCGTTTCTGCCCCTTCGCTCGGACGCTTCAGAGCGGCCGTCGGACCCTAGGGCCGGCCTTCGAACTCTTGGGCTGTTTTTCTCGATTCCGCGTCGTGTCTTCCCGGCCCAAGAACGGCCCAAGCTTGTTTTATTTTCCCTGAAAAATAAATGCACGAGAAAAGAAAAACGGGAGCGTATGCGGAATGAATAAAAGGGAAGGCGGGGTATGGAATGCGAAGGGTTTAGAGAGAGAGGGCCCGGGCGCGAGTCCCGGGACGTGGGAGACGTGGGCGATCGGGGGCGCGCGTCGTGGGCCGTGTGGGTCCCACGAGCCGCGGCGCAGGTGGGAGACCCGAGGCGTCCCGCCTACTCCCTTACCTGCCTATTTAAGGCAGAGAGGAGCGGGGGCCAGACCTTCTTCCTCCTTCGCCTGCCTGCCCCTTGGACCGCCGCCGCCGCCTGCAAAAGAGCTCGTACCTTTCTCCCCCTTGTTCATCGCCTTCCTCGCTTTCCCGCCATGGCTTGGTCTCGTTCCTCCATCACCGAAGAAGAGCTTGAGCGCTTGGTGGGGCGCGGGCTCCTGTGCCCGCGGACCGACCTCGTGGAGTGGATGGCGCCGGGCAACGAGGAAGTCCCCGCCCCGTCCGACGGGTACGTGGTGTCCTTCATCCCCTTCCATGAGCGGGGCTTGGGGCTTCCTCCTCACTTCTTTCTCCGCGGCCTCCTCCACTATTACGGGATTGAGCTTCAACATCTCAATCCCAACGGGCTGCTTCATGTGGCGGTGTTCGTCGCCCTGTGCGAGGGGTTTCTCGGAATCGAGCCCCACTTCGACCTCTGGAGGTCTTACTTCCATGTCGAGGAGGTGAAGCGGGAGGGGCGGCCGAGGCCACACGGCTGCGCCGGGGTCAGACTACGCTCGGGCCAGGGCGAGAACTACCTCCAGCTTCCGTGCATTACCACCAACAAGGGGTGGCATCCCCGGTGGTTTTATCTGCGGAGTGACCCGGACGCACCCTTCCCGGCCTTCACGGGGAGGCTCATCGAGGAGCGGCCGGACTGCTGGCATTGGGGCCCGCTCAGGACGGATCGGCCACATCTGACCGGACTTCGCGACGCGGTCGTACGCCTTCGCGAGCTGGGAGTCACCGGCCCCGGGGTTATCGCGGCGTACCACTCGCGTCACGTACTCCCTCTGATGGCCCGCCGGCTGCGATTGGATCAGATGACCCTGGCGGCGGACTGGAACGGGTCGGTGATGGCGGTCGGGGCCCTTTCAGATGAGGAGGTGAGCGCCCGCCTTCGCGAAGCGGTGCAGAGCGGGTCCGCGGTGTATCCGATGCCGGATCACCCCGACATGCTCCCCGTGGGCGAGTCCCTTATCCCGGTAAGTCGTTGGGAGTTTTATCTTTTGTCTTCGTTGTTCATTTTCGAATCCGGCGAGTCACCCGAGTTTCTTCTTCTTCAGCACCCCCTGGTCTATAAGGCTTCTCGGCCCCCGCTCCCTGAGGACGCGGCCGTTCGGGCCGCGAACAGCGCGCGAGCAGAGGCCGCCCGTCTGAAGAAGGCGGAGGCCGAGGCGAAGAAGGAGAAGAAGCGGCTGGCCCGCGAGAAGGCCGAGGCGGAGTACCGCGAGCGACGTCTGCGCGCCCGGCAAGACGGGCTGTGGAGAGAGGATTAGGGCCCCTTCGAGGGGGGCTTTGATTTCGCTTCGGAGTCCTCCACCAGATCCGGGTGGAGTTCCCCGACCTCCCGGCGCGAGTCCTCGGTCGATCGGGACGCACCGGAGGTTACGGGGCCGTCGGGCGGCCGCGGTGCCTCGCCTGCGCCACCGCCGACCCGGCCGACGCGTGAGGTTTCTCGCGGCGCGAGCTTGCCGGCTCGGGGGCGGGCTTCGTCAAGGGGCGATTCGGGCAAGCGGGCGCGAGCGGAGGGATCAGGGTCGGGGTGGCTCCCCCAGCCAAGCGGCCGTCCCGAGGCTTTCCCGTGTCGGACCAGTAAGTCTCTCTCCCCTCTGTCGTTCGTCCTTCTTGCCTCCGTCGAGGCGCGTGTGTGAGGTCTCCTTTTGTTTGCAGGAGGGGAAGTCAGGCGGCTCCTTTGGGACTGGCGCTGGTCAAAAGGCTGGCATGCCAGATTTCTGAGGTGGCGACGAGCCGAGGGATCAACCTGGGCGACCCTCCTGGTGGAGAGGGTGCTCGACCCACTCCTTCCCCAGCAGCAGCTCGCCGTGGTGTCGGGCGCCGGGTCCGCGCACTCGGCCGAGGCGGTTCCGGAGGCCCTCGTCGGGTTGTATTGTCCGCCCGCGGGTGATTCGGCCGGAGCGGAAGACGTGGTGCCGCCTGAGCCGGCTGCACCGGACGGGGATGCACCCGGGGGGAGGAGTTGGTGCCCTCCGGTCCCGGTCGTGATCAGGAGGATCCCATCCCCTCGGCCCAAGCGGTCGGGCTTTTGTCCGAGGAGGGGACGGGTGAAGGAGATGAAGTCCCGAGGGACCCGACGCCGGTCGCGTCCCCGGCTACTGCCGACCGCGAGGAGGAGGTCGTCCCCGAGCCGGACGCCATCGCCGCCCTGACCGACCCGCTGCCCGGTTCGGGCGAGGTGCCGACGTCTTCTCCCCCTGCGCCTTTGGTCCACGGAGCGGGAGCGGCGGCTGTTCTCGCGGGAGAAGGGATTGTGGGGTCGAGCTCGGGTCAGGAGGCCCGTACTGCAGCTGACGCCCCGGAGGGCCACGAGATCGTCCGGCAAGGGGATGATCCCTTGGAGTTCGGGGGCCCTCGCGTCACCTGGACCGACCGCGCCTCGGGCGATGTCGTCTTTTCCCTGGACGACGCCGAGGAGAAGAACGAGGCCTCCCGGATTCGTGCCGGGGTCGGGCTGGCGGTTCGGTCGCTCAACTCCGCCCTGGAAGCCATCCGCGATGTTGCCATCCCTTGCGGGGAGGTAATCTTTCCTTCATCTGTTTTCTCTTTCTTCTTTTCCCGAGTTGATTTTTGACTCCGATTCGTTTTTGGCAGTCTCTGATGGCCCGCAGCCGGGACAAGTCTCTCTTCCTGCGCCGGGAGAAGGACGCCCTGAAGGAGCAGCTGGCGGCCGCCCGCCGAGAAGTCGCTGCCGCCCGTGCGGATGCGCGGGGTGAGCTTGAATGGCAGCTGGCCGCGGCCAACCGGGAGATCGAGTCCCTGCAGCGGCGGGTCACGGAGGCATGCGAGCGCGCCGATGCGGCTGACAAGCTCAAAAGCGACGTCCTGATCTCCTGGGAGAGGGACTCGGCGGCTCGGGAGCAAGTCAGGCTGGGCCTGGTCCGCGAGACGGAGCGCTTGCGGGCCGACCGGGACCGCATCGCCGCCGTTCTTGAGGGGACCCGGACTCTGCTGGCCCAGGTGGTGGCGGAGCGAGACGAGGCCAGGGGGCTCATCGAGGTGCAGACCCGCGACCTTGAGGCTGTGGGCCGAGCCCTTGAGGTTGAGCGGGGCGCCCGCCAGGAGGCCGAGGCGCAGCGCGCTTCCCTGGGCGAAGCGGCGGCGGCGGATCGCGCGACGATCGAGCGCCTGGAGAATGAGGCGCGCAACCTTGAGGAGCTGCTGCTGCACGAGGGGGACGAGCATGACGCTCTCCGCACGGCGGTCGGCGTCGTGCTCGATGACCTTAGAGTACGGTCGGAGCGAGGGTCAAGCTCGCTGTTCGCCGAGGTCGAGCGCATCCCGGCTCGAGCTCGGGCCATGGCGAGCGACGGGCTCTTTATCGGGGTGCGCCGGGCCTTCGCCGTCGCTCGCTCCCACTACTCCGAGATCGGCCTGAAGTACCTTGCCAAAGGGTTCGCTCCTGGCACGATGGAGGCGGAGATGGTCGCGCTTGAAGAGGAGGTGTCGTCGCTGGCGTCCGTCCTCGCCGCCAAGACTGCAGAAGAAGAGGGGCCGTGGGCGCCCTGATTAGTTTTTCTTTTTCTTTTGGTTTTTAGACAGTTAAACTCATCTCTGTAATGAACTTAAGCGTTTGCGTCGTTAACACTCGGCCTTTCGCGTTTCCTTGATTGAGCCGCCGGGGTATGCTTAGACTGAAGCGAGCCACGCCGTTTGCCAGTGAGCCTTTCGAACCGTTGCCACTGGGGCCTTTGTTCTTTTGGCATTCCGACCAGCGAGCGCGTGTCACTTTGTTATCCAGCACCCCTTTTCCTTAATCTCGGGTATGCGAATATGCCGAGGGTCAAGGACCCGGGGGACGTAGGTTAGCCCCCGAGTGACGTCCGACCCTTGGCCAGCAGACAAGGGTCGGGCATCGCTTCTTGAAACGAAAGGAATACGTTTAAACGACAATAGGGAGGTAGCCTAGAGCCATTAGGGATAGAAACGACGTAGCTGTTCGATGTTCCAGGCGTTGGTGTATTCCTCTCCTTCCGCGTTCTTCAGCTTGTATGAGCCAGGTCGGAGGACTTGGGAGTTGATGAACGGGCCCTCCCAAGGCGACGAGAGCTTGTGTTTACCTTTGTTGCTTTGAACGAGGCGTAGCACCAAATCGCCGACCTGGAATGCTCGGCCCCTAACGCGCCGACCGTGGTAGCGCCGTAGGGACTGCTGGTACTTTGCCGAGTGGGCCAAAGCGACTTCCCTGGCCTCTTCTAGCTGGTCGGCCGCGTCCTCAAGGGAGGTCCGGTTGCCCTCGTCGTCGTAGGCGCGGACACGCGGGGACCCGTAGTCGAGGTCGGTCGGGAGTACGGCTTCTGACCCGTACACCATGAAGAACGGGGTGAAACCCGTCGCGCGACTCGCCGTCGTGCGTAGGCTCCAGACCACCGCCGGAAGCTCTTCAACCCAGCGTCCTCTGAACTTTTTCAAACGCTCGAATATCCGGGGTTTGAGCCCTCGCAGGATCATCCCATTCGCGCGCTCTACTTGCCCGTTCGTGCGAGGATGTGCGACGGCGGCCCAATCGACTCGTATGTGATATTCATCATAGAATCGCAGGAATTTCTTCCCGGTGAACTGGGTTCCGTTGTCTGTGATGATCGAATTGGGGATGCCGAAGCGATGGACGATGTCGAGGAAGAATTTGACGGCTTCTTCTGATCGGATTGTCGCGATTGGTCGGACTTCTATCCGCTTGGTGAACTTGTCGACGGCAACAAGCAAGTGTTCGAAGCCCCCGGGCGCCTTCTTGAGGGGCCCGACCATGTCCAATCCCCAGACCGCAAATGGCCAGGTGATGGGGATCGTCTGTAGGGCCTGTGCGGGGAGGTGCGTTTGCCTCGCAAAGAACTGACACCCTTCGCAGGTGCGCACAATCTTAGTGGCGTCTCTCACCGCCGTCGGCCAGTAGAACCCCTGCCGGAACGCATTTCCGACAAGGCTGCGAGGTGCAGCGTGGTGGCCGCACGTGCCCTCGTGGATGTCCCTCAACAGCTTCTCACCCTGGTCTGAGGGGATGCATCGTTGTAGGATTCCCATGGGGCTGCGTCGGTACAGCTCGCCCTCTATGATTGCGTAAGACTTGGCGCGCCGAGCAACACGGCGGGCCTCCGTCTTACTCGTCGGGAGTTGTTCCCGTAGCAAGTAGTCGAGGAATGGTTGCCGCCAATCCGGGGCACTGGGCTCCGATCCCTGGTCCTCGGTCAGCGTTGCAACGGCGAGAGCGAGCAGGTTGGATAGAGCTTGGCTGGTCGGCTCGGCGCCGATCCCCGACCCCTCCACGACCTCGGTCCCGTTCTCGCCAGCCCCCGAGCCCGGAGCGCTCCGTCCCGCGGAGCCTCGGTCGCGCGGTTCAGTTTGCGCTGCACAGGGGAGCTTTTTTGAAGGGCTTTGCTGGTCGCTGGCGAAGATTCCGGTCGGGACGGGCTCCCGTCCGGATGCTTTTTTAGCCAGAGCGTCGGCGGCCTCGTTGAACCGCCTTTTGATGTGCCGAAGCTCGAGGCCGTCGAATTTGTCCTCGAGCTTTCGCACTTCCTGGCAGTACGCAGCCATGGTCTCACTTTCGCAGCTTGACTCTTTCATGACCTGATTAACCATGAGTTGGGAATCGCCTCGGATCTCGAGGCGCCGAATTCCTAACTCGATAGCTATCTTCAGGCCGTTAATCTGGGCTTCGTACTCGGCTGCGTTGTTGGAAGCGGGGAAGTGTAGTCGGATCACATATTTCATCTGCACCCCGAGGGGCGAAACGAAAACTAAACCGACCCCTGCTCCCGTCCGAGTCAACGAGCCGTCAAAGTACATCACCCAATACTCCTGATCGACAGGGGCTGTGGGTAGCTGGACCTCGGTCCATTCCGCAACAAAGTCGGCGAGGGCCTGAGACTTAATGGCCGTCCGCGGGGCGTATGTGATGCCCTGGCCCATCAGTTTCATGGCCCATTTCGAGATCCGACCCGTTGAGTCAGGATTATTTATAATCTCACCGAGGGGGAAAGAACTCACCACCGTGACCGGATGCACGTCAAAGTAGTGGCGTAGCTTCCTTTTGGAGATGAGGACGGCGTACAGCAGCTTCTGGATCTGCGGATACCTCGTCTTGGTGTCGGCGAGCACCTCGCTCACGAAGTATACCGGGCGCTGCATTTTGAGGGCGTGCCCCTCTTCTTCGCGTTCCACCACCAACGCCGCACTCACCACCTGTGTAGTTGCCGCGATGTAGAGGAGAAGAGGCTCGCCGGTGTTTGGCGGGACCAGGATCGGCGGATTCGTCAAGACCGCCTTGATGTGGTTCAGTGCTGCCTCGGCTTCGTCCGTCCAAATGAACCGCTCGGATTTCTTCATGAGACGGTACAAAGGGAGGACCTTTTCGCCAAGGCGCGAGATGAACCGGCTTAATGCGGCCAGGCACCCAGTGACCCATTGAACCCTCTTTTAGGTTCTGAATCGGGCCCATCCTGGTTATGGCGTTGATTTTCTCGGGGTTGGCTTCTATCCCTTGGCGGGACACGATGAAGCCCAGAAGCATCCTCCTGGGTACCCCGAAAACGCATTTCTCGGGGTTGAGCTTAACGTCGTTCGCCCTGAGTTTGGCGAACGTGCTATCCAGGTCGGCCACGAGCTGGTCGGCTTGTTTGGACTTGACAACGATGTCGTCCACGTATGCCTCAACGGTCGGTCCGATGAGCTCGTCGAAACACCTAAGCATACACCGTTGGTAGGTGGCGCCGGCGTTTTTAAGCCCGAATGGCATCGTCACGTAACAGTACGATCCGAACGGGGTGATGAAGGAAGTCGCGAGCTGGTCGGACTCCTTCATTGCTATTTGGTGGTACCCTGAATACGCGTCAAGGAAGCATAGGGTTTCGCACCCCGAGGTCGAGTCGACTATCTGGTCTATGCGTGGCAAAGGGAAGGAATCCTTTGGGCACGCTTTGTTAAGAGCAGTATAATCAACACACATTCTCCATTTCCCATTCTTTTTTCGTACAAGGACGGGATTGGCTAACCACTCGGGTGATACACTTCCTTGATGAAGCCGGCCACCAGAAGCTTCGCGATCTCCTCGCCGATTGCCTTGCGCTTCTCGTCGTCGAAGCGCCGGAGGCGTTGCTTCACGGGTCGGGACCCGGGCCGGATGTCCAAGGAATGCTCGGCGACCTCTCTCGGAATGCCCGGCATGTCCGAGGGCTTCCACGCAAACACGTCGACGTTTGCGCGGAGGAAGTCGACGAGCGCGCCTTCCTATTTGGGAGACAGCTTGGTTCCGATCCGCGCCGCCTTCGTGCTCGGGTGGCCGGGGTCCAGCTCGACCTCCTTGGTGCCTTCGAGCGGCTCGAACGACGGCAAGCCGCGAGTGAAGTCGGGCGCCTCTTCGACGAGGCGCGCCTTAATCGGGGCGAGCTCCTCGGTCGACGCGATGATGGCCGATGCCAGCTCGCAGCTCTCCACCTAGCACTGGTGAGCCCGCTGGAACGACGCTCCCACCGTGATCACCCCCCTCGGCCCCGGCATCTTGAGCTTGAGGTAGGTGTAGTTGGGGACGGCCATGAACTTCGCATAGCACGGGCCGCCCAAGATGGCGTGGTAGGATCCATGGAACCCCACCACCTCGAACGTGAGGGTCTCCGTCCGGAAGTTGGTCGGAGACCCAAACGTAACAGGGAGGTCAATCTGACCGAGGGGAACGGCTTGCTTACCAGGGACCACCCCGTGGAAAGGCGCCCCGGTTGGACGAACGCGTCCTCGGTCAATCCCCATGGCGTCTAGCGTGTCGGCGTAGAGGATGTTAAGCCCGCTGCCGCCGTCCATCAGCACCTTGGTGAGGCGCTTGCGTCCTATGACCGGGTCGACCACCAAGGGGTACTTACCCGGCCTCGGGACGAATTGCGGATGGTCGGCCCGGTCGAAGGTGATGGACGCCTCGGACCACTTGAGGAAGGTCGGAGTGGCCGGCTCGGCGGCGTACACCTCTCGGCGTTCCACCTTGGCCCGTCCCTTGCTCACCGATGCCTCCGTCCCGCCGAAAATCATCAGACACCCGTCCGGCTCCGGATAAGGGTCGGCGTCCGCGTTTTCACCCGCCTCCATCTCCTTAGGGGCCTGGCCGGACCTCCTCGGTCGGGGCGCCGGTTTTCGGGGACCCCCAGCCATGAATTTCTTCATGAGGGAGCAGTCCTTGTACAGGTGCTTAACGGGATACTCGTGGTTCGGGCACGGCCCATTCCACTTCTTCTCGAAGTGGTCGGGGACTTCTCCAGTCGGAGGTTTGAAGGTCGGCTTCGGGTCGGCGGCGGCCACCATGGCGGCCTCGTCGTCGTGCCGTCTGCCCTTGCCTTTCTTCTTCTTCTTGGCGGGGGGCCCCGATGGGCCGCCCTCCGGTTCCTCGGTCTGCTTACCCTTCGGGTCGGCGGACTGGTGGAAGATGGCCCCCACTGCCTCCTCGCCGGCCGCGTGACTCGTGGCGATGTCAAGCAGCTCCTTCGCGGTGCGAGGACTCTTTCGCCCGAGCTTGTGGACGAGAGACTTGCACGTCGTCCCTGTGAGGAACGCCCCGATGACGTCGGCGTCAGCGAGGTTGGGGAGTTCGTTACACTGCCGGGAGAAGCGTCTGATGTACTCCCGGAGCGTCTCCCCCTGCTTCTGCCTGCAGCTCCTGAGGTCCCATGGGTTTCCAGGGCGATTGTAGGTCGCCTGGAAGTTTCCCACAAAGACTTCTCTTAGGTCGGGCCAGCTCCCGATCTGCCCCACGGGGACATGTTGGAGGCAAGCCCGCGCCGAGTCGGCCAGATGAAGGGGCAGATTGTGGATGATGAAGTCATCATCGTCGGCCCCCCCGGCCCTGCAAGCGAGTCGGTAGTCCTCGAGCCAGAGCTCGGGATCGGTTTCCCCGTCGTACCTCGGGAAGTTCGACGGGGCTCTAAAGTTGGCGGGGCGAGGAGCCGCTCGGATCCGCGAGCTGAAGGCCCGTGGCCCCGGCGCGTCCGGGCTCGGCGCCCTCTCGTCCTCCTCGTCGTCGTCGTACCGGCCGCCACGACGAGGAGCGCGCCCGTGCCGTCGCTCGGGCTCGCCCTCGGGGAGTCGTCGCCGGCGGGCGTTCAGGATGCTTCGGGCGTCCTGAATCGGGCCGACCCGTTTTAGGATCGGAGCCGCGTCCCCAGCGGGACGGGGCTGGTGCACCGAGGCCCCTTGTTGGGCGCGCCCGCCGTGCCCGCCAGAGGGCTGCCTCGAGGCCTCGCGGTGGCTCATCTGCGACGCCCGTCGTCGCGACTGCGAACTCTCGGCCTGCTGAGCCGCGGCCCGCTCCAGAAGTTCGCCGAGCTCCCGCTGCGCCTTGCGGGCTTCCGGCGTCACCGGCTATGTTTTGTCCGGCGCGGGCGAAATGCGGAGGTGGGGCGCCGTCATCGTCGATGATCTGGCGCTGCACGTCCCGCGCACGTCCCCGGGCCGGAGCCGCATTTCCGATCTGCAGAAGCTCGCGCTCGATGCGTTCCCGCTCCTGCTCGACTCGTGCACGCTCCTGCTCCAAAAGGCGGCGGGCCTCTTGGAGCTCCTCCCGGCGTTGCCGGGCGTTGTCGGCGTGAGAGTGTCGTGGCGAGGTGGCCGCTCTTCGCGGGGCTGGCTGCCTCGGTGGCGCCGGGGCCTGGTTCGCAACCGGGGCGGCTACGGGCGCGTTGTGAGCCGGGAGGCCGTCTCCCAGGGCCGCCGGGCCCGAGCTGCTCTCGCTTGCCTCCCCCACCGCCCCATCAGGGGTGTCCGCCATGAAGCACTCGCGGGACGAGTGGTGGCTTTCCCCGACGAGTTCGGTGTCCGACGTCTCCGAAACGGAGTCGTCCAGGAGGTCGAAGACCGACTCGGAGACGTGATCGATCATTCCGACGAACTCGCTGTTCGCCAGGGTGTGGCTCAGAAGTCGTGTCACCAGTCGTGACACGACCTCAGCCGCGTTGCGTAAACCGTATGGGGTCGCATACGGCGGGATGGAATCCAGCATCTCCGTGGAGAGCGGGACCCCTCCCACAAGCTGAGTAGCAACGTTCGCCAGGGCGAACCTGACATATCACGTATCCTCCCGCGTGGGACGTGACCCCAGGAAAGTCTCGAGCTGCTTGAGCAGCAGGGCCTCGTTGGCCTCCGGACAAGGGTCGTTAGCCTCGTCGCCAGGGGCGTTGAGGTTGACATTCGCGAGAGCCTCGGTGGCGGTCGCGACGTCAGCGTCGGGGACGCTGACCGGTGGCGCGGGAGCGACCCTCGCCAGGTCCCCGTCGGTGGTGATGACGAAATCCAGACTTCCGAGACGCAGCTGCGTCCCGGGAGTCTAGCTCGAACCGTGGGTGGCCATCCGAAGAGCCTGTCGCTCGCCGAAACGCGCAAATGCCCCTACCTGGCGCGCCAACTGTCGGTGTAAGAAATGACCAACTAGTAAATTTAGTGGATTGCGCGTTTGGGCTCCGGATGGTTCGCGAGAGAACACAAGGAATTATACTGGTTCAGGCACCAACGCCCTACGTCCAGTGTCGATCTGCTCGTGTTACTCGCGTTGCTCGTAGTAGGGGTTACAAGCTGTCGAGAGAGAGGAGAAGCCTCAAGTCTCTGTGAGTTTCTAAGTGTGAGTGAGCGTGTGTTCTTTTTTGGTCGCCCCCCTCCCCTGAGGCCTTATTTTTCCTTTTATACCTCTGGCGGGGTGACCTGTACAAGGCGTGTTTAACAAAACGATGGATAATAAGAAGCTTGCTGGAGAAGCCTCGCCGCCTGCGGGACACTGTGGGCGCTGTTGGAGTAGGTCCTAATCCCGAGCTTGTTAGGGTCGTGCACGTCGCTCCGCGGCGTACGCGGGGCGGCTGGAACAGTTACCTCCCTCTGCCATGGCAGGCGGCGCGGCGTGGCCCGTTAATGCTAGTAGGCGGCGCGGTAGATATGCGGCGTGGTAGATATGCGGCGCGTCCTCCCGGTCCCCTACCGTTTCGGGTCCCCCTTGTTGACCCACGACACCTGGCCCGGAGACGGGTCGGCCGAGGCGGAGCCAGGTCGGCCGAGGCGGAGATGGGTCGGCCGAGGCGGAGCCAGGTCGGCCGAGGCGGAGACGGGTCGGCCCTCCCCCTATCTGATGTCCTCCTTGTTTATGGGCTTGATTATGCTTGTCTCCTTTCCTAAACAGCGAGGTCCCACTCGTCGGTGAGAGGGTCGGATATTGATATCCGACACAACTCGTTACAATCTCAGAATCCTAAACCTAGTCGAACTCCAGGGCAAACCGGTCTAACCGGTCCCCCAAACCGGTTAGACCGGTCTGGGCTTGGTTTCGCCTCTTGCGCCATCTTCTGTCTTGATTCTTGCGCCAAGTCCTGCAATCCTTCTGGTCATTGATGAAGTCTTCTGGTCATTGATGAAGTACCAATTGTTGCAATATTCAAAACCCGTAGCATCCAGTCCAGGACCGGTCGGGGTAACCGGTTTGACCGGTCTACCTCGGCTTGTGCCAATTTTGATTGTCAACAGTATGCTTATGTGCTCCAAACGACATGCTTTGCGAAAATGGCATAGAGACCCAAAACTTCTTGTTTTATAGGTATGGAGGGAGTACTAGGTTACTTTGTAAAACGAAGTGATTGGCTGGTCTTGAAACCAAAAGAATATGCAGCATAATACACCGGCTGTGGCCTGTGAGTCTGGGATGGACCCATGGATCCAATCCAACAGCATTATTGCCATGCGCACTGACAGCGACAATTGCAGGTTCAAGAAACAGTTACAACTAGTCACTGAATCGTGGGCCACCTGATCCAGCTTTTAGATTAAAAAAGAATAAGCACATGGCCATAAACTACTGCCTGCATGTTGATTGTATCCAAAAAATATATTAGTACTTACTTCCTGATGGTATAGTTATTTGTTTTTGTTTTACAGGTTGAATCATAAGAACCATAAAAGTATTTCAATTTCTGTCATTTTTCAGCAAAAATGTTAAGGTCACGCTGATGGAGATCGTAGAAATTCCATGCTTGTACTAACAAAACACCAGCCTTTTCTGTCGCAATTTGGTGCACTTCAGTGTACCATCGCCTAGAACAGTACTCATCAGCCCATCGAAATTTCCTAGTTCTCCTAACATAGCTCTAACATTCTCTGTTGCAAGTTGGTGCGCTACGATATACCGTATCTAGAATCTTTTATTTTTGAACAAGTGGGAAGGAAGAAATCACAGTGAATAGATTATATGTTTTTATACTTTTTTTTGAACGAACCGCACAAGACAGTGCGAGTTACTATTAATATAGCAGAAAAAATACAAGACTACAGCCCTGGGAGGCCATAGCCAGGAAAAAAACAAAAATAAATTCTCGCCCGGTTGGATTTGGACATCAACGCGGGTAACACTCAAACCTCCACGGCCGACTGACTGGATTGGGGCCTCAACACGGCCGCACAAATAAACTGTACAACGGCAGCCGGACCGACACCTAAACATGGCACCCACCAACAATCTCCCTTTCGAGTAATCGCCCAAAAACTCCTGCCGTGACCCGCGTCAACAGGGACCTAAGAGAACAGACCGCACCACACCAAGAAGACCACCGCCATGCGGGACCCTTCGCGGTAGTGCCGCTGCAGACACCACACTCCACCTGACAGGGTGAAGCCACCAGATCCGGACCTCTCGCAAGCTGCCGCGCAACGCGCGGGGGCCTCGCCTCTCCCGCCGTTGGACTCCACCTCGCACTCATTGCCTCGAAGGAACACCGCACGCAGGGGCCTCGCCACGTCCGCCACAGCACACCACGTCACGGATCCGTTTCAAAAGTCGCCATCAGAATGGTGGGTAGTGTTGCCCTGCTTCCTAGAGTCACCATTGATCAGCCAAGCCACTGCCAAAGATCGACATCGCGTCGTTGCTTCACCCATGCACAAGTGTCGACGCAGAAATCGGTCAACACACGAGTGCGCTAGTTCGCGCGGGGCGCAAAGGACCAGATCGCAGCTGCCTCCGGGCTGACCGGTCTGACCGGTCAACGGCACCGGTCGGACCGGTAACCGCCGGTGAGCTACGGGGTAAACCCTAAAAGCGCCTCCCGGAAGGATCCGTCAGGGAGAACACCGTCAGGGGTGCCCTAAGGTCGGCAGGCCACCTAGGATGCCTTCAGACGTCGCGGAGACGAAGAAAGAACAGCAGGTAAGGTTGGAAAAGCTAGGGTTTGGAGATGCAAAAAGGTAAAGGTAAAAGTAGTAAATTGGATAGATTCGATTGTTGTGTGTTCAATCGGCCGAATCCCCTTATATTTATAGGGAGGGTAGGTCTTGTCCCACAAGAAAACCAAGTTACAACTCGTTACAATCTCGGAATCCAATTTTTAGAGTCCTAGTCGGATTACAACTCAGGTGACCGGTCTGACCGGTCCCCCGCACCGGTCAGACCGGTCCGGGCGTGTCCAGCACCTCGCGCCGTCTTCTGCCTTGCTCTTGCATCGTCTTTTGTCTTGCTCTTGTGCCATCTTCTCTTTTGCAATCCTCCTAGTCTTCGTGCCAATTTTGGTTGTCAACATATGCCCCCCCTGTTTTTTGGTAAAGCTTGCGTACCATAAAACATACTAGTACCAAAATTGTCATCTAAGATCGATGTCTTAACATAATTCATCGGCCATCATATGTTTCTAAGGACGATACTCAAATATCGGCCATATGCCACTTCATGCCTCTTGCCAAACACTAGGATAGTACTTCTTTAAGTACCTCCCGTTCAGTGCCTTAGGCAAACGTCCTCCTTGCAATGTCTCCCATATAGGAATTTCCGCCATTGATCTTGAATACTCGATATGGACCTTCCCAACTTAGAGACCACTTGCCGAATTTATTATCTTTAGAACCAAGTGGCAAAATTGTCTTCCATACTAGATCACCAACTTGAAAAGTCTTCTCTTTAACCTTCTTGTTGTATGCTCTAGCAACTCGGATCTTGTCTTTCTCAATTTCCTTAAGAGCTTGTAAACGCTTATCGGTCACTTCATCAATGTTGTCCATCATCAAATCATAGTACTCACCAACCGAAAGCTTATTTTGGCTAGCAAGTCTATAAGCGTCCAGATTTACCTCTATGGGCAAAACGGCCTCTTGACCATAAACAAGCTCAAAAGGAGTGACTTTTGTAGCACCATGTCTTGATATACGATGAGCCCATAAAGCTTCAGACAAGACTTCATGCCATCTTCAGGGATTCTCTTCTATCTTCTTCTTGATCAACTTTATCAAAGTCTTGTTACTAGACTCGGCCTGTCCATTGGCCTGAGCATAGTATGGAGATGAATTGAGCAATTTGATCTTGTACATATCGGCAAAAGATCGCACTTCCTTAGACATAAAAGATGTGCCTTGATCCGTAGTCAAAGTTTGTGGAATGCCGAATCTGTGAATAATATGCTCAGTAATAAACTCAATTACCTCCTTGTGGGTCATATTCTTAAGAGGAACAGCTTCGGTCCATTTAGTGAAGTAATCCGTAGCAACCAACACGAAGCGATGTCCCTTTGAAGAAGAAGGATGTATTTCTCCAATGAAATCCAATCCCCATCCATGAAAAGGCCACGGTTTAATAATGGGATGAAGTAATGCAGCAGGAACCATCTGAATATTACCAAACTTCTGACATTCTTCACACCCCTTGTAGTAACGAAAACAATCGGCCATCATTGTAGGCCAATAGAATGCAGCTCTCCTAAGCAACCACTTCATCTTAGGAGCCGATTGATGCGTTCCACAAATTCCTTCATGAACTTCACCCATGGCCACTCTAGCTTGATCAGCACCCAAGCATTTAAGTAATAAATCATCGGCGGTGCGACGATGCAACTCATCGTCAACTAAAATATATTTGAAAGCTAAACGCCGAGTTTTTCTGTCTGTTCCAGAACTAGGATTTCTTAAATACTTGACAATGGGCACTCTCTAATCATTAACTTCGGCCTTTTGATTTTGAGAATTTTCAACGGCCAAATTTGAATCTGCAGACGCCTGACCGGTCTGACCGGTGACCGGATCGGTCTGACCGGTCGCTGTGGACTCGTGACCGGTCTGACCGGTCCTGGCATCGGTCTGACCGGTGCAGCTCTTCTCTGCAGCAAGTATTAGAGCTTCTCCATTGGCAAAAGCAATCAACGGCCTTTTCTTATGGAAGTGTCTCTTCTGGACATTATAGCCTGATGCTTGCTGCGCCAAAGTATTAGCTCTAGGATTATCACATCTTGGTACATGATAAATGGTGAATTCATCAAAACATGGTATAATATCAAGGCACTTGTCAAGATAGATATTCAACGAACTTTCAAAACATTGACACACCTTAGATACTTGCTGCACAACCAGTAATGAATCACCAAAAGCTTCAACATGCTTTACTCCCATGTCATGCAAAATTTCTAATCCGAATAATAGAGCTTCATATTCGGCTTGATTATTTGTGCATTCAATTTCTAATCGGCTAAGAGCTTCAAAAACAGCTCCATTAGGAGAAACAAGAACAATTCCAATTCCACATCCGTTCTTGCAAACCGATCCATCAAAATGCAATTTCCATAGAGTAAAAGTCATGTAATCAATTTCTAAATCATGCTCATCCTTAATCCGATGTTCAACAATAAAATCAGCTACAATTTGGCCTTTCATAGATTTCAAAGGTTCACAAGCCAAATCATACTCAATAAGCGCATATGCCCACTTTCCGATTCTTCCACTCAAAATCGGCCTATGCAACATATACTTGATAACATCGGCTTGACACGCAACTATGCAAGTACTAGATAACAAATAATGTCTCAACTTTGTACAAGCATAATATAAAGATAAGGATAATTTTTCAATAGGTTTGTACCTTGTTTCTGCATCCAAAAGCCGTCGACTCAAGTAAGTAATAATGTGCTCCTTGCCATTTGTTTCTTGAGTCAAAATAGCCCCAATAACATTATCTTCGGCCGAAAGATAAAGCCTAAATGGCACCCCATTCTTAGGCGCTTTGAGAACGGGCGGCGAAGATAAGTATTTCTTGATTTCATCAAAGGCCTCTTGCTGCTTTGCCCCCCAAGTAAAATCAGCTTCATTCTTTAACCGAAGTATAGGAGTAAAAGCACTAACTTTCCCGGACAAGTTAGAAATAAACCTCCTCAGATAATTAACCTTGCCCAAGAATTTCTGTAAATCATGCTTACAAGTAGGCGCTTTGATTTTTTCAATGACACCAATTTTCTTAGGATCTATCTCTATGCCCCTTTCATGTACCATGAAGCCTAAGAATCTTCCAGCCGATACACCAAATGCACATTTCAATGGGTTCATCTTCAGACCATACCGACGCATTCTTTCAAAGGCAAGACGCAAATCAGCCAAGTGAGAGTTTAATCCAGCCGATTTGACAACAATATCATCAATATAGACTTCTAGGATAACACCAAGTAAGTCATGAAATATTAAATTCATTGCTATTTGATAAGTAGCGCCAGCATTCTTTAAACCAAAAGTCATCACAACCCATTCAAACAAACCAACAAAGCCAGGACATTTAAAGGCCGTTTTGTATACGTCTTCCTCGGCCATAAAGATTTGATTATATCCCGCATTGCCATCAAGAAAGCTAATAACCTTATGTCCAGAAGCATCATTAATAAGCATATCGGCTATAGGCATAGGATATTCATCTTTGGGAGTCGCTCTATTAAGATCTCTAAAATCAATGCACACTCTAATTTTATTAGAACCTTTCTTCTCAATAGGTACAATATTAGAGATCCATTCAGCATAGCGACATGGCCGAATAAACTTAGCTTCAAGCAAACGATTAACCTCTTCTTTTATGCGATCATAAAACAAAGGATTAAATCGTCTATTGCCTTGTTTATATGGCCTAAAACCAGGTTTAATCGGTAAGCGATGTTCAACTAAATCACGACTTAAACCAAGCATCTCATGATACTCCCAAGCAAAGCAATCAGAATATTCTTTCAATAACTTGATTAATTCAAACTTATAATCGGCTTTCAAATTTTGATTTACAAAAGTCGGCCTTGGAATAGAACCATCACCTATGTCTATCTTTTCTAAAGGATCAGCCGACGTAAATCCTTGTCCTAACTTCTCTACTTCTTCAAAATCATTAATGGCTTCACATGCATCGTTTATATTGGACCGATAATGCTCCACCCTTTCCTTTAACCACTTCTCGCTTGCATCCATCTACTCTTCATCATCTGAATCAACCGATTTTGACACCGGCTTTAGAGCAGCGGACACGAAGCCATCCTTAGTACAAGCAAGGAACTCAAAGTCCGAAATATCAATCCCGGTCAAGTACTTGACATTATCATGAGTTCCCAAAATAGATGCATCGGCCATAGCAACACATGCCGAAGTATCCGCATGAACAACCTCAACTTCGTCACCAACCCATTGAATCAAGCATTGATGTAAGGTAGAAGGCACACATTGATTTGCATGAATCCAATCGCGCCCCAAAATAACACTGAAGTTACCTTGCACCTCCGTGACGAAGAAAGCAGTTGCCAGCGTCTTGCTCCCAACGGTAAGCTCCAATGATGCAACTCCCTTGGCACTCATTGGTTCTCCTCCTCCAACGCCGCTGATCGTCATGCTTGTCTTGATGAGCTCGCTGTCCAAACCTCCCAACTTCTTGTACAAAGTGTATGGCATGAGGTTCACAATAGCACCACCATCAACAAGCATCCTAGAAATCAGCTTTCCTTTAATGTGACCCTTCACATAAAGAGCTTTCAGATGATTATCTGATTCTAAGGGCCTCGGAAATACGGCATTCTTGGGAGCAAAGTCAACTTGAGCTATTCGTTCATCATCTCCGACAAAGCAATAGTCGGCGTTCAAGTAGATAACATTGATGTCCATGTCCGTCCTGCTGAGTGAAGGCTCAAAATCAACAGCTTCGTCCTCATTGCCCATCTGAGTATCTGTAATTGTAGTGGGCGGAATCGAAACTTTATCCGAAGACGAAAACGCATCGGCTACCGACTCCCTGGGCGACACCGGTCTGACCGGTTCCCCCTGACCGGTCTGACCGGTTCCAGTTGCCAGAACTGGAACAGGGACGGGCAACCGGTCTGACCGGTCAGGGACACCGGTCTGACCGGTCTCGGCTACGTCAGCCGAAACTGCTGCAGATGGCTCGGCCTTTTCTGGTGTCTTGGTCTGAACATCTTGATCATCAGAACCATTCTTGGAATTCTGACCAGCTGCTGGAATCATCGGCTTAACCTCATTGAACCACTCCTCCCTCTTCTTAGCCGATTCTTCTTCTCTTTGCTTCTGAGTGCGCAACCGCTGCAATCTCCTCTTCTGAGAATGAGTTAAGCCAGGAGGACACCACTTTGGCTGCGTATACTGAGGCAAAGGCACCTTCTTCACTTTTTCCACGGCCGATGTGCCAATAACATTGGGCCCATCTGCCATAGACGTGTCAACTGCCATGGAGCCAATTTGAATCATGCTCTTCACAACTGGCTTTGGAACCACAGGGGCAGGCTCTTCCTTTTTCTGCACGGGGCGATATTCCTGTCTAGCCGGCTCCTTACCCGGCCTCCTCTGGTGACCGGTCTGACCGGTCGGCGGCACCGGTCTGACCGGTTGCTGCTGCGGCAGCACAGCCACCGGCCTCTGCGGGGCACCGGTCTGACCGGTTGGGGGCACCGGTCGGACCGGTCCGTGCTGCTGGGGCACGAACATCTACCTTGGTTGAAATCCTGCAGGCCTAGGCTGTTGTTGATTCATTCTTGAATGCACAAGAGCTCCAGGCCGTGGTTGGTTAGGTGCAGGACAGTAAGGCACATACATAATCCCATCCCTCCAAATAGGCTGAGGAGGGGGAGGTGGAAACGGCCTCCATGGCCTAGAAGGACCAGCACCATGGGATGAGCTTGGACCCTGATTCCACTATCCTCTTGGCGCCCTCATCGCACCAAAATTCCTTTGTGGCGAACTTGGTCTCTTTTTTGGTGGCCGATCCTGTTGAACGGCCGCATTACGCATATGCTTCGCCATGACTTGATCAAAGGTCGCTTTTGGCTTGAATGTCTTCCCCTGATCTTTGTCCTGGTTCGTCTTCCAAGTTCCCACTTCAGGACGTTTAGGAACAAACGTTCGAACCGGCCTTTGGGCCGGACCGGTCTGACCGGTCATGGCAACCGGTCTGACCGGTGCCCCCTGGGCAGCAGGAGCAACCGGCCTTTGATCCCGCGCTTGAGAGCTTGATTCTCCCCTAATTTCAGAATTCTTCACTGTAATAGTCAAGATCTTCTTTCCATCAGGAGCTTGCTTCAGCACAACCTCTCTCCCAAGCACTTTGTCAGTTTCCATCACCTTCCTTGGTTCACCAATCACAACATTCTTGCCTCCTGTCGTATCGGCATTGTCGGGCCGAACCAACATCTTGGCATCCTGAAGATCCATGGTATTGACCATCATGTTGTTGACTGGAAACGGGCGCTTGTCCACTTGCATCTCACTCAAACTCAATCGTCCATCATTTAAAGCCGATTGAATCTGTCGACGAAAGAAATTACAATCATTAGTCGCGTGAGAAAATGAATTATGAAATTTACAATAAGCACGCCGTTTTAACTCCTCAGGTGACGGAATAGCAAAAGAACATTTGATATATCCATTCTTATGTAATTCATCAAAAATCTTATCACACTTGGATACATCAAAAGTAAATTTCATCTCCTCCTGCCGATTCCTATAAGTCGGTTTTAGAGATGTGCAAGTAAAAGCTTTATTAGATGCTGGCCATACAAATTCAGCAGCCAACACCTCATAAGATTCATCTTCGGAACAACAAGAATCACATTCTACATTATGCACACTAGCCCGATGAGTTCTATGGCTTTCTTTTAGATCTTTGCTTCGGCTTTCAGCAGCCAAAGCTCTTTGATACAATTGGTTTACGCTATAGAATTCAGAATTCTCTAATTTATCTTTAATGTGAGAGCGCAAACCATTGAAAGCCAAATCAGCAAGATCCTTTTCGGCAATAGTAACACCGAAGCAACGATTTTTAGTATCACGGAAACGTTTAATATAATCATTAACAGTTTCATCCCGCGATTGCCTAACCGATGTGAGATGTGACAATTTAAGCTCATTACTGCTAGAAAAGAAGTGATCATGAAATTTCTGCTCTAACTGTTCCCATGAAGTAATAGAATGAGGAGCTAATGATGCAAACCATGAGAAAGCTGTACCAGTTAGAGACAAAGAAAATAAACGCACTTTTAAAGCCTCACTAGAGCCATAGTCGCCTAGTTGTGCCATGTATTGACTAATATGCTCAAAAGTGCTTTTAGTATCCTCTCCATTAAACTTAACAAAATCAGGAAGTCTAAATCCAGCAGGGAAAGGAACTAAATCAAAGCGAGGAACATAAGGCTTTTGGTACAATCTAGCCTTATCCCTTACATCTACTCCCAAATTCTCCTTAAGAGTAGTAGCCAAATCAAGTTTGTATTTAGAAAATATTTTATCTAAATATTCTAGTGAATTATCCTGAAAATTTGGCTGTTGGGTGTTTTGTACAGGAGTAGAAGGTAAATTCCCCGTTTCTGAACCACCAGGACCGGTCTGACCGGTTCCAGTGACCGGTCTAACCGGTTGGGGCAGCGCCAGCTGGCTGGCTGCACCTGACCCTCCAGGGCCGGTCTGACCGGTCACGGCGACCGGTCTGACCGGTTGATGCTGGCCAGGCTGGTTGGCCGACATCATCCCTTGCATTTGTTGGCCGTACCTCCCGAAGAGCTCGTAAGGTACAGGGCCTTGTGCAAATAATTGTTGTACTGCTGGGGGTACAGAATATCCATAATTTGGATTTTGTGGGGTGAAATTTGCAACTTCATTACTAATTCGGCCTTGATTAACCGAATTAGGAAAAGTCACAAACGGTTGAGGTGCAGTAGGCCTAGAAACCATTGGATTGGATGGAGTAACAGATTGGCCTTCAAAATAATTCAACGGCATACCAAACATAGGTTGTTCAACAGGTTTTGTTGCCGGTGCTTTAAAATCAGGCGCAATTGGAACTTTAGGAATCAAAAGATTGGGATCGGCGGCAGGTTGTTCAACCATGGATTGTTTGCCTTCTGATTCTAATTTTTTGTTCATCATCCAGTTGACTAATTTAACATTATTCGCAACCATCATATCCTCCATGTACTTAAGAAAAGCTTCGTGAGAGTTTTCATCATCTTGTACCTGGGGATTGGTGATGAAGATGTAGCAGTTGCGTCTACCTCCTTGAACTTGGAGACCACGCCCTTGCGGTCCTTCTTGAAGTGCGAGAGGTAGTAGAGCCGATCTTCTTCTGCCTTCTTCTTCATGTAATCTTCAAGTCCTTGACGATCTTCGGCAGAAAGTTCATCGTCCTTTACGGTGACGATGTTCTCAAGATCCAACTCAGTGTTGGCACCCATCTAGATTGAATTAGATAGAACGGTTGCAAAAACCAGATCTCTAATTTCCCAGCGGAGTCGCCAAAAGTATGTTGACGCAGAAATCGGTCAACACACGAGTGCGCTAGTTCGCGCGGGTCGCAAAGGACCAGATCGCAGCTGCCTCCGGGCTGACCGGTCTGACCGGTCAACGGCACCGGTCGGACCGGTAACCGCCGGTGAGCTACGGGGTAAACCCTAAAAGCGCCTCCCGGAAGGATCCGTCAGGGAGAACGCCGTCAGGGTGCCCTAGGGTCGGCAGGCCACCTAGGACGCCTTCAGACGTCGCGGAGACGAAGGAAGAACAGCAGGTAAGGTTGGAAAAGCTAGGGTTTGGAGATGCAAAAAGGTAAAGGTAAAAGTAGTAAATTGGATAGATTCGATTGTTGTGTGTTCAATCGGCCGAATCCCCTTATATTTATAGGGAGGGTAGGTCTTGTCCCGCAAGGAAACCAAGTTACAACTCGTTACAATCTCGGAATCCAATTTTTAGAGTCCTAGTCGGATTACAACTCAGGTAACCGGTCTGACCGGTCCCCCGCACCGGTCAGACCGGTCCGGGCGTGTCCAGCACCTCGCGCCGTCTTCTGCCTTGCTCTTGCGTCGTCTTTTGTCTTGCTCTTGCGCCATCTTCTCTTTTGCAATCCTCCTAGTCTTCGTGCCAATTTTGGTTGTCAACAACAAGGCCTCCGCCGCCATGCTAGCAATCCAAGGTAGTCGCTTGCGCCGTCTTCCGACGATGTACCACACCGGAGTCGCCCAGCGGAGCTGAGCCACCCGCCACAGTCCGCTGCAAGCCAAGTCGCCCCATGATGCCGATGCCGCAAGCGCTGCCTCCCGACATTGGCCCACGCCGCACTGACGGTTGCCAAGCAATACCAGCCGCTGCGATCCGCTGCTAGCGGCTGCACCGACAAAGTGTGGCAACCCCTGGCCGCAACCATAGTTGCGAACACCAACACGCGAGCATAGCAACCCCCATGAAACTCGCTAACCTGCGCCATGCCGCTTTACACCGTCACCGAAAAGAGGCTTCCCATGAACCCGTCACTAGCAATGCCAAAGCCGAGTTGGGTCTCAAGAGACAACGCCTCCAAGGAGTGGACGACGCCAATGGCGCCGCCGTCGCTCGTCCAGAACTGGACAGGGTTTTCACCTAGAGAACCCCGTGTCGCCGGGAGGGAGCTCCAAGATGACGCCCCCAATAGGGAGAACGACGCCCAAGGACGCCGCCGCCATCACCACTAGCAAGAATGCAGGCAAGGCTTTCGCCGATATGTTTTTATGCTAGATTTTGTGAATATATCCACATAAATCTTGGCACAGACTTGCAGGAGACACGCTTGTTCTTGTATCTGGAAATTCAGTAAAGAAGGCGTGGGAATCGCCAATGTGTCATGAAGGGAAGGTAAATTAAAGGTGGAGTAGCTGATCGAACGCCGCATGAACCAACATTTTCAATCGAATGCGAAAGTAGCTTGCTCTGACGAGATGATTCGCAGTTCACACATACAAACTTTATTTAGTTGTTCATCCCAGATATAGACACGTCTAGCTGACTGAAGCAAAATATGCACTGTTGTGGTTCTGCATACATATATAGCATGCCTTTTCTCGAAAGCAAAAGAAAGTCGTTGAGTCCCCTCTACCACAAGCTAAAGAAGAACAAAATTAAGGGAAATGGAAGCATTCCAAGGGCCTGGGGATCCGCTAGCTACAGCCAACACACACTTTAATCAATTACGTGAGATCATCATGGGTCTTTAAACTACACATATACTGCCGCTCACAGATAGATTATAAGGAAAATCTCCATGCTTCATCTAGGTCACCGTTGTCAAGATCGCTCATCGCATATTATATATAGGCCGTGTGGATGCATCTCGATTACTTAAAGCTTGGCTTGAACCACCAAGGAGTTGGCAAAATGTTAGTAACAAAGCTAGCTAATGTCCTAATTTTTCTTAACAAAATAAGCTAAGAGTTAGTGTGCCATTAAATTATACCTTTCTTTGCCTTATTACATGCGTTTCTTCTATCATAGTACAACCCAACTTATCAGAAACATTGGCAAAAGCTGGGTTTAATTTGTTCGATTTCTTCTGAGAGGAATTTCGGTAACATAAATTTCATACACACCATTTTAGCAAAGGCATCAGAACATTTGGCGTTTAAGCATCACTACAAGCCCTTTAGGTTGGTATCATATAAATAATAAACTCTAAAAACAAAAACACTCTAAATGATAGTACAGCCGGCAAACAATAAATGATAGCATACTTAGTTAAGTTTCTTAAAGCTCTACTAATCCCAAGATGGAATCCTCCACATGCACAGCATTTGTCAGCGAGCAAAAAGGATAATTTCTAGCAAAAAGTACGAGAACCGAGAAGTCAATTTTACCAAAAGATGTAATGACAGTAGTACATAGTATGGAGTATGCCATGGTGTGCCAAAGTCTGTAGAATTGTACCAGCTAAGTAGTAGCCAATTGCAATTTTGTCAAGAAATGCCAGCCCTGGCAACCTTTGCCCACACGCCAATTACTTGTCACTTGGCTTTTCTCACTAAGAAGATCATATTGGTTGGATGGATTTTGTATTTATGTGCCTGGGCTTTTACTATGATGTCTATGTCCTGCAGTTGGATCATTGGATGTCTATCTTTTTGTTTATTATAGCTAGCTATACTCACCTTGTTAACTTTGTCGTTATTGTTTCACAATTAACATTTCGCTGCAGACGATCATAACACATAAACAATGTTGTGCTATGATTTTTGTGCATCATGGAGAGACCCAGTAAACTCTTTAAACTGCTGCGGTGCACAAACCACTTAATGTTTTCATCAAGCAAATCCCTACATAAAAAAGAAAAGAAAATTTAAACCAACAAAATGTGCACATATCAATGGAAATACCAAGAGTTTGTACTAATTGGCATAGAGAATAGCCAATTGAAGCTCCTCCAAAATCTCTGTCCAAATTAACAGGAATCAAACTTTAAGACTTATACCCCAATTCAGCAGTGTGCACACATGTTGAATGTTAGGTGTGAAGCAGAGGATCCTTAATAAGTTTCCAATGCCTTTTGAGGGCAAAAAGAGAGAAAAAGAAAGACAACTTCCAAGTGAGCGCATGCGAAAAAATTTATTGATGAAACAAGTTAGGTGATATTTTGTGTCCATATTACCAAATAATAGAATAGGACCCCACCATAGAAAACAACTGGGGGAAGGAAGACTGACCTAACCAGCGATACATGATTTGTTCTTTTCATAAGCTCGGTGGTTGTAATCAGCAATCCATACAGCACAGCATTTAGTTTTGAATGCAACATGCGCGCCACGCAACGATAGAGACTTCTACCATGGCCCCGCTCACTAATCCTAGCATCTCACCTAATTATAGTCTTGTTGACGCGGAAAATCGGCGGACGTATCTCCCGCGTGCAGCACACGATGACCGGGGAGATCAGCTTCGCTCCAGTGCCAGTCTACACTCCAATTCAGGTTCGCGGCGTGCCAGTCAATTTGACCTGAAATTGACAAGGGGATAAAACAGTTAAATTGCTCTATGATTGTGCCGGCTCTATTTCAGACGATGGAGTAACGTCGAATTTTAGCCAAGACCCAATCGGACACGCATCGGCCGATACCGATCGGACCTCAGAATCGGACCTCAATGATGACGTCAATCGGACCGAGTGATCGGACCTCAATCAGACACCAAATCGGACTTCAGAATCGGACCAATCAGGATCGGACCTTGATTGATATAACAGACCAGCCTTTGAATAATGAAATAAAGCATAAAACCAAGGCCAATATGTAAAATAATGGATCAGCTATGTCTTGGAACAAGATATTAAATAATCACAGTGTAAGCCGATACATTGTCCATCTTGTCTAATTACCAGTTTGATTCATCTTATCGGACCACCTAACCAACCGATCGGACTATAACCTTTTCAGAGAAATCTAGCTCCGACGTAGGGAATCTAGATTTCTCCAGCTATGATCAGATCAGATAGCTAGATAATCAGACTTGGTTCATCAACCTGTTAATTAAACAAGATGCTCGCACAAGTGTTGATCAGATTAAGCAACATAAGCAGATAAAACATTAACAGATACGTTCTGATTCTAAGATATGCTACTGAATAATTAAGCGAGATCCAGCTCCGACGTAGGGAATCTACACCACACTTAACACTCAAATAGCAATAAGGCATAATCTAAGCTTCCCTTGACTAATCAAGATGAACCTAGCTCCGACGTAGGGAATCTAGACCAAACATGACAGTCAAAGATTAATCTAAGCGTATTACAAAGATCCAGCTCCGACGTAGGGAATCTACACCAGTGTAATACCCAAAGAACAACTAGATTAAACCACAAAGCAAGATCGGACATAGAACGATGCTGTAAGATAAATAATGCTTAAATCGGACCAAGACCTATGCTCAAAGCCGTCGAAGAAGTAGAATTGATTCACATGGCGTAGATCTAAACCAATCTAGCAACTCCAACAAACCGCAAAGACTACCTTTAGTAACCAAGATTACTCTAGCTCCGACGTAGGGAATCTAGACTAATCTTGATGATCTAGCTCCGACGTAGGGAATCTAGACATAAAGTGCAGTCCGATTAACGATAATCTGTTGAATAATCAATATTGATCTAGCTCCGACGTAGGGAATCTATATCAATCTTGATTATCCAGAGATAAATCGGTTGAACAGTATAAACGAGAAAGGGCGATGCGCCTCAATTCAAAGCCTATACTAGTTCGATAAATTGACTTAACTTACTGGTAAGCCGGAGATCAGAACTGATGCAGCCCGTCCACCAATGAGCTTCGTCGGTAACTACTACTAGGGTTTTGGCGTGAAGCCGGGTTGTATTGAATGTGAGGATTGTTCTTTACAATGGACGAGGGTTCATATTTATACCCTGGTCATGGAGAGTCCTGGTCGGACCAGACTAACTAAATAAGGTAAACTAAACTTAAAATACAACGGGACTCTCAAACACCTTCTGAAAAGGAAATAGTTCCCGAATTTGATACGCCCCTTCTCTCTTAGCCGACACGTCTTTCCTCCCTGTATTCGCCATCGGATCGGACCCTCGCTTCATCGGACTCCTCTTTGGCACCGGCTTCCTTCTCTGTCACCTTTGGCTTTGACTAGTCAATGGGTCCACCGCACAACCTCATCCTTACCACGTCATCATCTGACTCAATATGTCAGGTGCGAAAATCTGGTGTCAACACATGCCCCCCAATTTTGGAATAAAATATCATTTTGTTCCAAAATTCGTATCTGTTACCATAACTCCTTCACCGATTTTCGTGCCGAAACTTCCCATCCCTGTACTGCACGGCTCCTCATTCTTCGGGCCACGACCTGTTTTCACCTTATAAAATTACTGCCGGTAGCTACACTGTTCACTCTTCCTCCTTCGCCAGAGCCTGTACTGCTCATCTTCTTCTTCCTCTCCTTCCCGAGCGGCCATTCTCATTCGCCCAAACCTTCATCAAACTGCTCAAAATGGCTCAATCATCCTCCATGGGTGCCCTCCATTCTTCGATATCTGCCTCCACCTCCGCATCTGCTTCAGCGGGTTCTCCATCTGCTATACCCTCCACCATGGCTGCAGTTACAAGCTCAACAATGGCGGCGGTCATGACCTCAACAATGGCGGCAGCGACAAGTTCTTCAACCCCTTCTTCATCAACTGTTTTCGCCTCCGGCTCCTCTCCGACACCCGCGGAATCATCAGTAGGAGAACTACACAATCCAATCCCAGAGGTACCTTACTGATCTTGATTTTACTTCCTGCCTGATTCGGCTTTTAAAATTTATCCCCATTTTCGCAATCTTCTTTTAGGATATTCGTGCCCAAACCCTAATCCCTTCGGGCGCAGCCGAGGGGGTTTATTTTCTTGGTCCAATGGGAGATCCGGATCCGGCCGAGATTATCAATCTGGAAACTTTGCGCCTCCCATTCAAAACTTCCGGATTTGATCTTGAAGATTGGAAGAATGCATTCCGCTCCTGGCCGACAGTTCTCCCTGGATGGAAAAACTGGTATCTGAGGATATCGGCCTCCAAGTCTGCAATCTGGGACAGATTGGATATCGCCCAATGCATCGGCCTCAGTATCGGCCCCATGGCCAAGAATGAGAATCTTTTGATCGCCGCATCACACTTTTGGTCCGATGCTCTGAATGCTTTCCTTTTCGGACATGGTCCGATGACCCCAACACTGCTTGATGTAGTTATGCTTCTTGGCCTCAATGTCACGGGCGACAAGCGTCCTTCTCAGCTCAATATCAAAGTCAAACACCATTTCAAAACTAAGAGCTGTGGCGGCTGGACGGGATATATGGAAAAGAATCATCGGACCGGATCTGTGACCGACCGTGAACATGTGGCTTTTTTGAACATGTGGCTGGACAGATTTTTCTTTTGCGGTACCACCCTTGGTCCAACAGGCAACTTTCAACATCTGGCCGAATTGCTTGTGAGTGACCATGTTATCAGCCTTGGTCAACTTCTCCTGGGAGCAGCATACAATTTGCTTCATCAAGTTGCCAAGCGTTTGAGAGCTGGATCACCCATTTCCAACCTTGGTGGGCCGTGGTGGTTCATCCAGATGTGGCTAATGCTACATCTGAGCAAAGTTGTCAAGGTAGATGTTCGAAGGCTTAAATTCCCAGAGAGCAAGCCTGAATCGGAAGAAATCACCTGGCGCCGGTGTACCTCATTTGGTGAAGCTGCCATGGGCTTTCCCGCTGAGAAATTATCAGGCAAGGAATCTTCCAAGTATTTCGCACTCTTTTACAAAGGCATTGCTGATGAAAAAATGGTCTGGTTTTTGTATGATCATGCCGATGAATTTGAGTTGCCTTACAAATTCAGACTCACCATGATTGTAAAGGCAGATTCAGAAGCCTTAACAATTTTCCGAACCTGCATTAGTGCTCGATTTCTTCCGATCGGCCTCAGTCAGGGCAAGTCAGGGCAATCAACCTATGAATTTTATCATCCAAACCTGGCTGCTCGACAATTCGGCATGGGACAGCTTCCTCCCTACTTAATCTTGACCGATCAAATTTTTCCAAGGGGAAAAATCGATACAGGCGTGGAATGGGACCGTCTTTTCAGACTTGAGCCTTCTATGGACCAAACCAATTTGGATACCTTGGCAATCTGCCTTGTAGTTCATCGGACCTTCAACACATGGTGGGCTGAATGGCATCGACACTTATTCTGCATCGCCCTCAAAACTTATGTTCAGAAGTTGCTGCCTTCTTTCAAGGGCAAGCCAGAGGTCATACTCGCGAATTTGCTTCCCTCATAACTTTATTTGCTAACCAATTCTCTATCAGGATGTCGATCATACCCCTCCAACAATAACTCGATCGGGGAGACAAGTTGTCTATAGCAGTATCTCGCCAGATCCGTGGATCGGCTGTGACTCTCCCACCATCGGCAAGCTTCTATCGGCATATGGCGACAGTCGAAAGAGGAAGAAGCAGACGTCTTCTAAAATTCCCAAGCGCTCAAGGACCACTCTGGTAAGTTCAAGAACTTCATTAACTTGGTTTATCCCTTCACTGAAATTAATCCTCTCTGCAAGCTCAGGTCATCAGAGAACCTTCTGCACGCCAGCCGAGTCCGGCCGAGTCTTCAAGCCCATCGGCCGAAGAAGTACCAGAATCGGACCCACAAAAATCACCAAGTCCTATTCAAATGCGATCAAGTCCAACTCAAGAACATTCGGGTCATACATCCTCATCTGAAAGGACTATAACTGGGTCGCCTCGTCAACCAAGCCCCCCACCTCAAGCAGAACAAGTACAAATGGATCAGGGCCAAGAAGACCAGACTCTTCTGCAGATTCAACTCCCTGATCCGGAAGCAACGGTAATTATCAGCCGATTCATTCAATAATTGATATCCATCCTATTCTTATTCTCTTTTTTCTAGCAAATCATCCAGCATGTCTTGACGGATCTTGAGATTGTCCAAGCAAACATCCAAGGGAGCAATAATCCTTTGACTGGACCCGAGCAAGAAGCAGCCTGGAAACAAGTAAACTTTCTAGTCTGATATATTCATACCAACTTTCTTGTCATCATATCTAATCATTTCTTTTGCAGGCCCAAGATACCCCTCCAGCCAGCCAGACCCTATCAATTGATTTTGATCGGCTACAAGCTGAAGAGGAAGAGATCAGCTCTGGACAAAGCTTGTTATCTGACGAAGTGAAGGCAAAATTGCATGATATATCTGCTCTTCTTCACCAAGATATCGTCGATCTTGTCCAGGATGCAGAGCCAATTCGTTTAGTCGTCAAAACTCTAAGGGGCCAACTTCCATCAGACCTGGAAGAAGCACTGATCCCGGCGGCATACATAGAAGGTCATTCCTTTCCAGTGTTGCAGGCCAATCGCCGAATCACCAATCGGACCTCCCAGCAGGACCGAATCAAGGCAAGGGATGAAGAACGCGCCCAGGCTGATAAGTCAACAAAACTGATTGAAGAATTATCGGCTCGTCCTGCCTCTATCCAGTTAAAGCTTGACAATCTTCAAGCCAGAAAACAACAATTAGAGCAGGAACTTGCCGAAGTTCTATCAAGCATCCAGGCTGAGATGAAAGAGCTTGATGACATTCCGGCTCTGAAGGCAAAGGCTGAGGAGGATTACAAGATCCATATCAAGGCAGCCAAGGAGATCCACAAGTCAATCAAGCCTGTAGAAGGGAATGCTGAAGCTGACGCCAAGATTATTGCTGATGTTGACAAGATCCGTCAGACTGCTCTTGACTTGATAGTCAAATACCTGCAACCTTGAACACTGAAACCTGCCTGCCTTACTGAATGATCTGATACATTGACAGCCTGCTCCGCCATCGAGTGGCTTAATACACTTTTCTTTTGCTGTATATAATTCTTAAGGCGATGCATATCGCATCGGCTCTTATTTTTACTCTTGAGACGATTTTCCATCGGCTTTCAAGCCAGACGCGTAGCATCAGCTTTATTGAAGCAATTTTATTGAATAAACAAACTTGGATCTTTGCCCCCCAAGGCGAAACAATAATCAGGCCGATTCAATTTATAAGAAGAACTATCAAATACATATTTGAAAGAACTCACTAACCATATCGGCCTTTAAAATCTCCTACATAATCATCTATTCAAAATAATGTCTCAGAGCCGACTGCTTGGATCGGCTTTAGTCCTTGATCGGACACCTTGAGGAAGTCACCATCCCACACTTTTCCTGACAGGCACTCAACTCCTTCAAATTCCCAAATTGTCGACTCGGCTGTAGCAATACTAACCGAATCATCAGCTGGAACAATCTCCACTTTGTTGCCTTGCCATTGGATCAAGCACTGGTGCATAGTGGATGGGATGCAACAGTTGGCGTGAATCCAATCACGTCCGAGGAGCATGCTGTAGGAACCTTGGCCATCAATCACAAAAAAGGTAGTCGGCAATGTCTTGCTGCCGATGGTTAATTCCACATGAATTGCCCCCCGAGGCTCTGAAACGTTCCCACCAAAGTCCTTGAGCGTCATATTTGTCTTGATCAAATCGTCAATCCCTTTCCCCAGTTTACGGAATGTGGAATAGGGCATGAGATTGACAGCAGCTCCTCCATCAACCAACATCTTGGTCATCGGCTTTCCATCAACGTATCCCTTAATGTACAGAGGCTTCAAGTGCCGATACCCATTTGCATTTGGCTTTTCAAAGACTGCCTTCTCTGAATCCAGAACTAAGCATGCAGCGGCTTCTTCCAGCTCATAATCGACCTCATGGTCGTCTTGTTCATCAGGAGCAGCAAAATCGGACGGCAACATTAAAACCATGTTTATTGCGGCCGATGTACTTGCTTCATCATCATTGGCCATCTTGACGCGCCACTTCTTCTCTTTTGCCAACTCTTGCTCCTGAATCTGTTCATTATAGCGTAAGCGTTGCACACGCCTCTTCTTGGACTTAGAAATCCCCGACGGGCACCACTGTCCAGGCCTCATTGGAGGTTCTTCAGTCCGATTGTGAACTGGGGCCTCCTCTTCTGTCTTTTCAGGGCCATGAGCATCAGCCCGGCCTTCATTATTTTTGTGGCCATGAGTGTTAACCCGGCCTTCATCTCTCTGATGACGATCATCAATTCTGACACCGATCCGTTCATGAACTGATCGTCGACCTCGCTTGGAAGCTCTATACTCCTCATACTGGAAACTGCACTCAGGACAATCTGCTTTTGACGGCAGTCTAAGCTTCTCGTTCCAGCAGAACACAAAGAAAGGACATCCCCAGTGATCATCATCTTGTTCGTATCGATCATAAGCTTGATGTCTGTCTGCATACCAATCAGACTTATATCCATAATGACGGCGATCATCAACTCTATCATCAATCCAGCGCCTGCCATCGGACCTGTCACCATACCAGCGTCGGCCATCAGATCGGCGTCGGCCATCGGACCTATCATCATATCGGCGCTGATCGTACTCTTCATCGAGCCGCCTCTCGTGATACTCACGTCTCCGACGTCGTCGTTCTTCGCGCTCTTCCCACGCTCGGGCTGCTACTTGCTGCCTCTTGTATTTGTTGATCAGCATCTGGGAAGTCACACGTGGCCGATATCCACCAGGAGCATTAGATTCTCGCCCAAACGCCTGATGATTCCTGCGTAGCTCTTCAACAGTAACTTGAACCACAGGATCAACGGCACCAGAACTCTTGGCGTGGTCCGATGTAAGCACCTTGACTTTCCCCTTTTCACTAGCATCGACCATATTAACAGAAAAGGAGAAATCAGCAAAGTTATTGGGAAAGGGATGACCATCGATCTTCATGGCTTTCTTGTTATCTTCAAACTTGATTTTGCCTGATTCAATAGCCAATTGGATCTCCCTTCTGAACACTTTGCATTCATTGGTCTCATGAGATGTCGAGTTGTGCCATTTGCAGTACTTGCGTTTCTTCAACTCATCGGCCGATGGAATCGAGTGATTTGGAGAAAGTTGAATAAGCTTCTCACTGAGCAGCAAATCAAAGATCTTATCGGCCTTTGTTATATCGAATCCAAACTTTTCAGGATTCTGTTTGATCCACGGGAGCGACACTGGCTTCTTGGATTTAGTCCATTCAGCTATGTTAACATCAGCTTCTTCTTCAGTATCAGAGAGATAAGATACTTGTTTAGAAAACTTCATGCGCTTCATCTCCTGATATCGGACCTCATGAGCTGACACTTTCTGTACCAATTGCCCTAATGTCTCAAACTCCTGAGCAGAAAACTTGTCTTTAATCGGCGCGAGCAAACCTTGGAATGCAAGCTCGGCCAATTGCATGTCAGATAGCTTCAGACTGTAACACCGATTCCTAGTGTCACGGAATCGTTGGATGTACTCCTTGACGGTCTCATCATTCCTTTGCTTGA
>CM014275.1:53865244-53881871 GCA_004135705.1 Alloteropsis semialata | reverse complement strand
CGCAGGCGGTGGGCGCCTCGGCGCGCGGGCGGCGCAGGCGGTGGGCGGACGCGCGGGCTGGCTGCAGGCACCCAGGGGCGGCGCGCATTGCGATTGCTGCTTCTTGGCTTGTAGTTGCAGATTTGTCTTTTGCTTAACCGAATAGGAAGATTCACCTTTTGCTTGGCCGGATTCATTTGGAACAGTCCGTGCTTGGTTCTTGCGTGGATGGATTCTTTGTGTTTGTATCGGAATTTCTTTGCTCCATGGTGGGACGTCTACGAGGCCTGTTCATTTGTGCTCTTTTCAATTCGATTTGCATCTTCTTCGTTTCAGGAGAAGAGTTGATGCCGCATCTTGTAATTTTTCTATGCGTCCCCTAGTACAAGATGACTAAGAGGTGGCGGCCCTTGTGATTGAATGTTTGTGAAATTGGTTTGAAGCATATGCCGGAGCTTCTGAGAAGCTGGAGCACGGCGAGAAGCTGGAGCACGGCGGGTTTTTTTTTTATTTATGAAAAATGACATCGGTACCGGTTGGTAAAACGTCGGTACCGATAGTGTTTTCTCATTGGTCACGGATGCGCGGTACCGGTTCCAAAACCCGGTACCAAAGGGGGTTTGGAACCGGTACCGATGGAGGGTTCTCCGGTAGTGTAAACTACACATATACTGCCGCTCACAGATAGATTATAAGGAAAATCTCCATGCTTCATCTAGGTCACCGTTGCCAAGATCGCTCATCGCATATTATATATAGGCCGTGTGGATGCATCTCGATTACTTAAAGCTTGGCTTGAACCACCAAGGAGTTGGCAAAATGTTAGTAACAAAGCTAGCTAATGTCCTAATTTTTCTTAACAAAATAAGCTAAGAGTTAGTGTGCCATTAAATTATACCTTTCTTTGCCTTATTACATGCGTTTCTTCTATCATAGTACAACCCAACTTATCAGAAACATTGGCAAAAGCTGGGTTTAATTTGTTCGATTTCTTCTGAGAGGAATTTCGGTAACATAAATTTCATACACACCATTTTAGCAAAGGCATCAGAACATTTGGCGTTTAAGCATCACTACAAGCCCTTTAGGTTGGTATCATATAAATAATAAACTCTAAAAACAAAAACACTCTAAATGATAGTACAGCCGGCAAACAATAAATGATAGCATACTTAGTTAAGTTTCTTAAAGCTCTACTAATCCCAAGATGGAATCCTCCACATGCACAGCATTTGTCAGCGAGCAAAAAGGATAATTTCTAGCAAAAAGTACGAGAACCGAGAAGTCAATTTTACCAAAAGATGTAATGACAGTAGTACATAGTATGGAGTATGCCATGGTGTGCCAAAGTCTGTAGAATTGTACCAGCTAAGTAGTAGCCAATTGCAATTTTGTCAAGAAATGCCAGCCCTGGCAACCTTTGCCCACACGCCAATTACTTGTCACTTGGCTTTTCTCACTAAGAAGATCATATTGGTTGGATGGATTTTGTATTTATGTGCCTGGGCTTTTACTATGATGTCTATGTCCTGCAGTTGGATCATTGGATGTCTATCTTTTTGTTTATTATAGCTAGCTATACTCACCTTGTTAACTTTGTCGTTATTGTTTCACAATTAACATTTCGCTGCAGACGATCATAACACATAAACAATGTTGTGCTATGATTTTTGTGCATCATGGAGAGACCCAGTAAACTCTTTAAACTGCTGCGGTGCACAAACCACTTAATGTTTTCATCAAGCAAATCCCTACATAAAAAAGAAAAGAAAATTTAAACCAACAAAATGTGCACATATCAATGGAAATACCAAGAGTTTGTACTAATTGGCATAGAGAATAGCCAATTGAAGCTCCTCCAAAATCTCTGTCCAAATTAACAGGAATCAAACTTTAAGACTTATACCCCAATTCAGCAGTGTGCACACATGTTGAATGTTAGGTGTGAAGCAGAGGATCCTTAATAAGTTTCCAATGCCTTTTGAGGGCAAAAAGAGAGAAAAAGAAAGACAACTTCCAAGTGAGCGCATGCGAAAAAATTTATTGATGAAACAAGTTAGGTGATATTTTGTGTCCATATTACCAAATAATAGAATAGGACCCCACCATAGAAAACAACTGGGGGAAGGAAGACTGACCTAACCAGCGATACATGATTTGTTCTTTTCATAAGCTCGGTGGTTGTAATCAGCAATCCATACAACACAGCATTTAGTTTTGAATGCAACATGCGCGCCACGCAACGATAGAGACTTCTACCATGGCCCCGCTCACTAATCCTAGTATCTCACCTAATTATAGTCTATTGGCCTGTTATTAGTATCCTAAGTAGCATCAAACGTTTGATCAAGTAGATGACAAAAACTAATCTCTCTAAAGTCAATATATGGTGTGGAACTAGCAAACTAACTTGCAAGTTGCACACATAGTGGAAAAAGTGGCAGATTTTGATGGCAATGACTTCATGTAAAACAAATAAATACAATGATGTACAATGTATATATATATTGATAGTTCTATGTGCAGTGTGCTAGTAGTAATAAACAAGGAATGGGGACACCAGAGTGCATATATTCCTCCTGATTTTGTGCTAATTATCATATTTTTTACAATATGAACTCCTATACATTTTGTTTAAAGGAATAATATTTTATTTTTAGATATTGAAATTAAAACAGCTCCATATATTTTTTTTATAAGGAAAAAATATAATAGTATTCTTATTCTGAATGCAATCTTCTCTTCTTCAAATCCATATCCACAATAGCGCATAAAAAAGATTTTATATGTGCATGCAGTTTCATGCATGGGCTCCATGTCTACAGTATGTTCTAGTCAATAATTAAACTGGAAACTGCCCCCAGTTTGATTTATCTAGGGCCAAAAGGGCCTATGGGTGCTCGAAGAGCCAACTTCTGTAGGTTTAGATGGGAACTACCTTACTAAACTTCTCATTTTAAATATATTTTAGTATTGCACACATATTATTCTTTTCTTTGCGGTTAGGAATATGTGCATATCCCCATAGATGTTGATCACTATATGAACTCCCCCAGCTGCGACCTCAAAGACATTACACCAAAGTATTGCAAAGTATTATTGTTTTTTGTCCATGCATATCCTAATTTTTAGACAAAGAAACTTTGGCCCAACATGCTTGTAACGAGCTCTCACATTACATTAGGTCAATGCAAGAAGCAAGATATAGTTTTTTCGTGGATATGTCCTTACTGACGTGGCTTAATCGTTATCCTTTTGGAAAATGTTCGCATCAGCAATGACACGATGCAACTCAAATGTAAAGTCTGCCACTGCATATTGGGACTATAGGAAACGGTTCTCTCAATGCCCTTATATAATGCTCGGAAGTGGGAACACTTTGATTATTCAATTTTGTCCGGCCTCCAGCGCATTTGCTGTTGAATTATTAGATGGTTTCATTTTCACATTGGGCTATCATCCTGGGACCTTTCTATTGTGTCTGTATTTTTTATTTTTTGCGCTTCATCTACATATGGCTAGCAGAAGCTGATCACATATGTAGATCTATTGGTTAATTAGTTAGCCCAGTCCCATGTGCATGTATAGATTTTTTTATAGAAAAACCTGTGATCCAGTAAACATGAGCAGGCCACTTGTGATTAGTTTTCACTTGAACTTGTTGGACGTGAAAGTGATCACGTGTGTCTACACTAGTACTAATAAAGATCCTTTCCTTCTTCTGATGCGATTTGATTAGCATTAATGGCCACACGGCTTATGTTCTGATGGTGGAGTAAATTAGTAGTGGTAAGTACTGTGGACTGGATCTAGATAGCATATTCATTTGAGCCACGAACAAGTGGATCACTAATTAATTCACATGGAAACGTAAAACTATTTTACCATTAGAGGAGGACAATATCGGCTAGGTACATCCTGCCAATGGTAAGAACATACTCCCTCCGTATTAAAATAGAAGTCGTTTTGGACAACGACACGGTCTCCAAAATGTAACTTTGACTTATTATTTTTCCAAAAATATTTATTAAAATATAATATATTTATACTTTTATAAAAATACTTTTCAAGACAAACCTATTCATATGGTTTTCACATTTCCAAACTCAACGAATTAAAAGTTATTCGTGATTTATGTTCCCAATGTTTGACTAAAATCTTGTCCAAAACGACTTCTATTTCAATACCGAGGGAGTATGTTAATTCTTAGGGTTTTTTAACTTTGACACATGCTTAGTCGTATGGTTAAACAAAATAAAAATTGTATGAAGGTAGAGAAACAGCATGATAGTTTGATTTATCAGGGGGTTATTGTCGTGTTGACACATAAAGCGAACCAAAACTGGGTGATAGAGATGTACATGCTCTGTGTCCCTTCTTCTTTTTCTCTTCTGAAAAGGGCATGGAGGGATGGTTACTGTCAAGAGGGGGATTGCATGTCGCCGGTTACTGTCAAGAGGCCGGGTGGCTTCCTCTCACCAGGAAGGCGTGCTAACCAAGCTAAAATAAATTTTGAGTCCGACTTGATGTTGCGAATAAGTATAAAATACTGAAATGTAATGTTCTAAACAAAAAGCGGATTATGTTGGAGCTTACTAACCAACTACCTCTCGTATTCTAGGCCCTACACTTCTTCACGTCAACCCATCGAACGAAGAAGCGTATTATAAGAAAAAATATGTGGTTTTTTGCTTTATCTGGCACCTCCATATTTGGATTTTCATTGATCCACATAAGCTTTTGCAATTGGTTCAATAATTGTGTTGAGATTTACTTAGGTAATCGAAAGCACTGTGTTTACTTTTTTAAAATTGGTTAAGGAGAGAATCTTCTGTATTTACTAATATTTTCTTACTGCTCGGCTAATGCAATTTAGATGAAAAAAATGTTTTCTATGTACAATGTTATAATGTTTCCATATAAACCTTTCTTCAGGCATTTCTTAGAAACTTGCAAAGCTTCACATGACCTACCAATCAATGTACCTTCATATGACCTACCTATGGATGTACCATCACATGGCCTACATATCGATGTACCTTCCATGCCCTTAATGGTATTTGCATGATTATATGGTATCAATGGTCCATGTCCATTAGTCCATTTAGGAAGATTGCCAAGACGTCATCCTCGACCAAGTTTGTAGCTGGTGGTGAACATGGTTTTTCTTTCCGCGTGTAACCATGATGGTATGCTTGGAGCTGTCAATGGCGCCAACAGGAAAAGGGGGGCGGTTTCGCCCTTTTGTCTGGGCCGTGTGTGTGTTTTGTGCGGTTGAGTGCTGATCAATGCTACTTTTTGGTTGCTTGTGTGCACGCATACGGTCGAAGGTTAAACTGATTTAGTTTGTGTGTTTTACTCATTTTGCAGCAACAAACTATATGAAATCTCTTCGGCGGATTTTAAAATGCAGTATGCATTTTTTTGGTGGAAAAGCATAGTGCATTTCAACCTCTCCTAGCTTTGGTTTCTCTTCTTTTTTACATTGTTTGTGTGATTTTTCCTGTTTGTGTATTTTTGGAACAATCTAATTAGCTACGATTAGATTTCTCACCGCGTTTTTATTATGGATTTTCCATATTGCACTATTATGAATTGTTATGACACTACCATACTTGATAGCGTCATAAAGAGGGGTAAATTAGTTGCCATGTGCCATTTAATATAATAGAGGCATGGATGCCGTTAACATTTTATTTGATTTGATGCCATCTGACCCTCATGACTAGGAGCATAGACAGATTATTATGCAAAGGAAGAACTCAACAAAGTCAAAGACAAAATCTGAATCTCTGAAATAAACAAACTAGTAGAACACAAACTACCCACAGTATTATACAATATAATGTTAATAATTGGTACTGTATCTCAGAAGTTTGGATCCCAAAGATTCTAACCAGAAAAGGGGTGGCAACTAATTTAGGAGGAACACAGTACAAGGACCAGTGGCCTGCCAGCTCATCCTCTGCATCAGGAGGACCAGTGTGTAACAGACTTGCTGTAATTTAGCACTGCCTCTGATTCAAAACCAGCATGCAAAAACATTTTACTCTTGTTGGATTTTCCAGCTGAAGTGCCAATTCCAATTTGTTCTGGTGTTGTGGGCTCCTCACCTACCCCCTCCTTCAGGTCCAATTTTCAGCATCTAGCCATATGCTCTTTCTGCGCCTTCTGTGAACGTGCAGAGAGGCTGCTATGCTCTCTCTCTCTCTCCTCTCTCTCTCTCTCCAAACCATAAATCATTTCTCCTCAACCTAGACCTTCTGTCTGCTGGATTCCCGTGCTTTTGACAATTGGAGAGGGCGGCCCACATCGCTGCTTGTCCCCCGGGTGGCGACTGTAGCATCAAGACTTGATCTTGCCAGGGCTTTGGGGGTGAAAGATTCGGGTTTTCTTGGCTCTGGGAATCTATCCAGGTTCGTCTCTCCATGTGAAGCGTTTGAGGTTGATTGGAGTCAACATTTTCGACTTGGAGGTCGCAAATCCTCGATTCCTGGCTCAGATTTGGGTATTCTCGCGTCGATTCTTGGTTCTTGACTCTTGGTTGGACCAAAGGTTCCATTCTGGTTCTTGCTGAAATCGAAGGGGAAGAGTTCGATCTTGGCTGCGAGTTCTCTCTGAAGATTTGAGGTGGCATTCGGATTCGGGTTATCTGTACTGGTGTTCTTGGTTCTCCAAGGATTTGCTGCTTGCGGAGACCAAGGGGTCAGTCGGTCTTAGCCGGTGCAGATGTGCGGATTCGAGGTGGAATTGTTGTGAGAAGGTCAAAGAGTTGTTCCTGATCCTGGGTTTGTTGGTGTAATCCCCTGTGTTTTATTTGGGAAGTTATAAGGGATTCCATTTCCGGTTATTGCGAAGGGGAAGTCACTTTCGGCCGTTGGGGAGCTCTCAATTGTGAGGTTTTGAGGTGGGATTGTGACCTGAAGATTGAAGGAGATGCTAATGGCGTCGATATCGGATAGCGAGACGACCAACCGGGGAAGCATGTGGGAGCTGGATCAGAACCTTGATCAGCCCATGGATGAGGAGGCTAGTCAGCTGAAAAACATGTACAGAGAGAAGGTATGGTTTTGATACTTACATGTCAATTCTGAATGTTTGTTGAACAGAAGTGCGTTTCCCCTATGTAGCTATCATCGTTTTTAGCATAGCCTCTGTGTGCATCTGAAAAAAAAAACATGTTGGTCCTTTGATGTGAAATTGTGAATGGTACAGTATGTCGATTGATGGTTCAGGTGATATGAAAGGGTAGCAGGAACATTATTTTATATGTGCTGTTACTGTTGTTTTCCAATTGCATGAGCAATATTCAGATTCTTACACCTTGTTCTGTTCTTTCATTTAAAGTTCTACAATATGTCAATATCTGTGTGTTTTTTACTTGTTCTGTTCCTTCGTTATGGTGTTCTTAGCACAAAGAAACTAACTTGATCTTTGCTTTCATTCGTGCAGAAGTTCTCATCAATGTTGTTACTGCGGCTCGCGTTTCAGAGCCTTGGCGTAGTATTTGGTGACTTAGGTACATCACCATTGTATGTTTTCTACAATATCTTCCCTCATGGGGTTGACGACAATGAGGATGTTATTGGAGCTCTGTCCTTGATCATTTACACACTTACTCTCGTCCCTCTGATGAAGTATGTTTTTGTCGTCTTGCGAGCCAACGATAATGGTCAAGGTGCGATATCACATTCTCGTAATCTTACCCTTATTTGTTGGCTGTTATGATTCGTTTGGTGTTTTCGAGAATCATGAGTGCTGTTGTTAAAAAGAGTTTGCATTTACACGTTTGCAAAAGTATGAGCTGATAATTCGCAGAGGTTCTGCAATTTTACCATTTGGTTTGGTTGGCAGAATCTCATAACAAAAGCATCGCTCTTGTGATGGATTTGTATCGAGTATCTACACCGTTTAATATGAGATGCCAGAGTGATTGCTAGACAACACTTTACTAGTAGTCATGAAATTTGTAGAAGGTGAAGCTCTGAGTTCATTTTGCTTTGTGCTCAGACAAGAAACGCTTCTTCAATTGGAGTTTGTTTCCACAAACTTTAAGACAATCTTTTTTCTGTTTATTTACAGGAGGCACATTTGCTCTTTATTCTCTGCTGTGCCGGCATGCAAAGGTCAGCACTATACCCAACCAACATAAGACCGATGAAGAATTAACCACATATAGTCGGCAAACTTACGAGGACAATTCACTTGCAGCAAAAGTGAAGAGATGGCTAGAGGGACATGCATATAAAAAGAACTGTCTTCTTATTCTCGTTCTCATTGGTACATGTACCGCCATTGGAGATGGAATCCTTACTCCTGCTATATCAGGTATCCAGAATCATAGTTGTATGAGTAAATCCAAAATAATTGTGATCTAACCTGTATTTTTATGTGCTGTGTAGTTCTTTCTGCATCAGGTGGAATAAGAGTTCAGAATCAGAACATGAGTACAGGTATTCTTTCCCTCCTGTATGGTTGTCTCTATGTTTGCTGTCAATTCTGGTGGGCTGCATTGTTCATTTTCCTTGATCTAGTGAGGATCATGGAGTCCTTTGCCTATTGCTGCATGTTCTAATATCTTCCATATCTGGCAGATGTGGTTGTAATTGTTGCTGTGGTCATATTAGTTGGCTTATTCTGCATGCAACACTATGGGACAGATAAAGTTGGGTGGCTCTTTGCACCTCTAGTGCTCCTTTGGTTTATTCTAATTGGGAGCGTTGGGGTAGTGAATATACACAAGTACAACAGTTCTGCTCTAAAAGCATATAACCCAGTCTACGCCTTAAGGTATTTCAGACGAGGGAAGTCTGAGATTTGGACATCCCTTGGAGGGGTCATGCTTAGCATCACAGGTCATTGGCAATTCAACTGTATCTTTTACATCAAGTCATTAATTATTGGATGAAACAGAGTTACTCATATGTCTTTTCTATTCAGGAACTGAAGCATTGTATGCTGATCTATGCCACTTCCCTGTATTGGCTATTCAGGTGAGTGGTTTTCACCAAAAAGAATCATGAAGTATGATATATTGCCTCAATGAATTAATCATCTCTATGTCCAGATTGCCTTCACCTTAGTGGTGCTCCCATGCCTTCTACTGGCTTACACTGGGCAGGCTGCTTACATTATCGACCACAAGGACCATGTAGCTGATGCTTTCTATCGCTCCATACCAGGTCCTTCTGAACTCTGACAAATTTGATCCTTCATATCTCAACATACCATACCACCATACCATGTCCACTGTGTGCAAATTGGCATAGTGCTTACCACACTACTCTTACTGTACATTTGTGCTATGTGCACTTCGATATACTCAAGTTGAGATACTCTATCACTGCAGTTACCATATTTTGGCCAGCCTTCATCATAGCAACTCTTGCGGCTGTAGTTGCAAGTCAAGCAACCATATCTGCTACCTACTCGATAATAAAGCAAGCTCTTGCACTGGGTTGTTTCCCCCGTGTCAATGTTGTCCACACCTCAAAGAAATTTCTGGGGCAGATTTACATCCCTGATATCAATTGGATACTTATGATTCTTTGCATTGCTGTAACTGCTGGATTCAAGAACCAGAGCCAGATAGGAAATGCATACGGTAAGCTTTACTTGATGAATACCCCTTTCTTCTTTCGTTGCAAAATGAAACCAAATAAGGAGAATGTGGATGTTGAGCGCTCGATGCACTTTCAACTCTAAACTTTACACATTGGTGCTAAGTAGATGGTAGCTAGTAATAGTTCAATACCATATAGTAATTTGATAAAAAACAGAGTCGTCTTCATCTAATAGACATCATTACCATACCGTAACAGAAGACTCAAATTGTTCGGTGTCGTTCCTTAAATCCTAGTTAAGATTTTAGATACAATTCTCACTGAACCTTCAGGAAGCTTTTTGCGGTCCTACTAATTTGTATGTAACGTTGTCTGAACAGGCACTGCGGTGGTGATTGTTATGCTAGTTACAACATTCCTTATGGTCCCAGTGATGCTGCTTGTATGGAAGAGCCACTGGATCCTTGTTATCATCTTCCTCACGCTTTCCTTGACGGTTGAGCTTCCATATTTCACAGCCTGCATTAATAAAGTGGACCAAGGTGGATGGGTCCCACTAGTCATCGCAATAGCCTTCTTCACCATCATGTACGTGTGGCATTTCTGCACCGTGAAGCGATACGAATTCGAGATGCACAGCAAGGTATCGATGGCCTGGATTCTGGGACTAGGGCCAAGCCTTGGCCTTGTCAGGGTCCCTGGGATAGGCTTTGTTTACACTGAGCTGGCAAGTGGTGTCCCGCACATCTTCTCCCATTTCATCACCAACCTCCCTGCCATCCATTCGGTTGTTGTCTTTGTTTGTGTGAAGTACCTCCCTGTATATACAGTCCCGGTGGAAGAACGGTTCATCATGAAGAGGATTGGTCCAAAGAACTACCACATGTTCCGCTGCGTCGCAAGGTATGGATACAAGGACATCCACAAGAAAAACGAAGACTTTGAGAAGATGCTCCTCGACAGGCTCTTGATCTTTGTCAGACTCGAGAGCATGATGGATGGCTACTCTGACTCTGAGGATTTCACCATGATGGAGCAGAAGGCTGAGAGGTCCACCAGAGCACTGCTGACTGGGAAGGCTGAAGGCAACACAATGAGCTCAGTTGGTGACATGAGCTACTCATCACAGGACTCCATCGTGCCGGCCAAATCACCCTTGACAGGTAACAGCCTGACAAGGTACTCAAGCCAGACATTCGGCGATGAGGAAGAGTTCCTGAACCGGTGCAAGGACGCTGGTGTCGTGCACATCCTCGGTAACACAATCGTCCAGGCACGCAGGGATTCGGGTATCGTCAAGAAGGTGGCTGTGAATTATGTGTACGCCTTTCTTAGGAAGCTATGCAGGGGGAACAGTGTGATCTTCAATGTTCCTCATGAAAGCCTTCTGAATGTAGGCCAGATATATTACATATGAACAATTTTTTTGTTCGGGTTCAGAAGTGAGTAGTTCTGAGCTGCCGCAATCTGTAGGGAAGGTGAACCTTGTACATGAGCAGTTCTAGAGTAAAGCTTCATTAGTCAGTTTCGTGCCTTTTCAGGTATTACTAATGTTGCTGGTGGCACATTCTACATTAGGTTTGTTGCAGTATACCAAATGCCATTTTTCCTCGGTAAGGAAAATGGGTATGGGTTTTGCCTAACACAATGTCAACAAATTGCTGCTGCATACATCATTTAACTGTCGGGCTTAGAAAAATGCAATATTGTATTTCTTCAGATCAGCTTATCTGGCATGCTGGTGGTTCATCAATGCAATTATTTCACAAAAACAGGAAAAGAGCACACCAAAGCTGGAGCTTGAGAAACTGAATACAACACAAAAGCAACATTACGGAGTTCATAGCCCAACAAATTATCCTTGCCCGAGAAAATCACATCAAATCTGACAAAGACTCAGTAAAAAAAGGTTGAGTTCACAACTTCACATCACTAAATTCACTCATGAAATGCAGTGAAATAAGCTCAAATGGGCACCCATTTCTACAAAATGCTTCATCCAAACTACCTAGCTCCATCTCGCTGATTGAAAAGATCCAAATAAACTAACCTCCCCCCTAGTCGCTAGGAACACAGTACTCATCTTACTCATCTCGTCCACCATCTGAATTCTGCTGCTGCTGTTGATACTCCGATGGTGGCCACATGAAAGACGCATGCTGCTGGTTCACATAAATAGGAAAGTGGACCGACATAGCCGGAGGCCCGCCATAGGACGGGGGCATCACTGGCATGGATGTCTGGTGGGGCGGATGCACTCCGTCCCCGTTCCGCTCCTCTGGCGGTACTACATCTGTTAAGAAATCAAACATCTCGTTCGCGATGACTGCCGCGGCGACGTCGCTCCCCTGCAGCGTCCGGCGCTTGGTCCGCTCGGTGTGGTGCCAAGCCCGCAGCGTGAGTTCCAGGATGAACATCTCGCAGGCCTTTGCGAACACCACAGGAGCCTCGGTCGCGATCATCTTGACATCCTCGTCTGCCTTCATGATCTTCTTGATCCTCGCCAGGGGCAGACTGTGGACCTTGATCTCCGTCGCCTTCTTGGCCTCGGTCAGCTGGTCCGCCCAGAACGCCTGGAGCTGATCATTCTGGTGCTGCTGTTGCTGGAGCTGGTGCTGCTGGAGCTGATGGAAAGCAATCTGGTGTGGGTTAGAGAGTGGCGGCGGGATGGCAGATGGGTAGGCACCAGCACCACCACCCTGGGAGGCTGGAACTGAAAGGAAGGTGGCGCCAGCTGATGACGATGGAGGCACTGATGCCAATGCTTCATGCTGGTGATGGTATGTTGCTAGAGCATATGTTGCAGGAGAATCACCATCTGTAGCACCTTCAATGGTGTTAGCCTGGGAGGGTTGCTGGTTCAGGACCGGTGGCAGAATGGTGGATGGGTAGCGTACAACACCCTGGGAAGCTGGAGCTGGAAGAAAGGCGGTAGGAGCTGATGATGGAGGAATTGATTCCAACGCTAAAGGCTGGTAGAATGTGGTTAGACCATATGATGATGCAGGGGTATTGCGATTTGCCACACCTTCATTCTCATTAGTCTGTGAGGGTGGATCCATGTCCAAAATGCACCTTCAGTGTGCAGCTACTGACCTGCGGTTCACAGAAAAATAGATGGTCAGTGGAAGCGCCACTTCCAAAACTGATTGTTATGATGCAAGCATCGCACTGAGTTACTGGTAATAATTAAGAACAGGTAAAAAAAAAATATGTGCTCACAAGGTTCAGCTGGACAACAAAGCAAGGGATGAAAAGATTTTTTTTCAAAGAGATACTTAGTAATTAAGAATGTATTGCGCAAATCACAGTATAAATACGCTCTTTTCTGCTGCTACATTGCCTTTTCTTTTAAATCGTTTTGCTGCATTGTTCACGTAAAGTTAAGTGAAGAATTTGCTGTTAATTAAGTAGACTGCTGACTTGCTTAGGCAGAAATATATATGGTTGACTAAGTAGAAAACCATATGACGAAAAAGGATAGTGATCTACCCCCTTATCTCCATATTTTAAATGTTTCAACATCTAGTGTTTCTAACAAGTGCTACAAAGAAATAGCAACAGTATAGGAAGACATGCCCAAAAAGAAAAGGCTAAAACATCATCTGTACTACACTGTTGAATACCCTGGATGGATAATTTATCAAAAAACCAAACGATCTCCTGGCTTGAGACCTTTGTATAGTATTTCCCAACAGTTGATACAAAACTGATCTGGCACAAACCACAATTGGCAGGACAGTGATCAGCACTCAAGGCCATAATCTGAAAGATATAAACATAGTTAGTCTGCCACATGATAACTCCCAACCTAATGCTCCAAGAGAATCAGTATGTCATTTTAAATAAAGAATCGACACAGATCAGAAGACAGTTTCATCATCAGCAACACAGATTGATCACAAAATACCACTCCATGCCCAATGGTTCATCACGAACACACGGCCGCCGCCGTGGCCGCGAGGAAGCGGCCATCGATGGGTAGACTGACTGCCGGATCCGCCAGTCAGGACCGACGGGGGATCAATGAAAAAGACCAAATAATTCTATCCTATAAATATATCTTGCGATCGCCCATCCGCCAACAGAAACAGAAGCGGCAACGAGAGTAGAAAACGAAACTGCAATCTTGGCGGGGGAAAACAGATCGCGGGAACCGACGGCCCGGATGAGCGAGCCATTGATGTTGGATGGATACCTCGGAGGGAGGGGAGGGAGGGAGGCCGCGGCGCGATGGGCAACACCTGTCGAATCAGAGGAGAGGAGAGGAGACGGCGGGCGAGTCGTGGGCGGCGGAGACGCTGGGGATTCCTCGCCTGCGCGTGTCTTATGGCGGCAGGCACGGCGGCGCTGGCGGGTTCCGTGGGCCGTTGTGGGCCCGGCTGGCGGATCAGCGCCCAGCACGGCCCAGAAAAGACACGCAATCCATCCGAGCCCAGCCCATACTTGGCCCATGTAGAAAACGGGCCTCCCTTTTGTCCCACCTCAATAATCCGAATTTTTTTTACAATTTTTCAAAAAAAACGGTCGGATGACAGATTTTGCAAATCTATCATCCAACCGCCGTGCCATATGATACGGCGGTAAGAAGACGCAACCGTCAAATCAAACGGTGGTTAGGTAAACCGCCAAATGAACCGGCGGTTAGATCAAACCGCCGTTTCATTCGGTGGTTAGCCCTTACCGCCGAATGGAACGGCGGTATCTTTTTTTTCATTTTTGTATTGAAAAATGGTGTAATTTTTTTAAATGCTTGCGAGAATATATCACAAACAAGAATAAAAGGAAATTATAACATGGAACGGTATATCACAAACAAGAACATGAAAAGTATAATACAAGATCCAGTACGACATAATCACTTCGTAAAAAGTAAAAAACTAAATGCGGCCTCGCTTGGCCACCTTAGGCCTGACCCTCTTGGCCGCCTGCTGCGCGGCCCTCGTGTGGTGCGCGAAGTACGTGAGGGGATCAGGTGGCGGTGCCTACCGACTCAGGCGCCCTGCATCCGCAGGAGGCAGTGTCGCGAACAGTGGCTGCTGCGAGAACTGAGTAGCAGGTACAGGGGCGCCACCTAACTGCGAACCACCAATCTCCTCCTGCGACCCCTGCCCCTGTCGGTACCACCGGTCAATCTCGGAGGGGACCGTCCACTGGGTCGGCGCTGGGTGCTGCTCCTCGACTGGGTCGTCGGGTGTCCCGCCTGAAGCGTACGCTGCATTATACACAATCACGTTAGTACGCAAGTAAAAGCATGTAGTCATATCGTTTGGTGAATTACGTACCTAAGCCGTGGACGGCGTGCCCTGCCGCGCCTGTGGTCATCGCTGGTTGCCCTGTCACATAAAACGTTAGTCGAGAACGTAATTAGTCATTGTTAAGATGTTACAAACAAAACGTGGATACTATAGTGTACCTGTGCTGTAGACAGCTGCTGGCCTCGGCGTGTACGTGGGTATCCCCAGGAGAGCGCTCTGAACCGGGACAGGAGTGCTAAGCGCGGGGGGTACCGTCGACGGACCTGGTCCCATAGGAGTGAAGGGTAGCAGTAAGGAGCTGGACGGCGCGGTGGGTACCGTCGATGGACCTGCTCCCATAGGAGGGAAAGGTGGCCGCGAGGAGCTAGACGGCGCGTGGTACGAACGTCCAGTCGACGCCGAGCTCGAGGACGAGGCGGGGTGGCGTGGAATCGCCGGAGCGTCGTCGTGCCGGCACGAAACCGCCTTCCTGAACTTCGTGAGGAGGGCCAAAATGTGGTCGTACGTCGCCACATGGTCGGCGGGGGTCATGAAGTCCGCCCTCGCTCGGCTCCTCGCTGCTGTGGCGTCGATCTCCGCGAGCACGTCGTACTGTTCAATTATGTTAATTAAAATAGCGTACTGATCGAATGTGTTATAGCAGTAAGGACGTAGTACTTACCCCAATCGCGTAGTTCTGGTCGCGTCGTACCGGGTACGTACTCGTGACCTGCGCCGGGGGGAAAGTGGGCTCGGGCGGAACGCGGAGGACCCGAACGTGGGTCCGAGGCCAGTACCACCGCAGGTACGCTGCGAAGGCCTCGTCGGAGTGCGGTCGGTGCTCGTCGACGACGTGGTTCAACGCGTCTGCCCAACCCACCACGTAGGGCGCCACCGCGGGCTCCCACTGTGTGCCAGCTGTGTGTCCCTTCCTCGTCCACCTATTCAAAGATTGAGCACGTAAGTTAAGAAATATACAAAACTTGCGGGACAAAAATACGACACACGTATCTGTGGTGGGTGGGATCGACGGAGTGGACGACTGGCAACGATGACTCCTGATAGAGGTGGAACTGCCTCATCACCCTGTGCACCGCGCACTCCTCTACGTGGACATCGAAGACTAGGAGCTTCGTCGTCATCCAGTAGTCCTGGTCGCGCTGGCACAAGGAGGACAGGCCGTACGGTGCCCGAGCGTGGATCGCGTCAGGCGAGTAGGGGGTCCAACGCACGTCCGCGTCAACGAGCCCGTCGAACTGCCCAACGAAGTCTACGTACGACTTCCTCGTCTGCTGGCCCACCCAGTTCGGCTGCACAAGTAATACAAATAATACAGCAAGTCCCAACAACAAAAGGATGTTAAAAATAAAAAATGTCCGAACACATACCTTCCGGAGGCACCACAAAGACCCCATGGTGGGGTAGTCGCGCGGGTCCGTGCCAGCAGCCGGCCCGTCGTACGGCTCGGGGCTCATCGCTGGTCTGCCCACTGGGAACCGCGAATTTTTTTTATTTTTTAATCCTTTTTAAACTGAAATTTTAAAAAAAAACCCCACCCGAACTGTAATTTCAAGAAATAACCCTTTTGGTCGCGCCACAAGCCGTGGCGCGACTGAAGAGGCAGTCGCGCCAGAGCATGTGGCGCGACTGGGCTGCCACGTCGGCTGTCGCGGCCGCAGGCGGCCAATTCGGGAACCGCTCATACGACCAAAGCTGCAGAAGCAAGGGACAGCCGACGAAGATAGGGTCTCCCTTCTTAACCTTGTGCACACCCGTGCACAGGCCCCTATACGTGGCGGCCAAAACCGCTGAGCCCCAGCTGATCTGAGGAATCTGCTCGAGCGGGTA
>CM014275.1:53835935-53848079 GCA_004135705.1 Alloteropsis semialata | reverse complement strand
CTCCCCACATCGGTCCCTGCCCCGCCCCGCCCCACGCCTCGCCGGAACCCTAACCCTAGCGGCGGGAGGTGGAGCCAGGAAACAGACGCCATGCGGCCGCCCGTGCCGTACCGATGGGGCGGTGAGTCCTCCTTGCTCCTTCCCCCGTCCCCTCTCTCTCTCCTACTCCTCAAGGCCCCTGGGTCCCCGGTGCTCGCGCGGCCCGCCGCCTCGGGGTTCCTGGGTGAGCGGGCAGGTATGGGGTGTTCGATTGGGTGATTCGGTTGGGAATTTGAGTGTTTCGTTTTTGCGTTCGATATGTGGTCGTTAGGGGGATCGGGGCTCCTCTGCTGGGCTGGGTGGGTGCGTTTGCCTTTGGGGAATGGATATTGGGGCTAGGAAAACTACTGGTTTTTTGGTGCTAGAACCGTGATTCGGTGCTGTATCATGAGAAAGATCGAAGCTTTAGGTCAGGATAGGTAGGAATGGATGCCCTCTTTGTCGATTTCTAGGTTGATGGACCATGAGATTAGCTGTTGAATCGAAGCTGAAATTTGGGCTCGAAATGGTCTGTTTTTAGGGTTTAATAGTCTCTAGTTGCCTGTTTTGGTTCACCGGAGTTCTGGATGGATGGGCATGAGTCGAGCATAGTGGGGCACTGTTGTTCTAACAACGGGATATGGTCTTCACATATTTTTAAGGCTAGTTAACCAATAATTTGAGTTTCCTTGTGCCTAATGGACGATGTTTGAACCCATGGCTTGCTGGACTTGAAGAATACGTTCTTAGGTTCATTTTGTGGTCTGTAATGTCTAAAAAAACATATTGATTGGCAACAATAAGATTGATGCTAATAGATTCATCCTGGAAAAAAAAACTTTCACAATATACATTTTGTATTTATAGTGATATATTTATGTACATTTTGCTAGTCAGAGTGAGTGTTGAAGGTGCAGATGATGTCCTATGGACTTAATAAAAGGGATCAGAGGAAGTACCAACGTTTTCTTAGAGAAAAGAAAGACAGGGTATATAGGTTGGCATTTATGACAACATTGATGCCGTAGTACTTATTATGGATATTGAACAGACACAGCAACTTGAACTAGTACTCAGTTAACAACTGAACTATGAACTCTTACTTTGTTCTAATTTTTTCTGGTTTGAGGATCCGATAACATTGCTACCAATTCCAACTAAACTATTTCAATGAATGATATGTTTCTCGTTTTAGTACAAGCCCTTTTAACTCCAATATTTCATGATGAATTTGGAGTTTCGTCTGCAGCTTCGTGATGCTTGTTATTTTGGTGTGATTGAGCAGGTCTTTGTGAATTGATGTGATTAGAATGGCAGCATTATGCAATCTGTTGGGAGCTCATGTCCTAGTATTCAGAGTGGGGTTGTCAGGGTAAACTACGTTATGGATTCTGGCAGCAGTTCATTTTCGAGAACACGAAGTGGGCTTGTAAGGAGAAAAGGGATCTTTGCTCCCAGTAAAGGTTCATGTTCAAGAACACGAAGTGGGCTTCTAAGGGTAAAGAGCTTTAAGCGTTCCAGGGGCGGTTCATGTTCTAGAACACGAAGTGGCCTTGTAAGGATAAAGAGTTTTGTGGATTCCAGTGACAGTTCATTTTCTAGAACACGAAGCGACCCTGTAAGAGGAAGCCCCCATGTTGTTGAGGTATGCAAGTTTCTAATCCCCCACCCCAATAAGGGCTTGTTTGGGAACTAGTGTATTGGAGGGTAATGGGAGGTATTGAAGGGGAAATTAGTTCATTTTTTTCCCAATCCCCTTCATTCCACTCCAATACACCTCTATCCAAACAAGGCCTAAAAGGACTGGAGCATGGTAAGTAAGATTGTAGTGACACTTTTTTTCTTCTAATTTTGTACTAGGATCTAATCCAGGATGAAGCAGTCTTGAATGGGACTCCTGATGGATGGATGAAAAAAGACTCGCCTGTAAGAACACGAAATGGGCTTGTCAGAGAAAGCCCACCTGCCAAGGCATGCTAGTTTCTGACTTACTCCCTACTTTTTATTTGTTTTTGTGCTTTGTTGCAAGTTTGCCAGAGCTTCAGTCATCTTATTCTATACTAGGCTGTAACAAAGGATGAACCAGTCGTGAAGGGGCTTCCTGATGGATGCTTGAATGATGAAATGCCTTCTAGAACACGGAGTGGGCTTGTCAGAAGAAGACCTAATTTCAAGGTACAAAAGTCTCTGAATACCCCTCACCCTCTGTTTGATTCCAATACAAGATAACAAGTGTCTCAATTCTTCCACCTTTTTTTTTTGTTGCTAGGCTCTAAGGAAGGATGGACCTGTCATTAATGGGTTGCCTGATGGATGCCAGGGAGAAGACATGCCTGATGGAACGCTTGTGAGAGGAAGCCCTGCTATCAAGGCATGCGACCTTTTTCTTGTTTGGACTTCATTTATCTTGGAGTGCTGCTTGACAAGTTTTGTTTCAAATCATTTTTTTTTTTGTTTCATTACTAGATTCTAAGCAAGGACCAACCAGCCATTAAGGGGTTGGCTGATGGATGGCTGAAAGAAGACAGGCCTCTTGGAACTCGAAGTGGCCTTGTCAGAGGAAGCCTTGCTGCCAAGGCATGCAGATTTCTAGCTAATCACTCCTTCATTTTATCTAATATAATGCAGTGTGATAAAAAAATCTGAGAAATTGCTGTTTTTTGTTTCACTTAGGCTCCAGTCATGGCTGAACTAGTCACAAAGGGGCAGCCTGATGGATGGCCGAAAAAAGATGAGCCTGCTGGGACACCAAGTGGTCTTGACGGAGGAAGCTCTGCTGCCAAGGCATGGAAGTTTCGAACTTCTTCCCTTTTCTTTTATTTAGAAGGTGCACTTTGACAAGCATGACAGAATCTGCTACTTGATATTTTGTTGCTAGACTCTAAGCAAGGATGAAAGAATCATTAAGGGGCTGCCTGATGGATGGCGCAAAGAATACAGGCCAAGAAAGGTTGGATCATTTCAGGATCCGGTATGTTGTCCTGAGACTTTTCCTGTTGTCTTTTTTCTTAATCTAAACAGCGTATGTAAGTTATTACCAATGTTCATTTGGAATAAAAATTGAATATTGAGAAACAAAAGTATATTGGTACTTAAAAAACTGTATATTAAGAAACAAGTAAGTGGCGCCATTTGAAAGAGAGTAAAACATGATGGCCTTCAATATTTCTTACTTCCATGTTACATAACTACAACAATGACTTAATTAGATTAGAGGTTCTAGTCCAAGTGATGGAAACTACCTTAAAAGGAAACCTAAAAATAACAACTACTGCTGGTTCTGCAAAACTTGTGTTTTCTATGTTGTTGAGTGTCTTGCATAGATCTTATTTTAGTTCACATTGCTTTGCTTAATTTAGTGAACTGACTCTGTTGGCCTCTAATTCTTTTTGTCTGCAGTTCTACATTGATCCAGTCAGTGGATATGAATTTCGCTCTATGAAGGATGTGCGCCGTTATCTTGAGACGGGAGATATTAACCAATGCGCTATGAGACCAAAGAAGAGCAACACCATCTATGATGTTCCTATAACAGAAAACCAAACTAATGTGAGTTCCTTTCAGCTTTCGTCGTCTGACCAGTATATATTCATCCATCAGAAACATTAAAGAAACAAATGCTAGGGCACATAACTGTGATGTACACCTCATGTTGCACATATCTGTTCATGAGAGTTGACTAGTTGAGTCGTAATCACGATGCCTTGCGATTTCTGAATACGATTTCAGTTGCCTACCATGTATGCAACTACATGAGATTGATAAAGTTCTCTTCATTTATGTCTGTCCATTTTTTTATATCAAGTTCACTGCTTCTTATTACATTATTTTTTGGAATCAGGCAAGTACATCTTCCCAACTCACAAGGCCAGGTACTGCAGATAAGGGTATTCAGTGTGAAATATTAACTTCAGAAGGTATCATGACGCCGTGGGAGGAACTAGTTACTTCATATAGTGGAAATGATACTGAACATACTGTGTTACCAGAGTCTGATAGCTTGAAAGCAATGCAAGGGTATGGCGATAAGCTTGAAACTTTGGAACACACGAGTGTTCAGCCAGTCTCTGCACAACATGGTCCAAAGCAAACCAAATCTCTTAAAAGAAAAGAACAAAGTGTGGAGGTGAAATCCAAGAAGCGCAAAACCAGGTCTGTGGTGACACCTGTCCGAGTGTCGCCCCGTTTAGCTGCACTGAATGTTCAGAAGGAAGTAAGCATCGAGCCTGAAGATGAACCGATCAGTGTAAATCCTATCAATCAGGTGCAGACTATAGCAGAGAACTCTAATGATCAGCCACAGATGAGCCAATCAGGCACTGAGAATCAAATACATGATAATCTGAAAAGCACTTTCAATCAGTTACAGTTGAGCCAAGAAGACACTGTTAGTGGAACGGAGGCTATGCAGGAAAACACTACCAATCATTCACAGCCAACCCAAGTGGACACTGTGAATCATATACACACAGATCAGGAAAACACTGACAATCAGGTGGAGGCAATCCTAGCAGATATAGTTATTCCAATACAAACCATGCAGGAATGCACTACGAGCCAAGCAGAGATTGTGAATCATATGCAGACTAATCAGGAATACACTGCTAATCAATTACAGTCGAGCCTAGCAGGCAACATCATTCCGGTACAGCCATTTCAGGAATACACAACAGATTATTCACAGTTGAGCAAAGCTGACACTATAAATCAAATACAGATGAATCAGGAAACCACTTGCAATCAGTTTGATTTAAGGCAAGTAAACACTGCCACTCAAATGCAGATAATTCAGGAAAACATGACCAGGAAACCACAGCTAAGCCAAGCAGACACTGTTAGTCAGATACACATCGATCTGGAAAGCACTATCGAGTATTCACAGCCAAGCAAAGATGACACTATAGATCTGGAAAGCACTATTGACTATTCACAGCCGAGCAAAGCTGATTCTATAGATCTGGAAAGCACTATTGATTATTCACAGCTGAGCAAAGCTGACACCATAAATCAACTACAAGCCAATCAGGAAAACACTGTGGATCAGTTTCATTTTAGCCAGGTAGACAGTGTCAGTCAAATTCAAATAATACAGGGAAACATGTCCAAGCATCCACAGCTGAGCCAAGCAGACATTGTGGATCCGATGCACATCAATCTGAAAGATACTACTGATCACTTGCAACCAAACTATGCTGAAAGCTCTATGCTGCAGGCTGGTTTCTCATGGGCTCCTGAACAAAATGGCGAAGCCTCTATTACAGATTTCTGGGAAAATGTTGAAAATCAGGGCTCATCAGTTCCTATGCCAGTAGATGGAGCAACTGTTGCAAGCTTTCCAGCAAATGTTAGATTCGAAAATGCAGCAGGAGCAGAAGAACCTGCTTTGCCGGCACAGTCTGCTGTGCCTGAAACAGGTTCTGATCAGTCTGGGTTGGCCTTTCAATCTCTGTTTGGACATACTTGGTCAGATCCTTGCATCGAGTTTGCTTTCAAGACCCTTACAGGCGACATTCCTGTTCTGGATGACACAACAGCCGTCACAGACTACTTCCCAGAGCAACAAGACTTGAATAAAGACCCAGCACCAAATTGTTCAGCTTCTGTTTTTGATAATACCAGAAAGCACACACAAGTAGATGTCAACCTCCCAGCACCTATTCCATCGGATAAGCTCTACAATGGTAGTTGGTTCCCTCCCCAGTGAATTACTTGGAGGGAACCAGAATAAAAAAATGCAATAACATTTTGTGCCTGTGAAAGGAAAATCAGAGGGAAGGCTAGTGGCTGAAACAAACCCAAAGCATAGTCTCTTACTCTATTTAGCACTCTGGTCTGAATTTGTAATCCCAGTGGGGGATACATGATGTAAAAAAACTGTAGTTTGTTCTAACCCTATTAGACAGTATGTTAATACATCCAAGTATCCAACTTGATGCAGCTTTGTTGAATCTGCCCGGAAGAGTGTTCCAGTGCCAAGTAGCTGATCTGGATTTTATCATGTTTTCCCGTTCTTTTCCTTATGTGCAGTTGCCTGTTAAACTCATTCGTTGTATACTAACTCATTCTAAGTTTTGAACACCTGCGCAAGGCGCGCGAGGGTCTGATCATTTGTGGAAATGAACTTTTGTCTCTCTTTGTGGATATTTTGAACACTTAAATGTAGTAGCTTTACTGTAGCTTAAAAGGTCTTTGAATTACATATCAATTACATATCACCGGAATGTCGTAACGCGTGTTTGTGTGATATGTAGTTATTTACTGAATCTTGTCATGCTGTGGATGGCTACTAGTGTTGAACCTAGCTAGCTGCTGGTTGGACAGTGTTCAAATGGTTGATGCTTCATATCTGAGATTGTGCATACCAGTACAGACTGCAGCCTTCAGATCTGAAAACAGCACGTATTTCCAGCATTGTACTACTAGTGCCCATAGTACCCTTGCTAGATGTCTATTTGTCATGTTGCTAAAGTATACTTAAGCCAGTTAAACAGCAATCATAATATAAACAGCATCACCCTGGAAGAATCAATGACCCTATCATGCTTTTGATTTAGCATTGTTTCCTTATGCTCACTGGTCTTATGAATGCAAGATGATAGAATTTGTGTGAGTAATAAACAACAAAAAGGACACATTGATGCCTATAAAATCAAATAAGACCAAAATGTCAAGAACGAAAAGCCATCCAAACCTGCGGATGATTGAACTAGGCAAAGTCCCTGTGAGTTTACACTCACCGAATTATCCCTAATGCTAAATTTTATTTTCAAGTACTTAGCTCACTTGCAATCTAATGCACCGACAATATCGGGTATATTGAAATGCTTTTGGACCTCTCGTGCACGTGAAAAATATCCTATCCATATTTGCATTTGCCACAAAAATTGATCTGCAGTAGGTGAAGAATTTTCTACTATTCCTACCAATCTCCACGATGGTGGTTTGACATTTTTGCCCCCGAGCAGAAGCACCCGGCTGGAAAATTCTCTGCAAGGGAATCTGCAGGCCGCAGCGAGCACGAGCCGTAGTTGCAGCAGAGCACCTCGTCCTGCGCTGACACGATCCAATCACGACGCTAATCAGTCAAGCCTCCCCCGTCCTAGTTAATCGGCCGCTCCAGATCGGATCGTACCCGTCGTACATCATCACTGCCCAGTCGCAGATCTTGTGATCTCTCTCTCTCCCTCTCTCTCTCTCTCTCTCTCTCTCTCTCTCTCTCTCTCTCTGTTGGTGGGGCTGCGCGGCTGCGGCTTGCGAGATGACGGAGATGGTGGTGGCCGCGCGGGCGCCGGCGCCGGCGGCGGGGAGGTGGGGCGCGGCGCCGCCGCAGGAGTTGCTGGAGAGGCTCAAGGACTACGGCCAGGAGGGCGCCTTCGCCTTCTGGGACGAGCTCGGGCCCGAGGAGCGCGACCACCTCATCCGGGACATCGAGGTCAGCAGCCATCGATGCCATCTCTCTCTTAAGCTCTTTTTCCCCTTTTCTTTTGCGTGGTACGAGATGTGTAAATACTTATGTGCTAATACTCTTCAGGAAGATTTGATTTTTAAACAAGGACTCGTAAAAATCTGTTCTTTCGGTTGAAATCTGAACCAGAGTATAAGATTCACCTCTGGCGTTGCAAATTGTGCGAGGATTTAGGATGCAGTTGATGCCATATACGTAAAAAATAGTTGGAAATGAAATAAATAAAAGGCAAATTGATTTGTTATAGCATGAGTGTTATCCTTTGGCTCCTTGCGTTCATAATTCAGCTGCTTTTGCCCTTGAACACCAGGGCCCCAGTTGTTATCTCATATGCGAAGTGAATGTATTTGTGTTCCTGAACTTCTAATTGATTAACCTTTATGAACTGCATTTCAGAGCCTAGATCTTCCTAGGATTGATCGGATCGTCCGGTGCTCCCTTAGATCACAAGGTGAGCAGACACTTACCTTGCTTCAGTAATCAGTATGCAATACCAGTTTCAGCTAGTGCTCAATCATGTAATGGTATTTTGATGCAAGTACAGGTGCTCCTGTGCCAACTGTTGAGCCTGTGCCAGAGTCAAATGTCTCGACTGTGGATGACAGAACTCCTGAGGACAAGGAAAGGTGGTGGAGAAGGGGCTTGAGAGCCATTTCAGAGGGGAAGTTGGCCGTCGTCCTCTTGGCTGGTGGCCAGGTACTCTTGAAGAACTAGATTGCTATGTGTTTGTCCAGATTGTACTACCGTATGTGGAAAATGCTCATATACTTTGCTCTTTCTTTTCCAAATGTGTCCAGGGGACTCGGCTCGGCAGTTCTGATCCCAAGGGATGTTTCAGTAAGTCTTTCCACCCAAGCCCTTGAACCTTACTTCTGCTTTCTGCAGCTATGGTATTCAATTGTATCTATAAACACACAATTTATTTTTGGGTGGATTTCTATTTCACAGATTTCTTTGTTCTCGTTAGATCGATTACTGTACAAAATCGGTAATAAAACTGTCCCATGTCTTCCAAATGTTCTTATTGTCTATATGAGAATAGTACTTTTGCACGTACCGTCTGCATTTTTTTGACCCCTCAATTAACAAGGGAATGTGGTATTACTGTTTGAGAATTGTAATAGCCAAAACTCCACTCATATTTGATTCTCTTTGTATTTTATGGATAGAGTCATGGTGTTCATTTTCTTAGCATTTTTGTTTAGGTATCGGGCTTCCATCTAGGAAATCACTTTTCCAACTACAAGCTGAACGGATTTTGTGTATCCAGAAGCTGGCTGCTCAATGCACTGATGGTAAATTAGTTTTAGTCCTTTTAGTTGTTCGTTTCTGTTTGGTTTAAAATTCTTACACTCAAAATGTTCTTAACTACTTGCAGCCCCAGGTAGCACAGTGCAAATTCACTGGTATATAATGACTAGTCCCTTTACTGATGAAGCCACACGAAAATTCTTTGAAACCCACAGATATTTTGGCTTAGAGCCTAACCAAGTAAGGATGGTTACATGATTCTCTGTTGTGATTAGAAATTCCATTCAACTTTAATGCATGGCTTCCTAAATATCACTATAAAAATTATCTTCAATATTATTGTTGTCTCTGCAGGTGACCTTTTTCCAGCAGGGCACTGTTCCATGTGTCTCCCCTGACGGAAGATTTATTATGGAGACACCCTATAAGGTTAACTCTTGTCTGCATTTATTTTTGCAAAAAATATAAGGTGAAGGCATAAATCCATTGCAACTGGGTTGGACTAGCATAATCAAAATGCAAGTATTTTGAATTTATGAAGAAGAGGGGGTACTTGAAATGTTTTCAGGCTGTGGATCTCCTGTAGTAATAACATCTTTCTATTGCAACAATATGTTGAAAACCAGGTAGCAAAGGCTCCTGATGGCAATGGCGGAGTATATGCTGGTAATCCCTTAAATCATGATGCAGTAATTGTGTGCTATTAGTGTTAGTCATGAATTTGTGCTTATTATTATTTCCTTCTGCTGCACCCAGCTCTAAAATCTAAGCGGTTGCTGGATGATATGGCTGCAAAAGGTGTAAAGTATGTAGATTGTTATGGAGTTGATAATGTATTGGTGAGTATATTGTTTCTACTAATTATTTAATGGAATCTTCCGCCTTTTTTGAGCTGTCATTAAATAGTTAATTTATTCAATACAGGTCCGTGTTGCAGATCCAACATTCCTTGGATACTTCATTGACAGTGGTGTATCTGCTGCTGCTAAGGTTGTAAGGAAGGTAGGGCCATAGTATTTGATGCTTAGTGGATTGGCAGTTTGTTATTTTCAGTATGTATCTCAATAATTGTTTACATTATGTGCTGTGCTGTTCACATGTTCAGGCATATCCACAAGAGAAAGTTGGAGTATTTGTTCAGCGTGGAAGGGGTGGACCTCTCTCTGTGGTAGAATACAGTGAAATGGATGCAGCTATGACTACCGAAATCAATCAAACTACTGGGCGCCTTCGCTATTGTTGGAGCAATGTATAATTCTTACAACCACCTCCTTCCACCACTCTATGTGCACATGTACACTAACATTGTGTTCCTTTTATTTTTGTAGGTCTGCTTGCATATGTTCACTTTGGATTTTCTGAACCAAGTGACAAACAGTCTTGAAAAAGATAGCATGTGAGTATTCTTCTCTCCCCTAAAAGTTAATTTTGCACTTTATCTATTCATGTTGCATTTCATCTTTTTTTTTAATAAGTAGCGTAATTGATGTTTGTCTTAAATCGACAATTACTAATAGAGTATTGACTTAAATTTGCTCCATCACATATGGGCAGTTATCATCTGGCAGAGAAGAGAATTCCTTCAGTCCATGGGTACACATCAGGCTTAAAGCTTGAGCAATTTATATTCGATGTGTTCAACTATTCTCCTTCAACAGCTCTTTTTGAGGTTTGATTATTTACTCAGTACTTCTCAAAGTAGAGCTGTCATGTTCTTCGGCTTGTTTCTGAAAGCAAATTATAGTGAGCACAGTGGGGAGAATTTATCGGAGCTTGTTGACACCTAAATTTCCAGGTTTTGCGCGAGGAGGAATTTGCGCCTGTGAAGAATGCTAATGGTGCTACTTATGACACTCCTGATAGTGCCAGATTAATGCTGCTTCGGCTTCATAGCCGATGGGTGGTTGCTGCAGGTGGTTTCTTGACACATTCTGTGCCCTTGTATATGACAGGTAATTGCTTCCGTTATATATGTGCTTCAAAATCTGCCAACTATGTAAGGATCTTTTAGATCGGAACTCATTGGTTGTCACTAAAACATTCCCTGTATTTTCAGGCGTTGAAGTTTCTCCACTTTGCTCTTATGCTGGAGAGAATCTAGAAGCCATATGCCGAGGAAGGACATTCCATGCACCAAGTGAGATTTCGTTCTAGGCATATTATTGGAAGCAGCAATCAGAATACAGGAAGATGAGATCTGCCCAATTTTGATTTCAGCATAACTATTGCAAATAGGATGTTTATATTAGTCAACTATTGTATGTTATTCAAAGGACCAATCATTGTAACGCAACACTTGAAGTTGCCATTTTTCTCTCCTAGCATTAATGTGTATTACATTCTCATGCTGCTCAAATGTAGATTATGACATGCTTTTGTGTAATATTTTTTAAAAGCAGCATATCTATCAAATACTTGTCATCTTTGCACAATTCTAATTCTTGATTCTATGGGCTATGATATTAGAAAAAACAAATAATGAAATGTCCTATTTTTCCCTGTTTCAAGTCTTGTGACCCAGTTCTCTACCTAGAATTGCTTCAAGCAGATATTAGTGAGTCGCAGTATGGTTTCAGCCATTGATCTCCATCGATGAAAGATGTATTTAGGTAAGGTAATACTTGAGCATCACTAAGCTTCTGAGCATAAGGCACTCTATTTGCCAGGTTTGCACCATCACCTGTACACTTGTACTCTCCATAAAATACAGTCCTGAAAATTGAAAATGCACAAAAACTGATGTCAGTGTACTTTCTGCTGTGCAGATAAGAATCAACACTAGCACTGGAGGGTGCATACTGATCTCTTGAGGGATCATTCCAGTCATTCCATCCTTCTGAGGCTACGATATCTGACATTGATGTGTAGGCGAAGACGACCCGAGAATATGGTCTCCATGCTCGGCCAAGCCATATCCATCCGGTGCCTCCTATGCTACAATTGACAAATGAGTAGCCAGTGTTATCATCTTCTGATACCCGGCCATGTGCAGTGACACAACCGGTAATCGATCTTTTCCCTGAAGGCACTGGATCTGCAATGGATATCAACCTGCAGTTCTGGAGAGCAAAGAGGAAAAAAAACAGTTGGTAACTTAACAGTACACTATTTTGCAGTTCGTTAAGTGTTTCTTCCACTCACTTCGTAAAGTGACCTAGCATCTCCAAAGATAAAGTCAATGGAGCCCTGAATGAAACATTCCTTGAAGTAATGCCGGCCTCTGTCGTCATGGAGTGTGTCTTGCGCTCCAAAGAAGCCACAGCCCCAGAAAGCTGCCTGATCACCATTGATCCTGATTGCCACTGCCTGTGCGTCGACAGCACCGGGTCTTGGGATTGGTGCTACATTCTGGTGTCAAATAATAAGACTTATCAATATCACCCAAGGTGAAGACTGCAACTTAGCTGAAT
>CM014275.1:53807668-53831716 GCA_004135705.1 Alloteropsis semialata | reverse complement strand
AATTTCATGACTGGATTATGTTCTTCAGCAAACTTTTCTTTTGCATTATATATAACTGAAGGCCCAACTGCCAGTTAGGCCGACAGGGCAAGAAATCAAGAATCAGAGCCCAGGTGGGCAGGAAGGACAGGGGAAGCCAAAAAGAGAAAAAAAAAGCCGTTTGGAACTGGAAAATTTGCATATGCCTCAGGCAAAGGGTAAGAAAATCGCTGTGGAGTATGACGACATGTGTCAACCATGATAAACAAACGATGATAAACTAGTGGAAGTAGAGCTCTTTTGCACTGGTGGTCAGGGACGGAGCCAGATCAAACCATTAGGGGGGTCAAAAGGCGAGAGAATTTTCAATCAAAATGTTAATAAATCTGGTACTACTCTGTTTGGTACAGCTCTACAAATTCATAGAGGTAGAACTTGTCACTCTTGTCTCTAGAAATTTTTGTAGAGCTAGAGCTGTGGGCTAATCGAGGGTCTTTTGTTGAATCATCTTGTTCTTCTTTTATATTTAAATTGAAAGTTTAAGATATTTTATTTTATTAAACAAACATCAGATTCTTTATAGAGCTGGGAGCTAGAGCTCTGCCAAACATGCCCTGCAAAGGGCCTATAGCTGGACTGGTCAGGTGGCCTAATAGCATTGCTCAGGTCTTAAGCAATGCCTGGGAGTGGCTTACCCCGCATGTCTAATTTTTTGGTACTATAAATATACTGACATGGATTAATGACTAAAATGAGATAAAAGGTCTTTACTTATGCAACTTGATGAATATAATCTAATATTATAGTGATATGGATTATAGCTAAAATAAGACATATTATGTATGCTAAATATTCCTTGCATACATGCTACTTGATTTGCACTTTGCAGCAAGCATAGGGGAGGCCATGGCCCCCGCCGCCCCCTACTGTCTCCGTCTCTGCTGGTGGTGACATTAGGCTTGGACATTGGATATTACCAAACTCATATATTTTTGTTGGAAACAAATTACAATGGAGCAATTGTTTTTTAAGAAAAAAATGGCATTGAGGTGATTAGCGGGCCCTTAAGCATTAACTCGTAAGGTAGCCATTGATGATTCTTGCATTCACATGCAACTACAATTTCCATGTCCAAAAGTGTGAAATGGAGGAAAAGATCTAGCAGATGCATTCATATTTCGAGTTTAGTCACTATGGATGTGGGCTGTAGTGATGGCGCCTTTGAGTTTATCACTTGTGAGAAGTGAACAACACCAACCGGAGTTGAAGCCAAAGCTTGGTTAACACTATTTAGCTGAGAGTTTATATCGTACTTTTTGACCTAGTTTGTACAGGGGGGGAGAGATTGATTAATTTCAAAATACTCAAAATCCAGATCAATTAGCTTCATCAAGGATGCATGGTTTGAGGTATTTATTCATTAGTGCAAATATTACTTCCAACTAACAGTTTCAACAATTAATCCACACGGTTACTTGCAGAATATGGAGTGACCTGAATGTTGCCATAAAGAAAAGAGTGCTGATGATATGGAAAAGTGAGGTACCATATCCTTGTCAAGTGTCTGTTCCAAGTTTCCAACAAAAGGGGACCATGACAATGGGCTTTGGACAAGGACCACTTATAGCATTCTATGTGTAGTTGCATGTTATGCTCATGTAAATCCTGTGCCTCCAATAATGCAACCTTACTGGATATATGTCCTCGTGCAAAAAGAGCATATCAGCATGGGCCATGTTCTTGGGCAGAGGGGGTATATGAGATTCTTCGTAGATATAGGATCCCAAGTGTGTTCACATCTCCAAAAGGTTGCTAGAAACATATAAAAAGTCAGTTCCTTTAAAAAAGCATGCATATATAAAGTCAGTAGATATTCAAGGTAGAGTGATGATTGTCTCTGGTGCAAAATCCTAACCCTATTAAATATGAAAATGTCAAGCACCAAAACAGTTTCTTTTGTAAATTAAATTTGATGGATGATGCGCTTCCATCTCTTAAGTTAATTTGAGATGATAAGAAGGTTTTACGAATTCTGATCCAACTTTAATATATGTGCTTATCATTTATCAAACATGGATCCTTATTCACTGGCTACAAATGACATGACCATGGCCCTTGCGTGTTTTAATGTTCTTTTTCCGTAATTTATGCAAAGATTACCCACTCTAATTCTCATAAAGACTAGGACTAGAAGCAAGCAGGCAGTATAGTAATGGATAAAAAAAATAGTTTTATCTCGATTGTACTGTAGAGTAGTTAGGAAGCATTCTCTATATACAATAATTAAGACGGTTTCAATACTGTGGGGGCGTTTAAATCAAACAGTAAGATATTTACACAAGAAAGCAGATTCTGTATGGTTCATTTGTATTCAGTTTTAACTTTGATAGGTAGCATAATTATGACAGGTAGTCTCTGTCTGATTTTTTAGAAGAATATACCTCATCTCATGTGGTCACACCATTAGCATACCTCACACGAGCAAAACAACAGCATTAGCCTTTACCGCTATTTTCAAAAGAACAAAGTTCTAGACCAGTTTATTGCTGAATGAGTATATTGTGCACAACAGATAGGCTAAAAAGTGAATGTGAGGAAAATAAAGTGCAAGATTATGGGTATGTCGTCATAATGCTTTTGCATCATCTGTTGGATGGTTGCCATTTGTTCCCAAAAGCTGATAGAGCACCATAGAAGAATCAAACATCCGGGCTCCCAGTCAACAGATTCTTTAGGTGAAAAGAAAGCATTATGCGTGTGAATAAAATGCAACTTACGGCTACATATATTTAAAAAGGAATGGAAACCTAGACTAATTTTGCGAAAACCAACTTTTGCATGAGGCACCAATTGAACATTTGGATGATGAATCTAAAAGTTGGTTCCATCGATACCTTGAACAATTAAAAGAGATTTTGAGTTATTACTGCATTAGAAAGTATATTCAGTTAAAGTTTTGATTTGCTAAGCCAACTGTAATTTCCAACATTTTCATAAAACTTTAATGTTTATATAGTTTCTATACTTATCCAATCAAGCAAGATTTCTGACCTAGAACTGGTTTAACCACAATCTTTACAGTGATCAACTAAAAGAACACTGTAGGCAACATGGCTATTCTAGCTATACTTCTATTAGTGCAGGTAGGAAAGAATTTCCCACCATAGGAACAGCACAAAAGATATGAAATTTAGATCGACTTTAGTACTTTGTCAAGATTGCAACATATTCCCAAACTGTAGAAAGAACTGATGATACATGATATATATCTTCTTTGCAAAAACAAACCGGCACACCTTTTTTGCATACCCATTATTGAAGATGTTCCATTGTGCAGTTGCCAAATAGCCATCCACGGGTTAGCCCCATACTATCACAAGCCTATCTTGCTAGGGACCGTTTGGTGGGTGGAATGCATATTAGTAAGATTCCCAGCCCATTGAAATATTTTGTCTGGTTTTTTTGGGGGGTTGAACCCACTGTCTCCACTCTGAGAAGAACAAAAAAGTAGGAGTACCACAGAAGTAGTATATGTAAAAAAAATCCATCTTGGCGTACTCAAGCAGATTGTTAAGGTGTTCCTTTCGCATCTTAGTATGACTCGGTTGTACAAAAAACAAGAGCCAGTGTTTCAAGGACATGGGAAAACATGGATGATCAGTCAAAACAACATGAATAATCACATCTGCCAAGCTGTTTGGAAGTTCTTAGAAAAGAACTAAAACTGAAAAAAAAACCTAATCCTTTTCAACAAGAACAGATCAGCCATAGTTGCTGCCTACGTAACCATCGATGCAAACAAAGTTTCCATTTCAACCGCTGTGATAAGTATGCCACTCCAATCGTAACTGAAAGTATATTTATCTCACTATCTCACTTTAAGATATTATGTATTCCAATAAAGAGGCAATGCTGATTTGATTGTAATGTCATGGATCAGTATTTAATCTGTCCTCCTTCCCAAAGTAAGATGCCTAGGTTTGTTAAACCAGTTTTGTCGAACTCATCTGAGTGCAGGAGTGGGATAATTTAGGGCGTGTTTGTTTCCGCTTCTTTCAACCATGCTTAGATTCTAAGACAAGTAAAAATTTTCTTGATTCTCGATTATTGTAGTTCAAATATCTGAAATGGATTATCAGAGAATCGAGAATAAGCAAAAATAATCAAGGTGTTTGGGTGGGATTCTCGCTTATTTTGACCGATAAACTGATTATAAGCGGAAACAAACACGCCCTTAATCTTGCTTAGAGAATCTTGGAAGTTAATTAACCAGACATGTCTGTAACCCAGTCAAATTATGGCAAAATATGGTAATGTCCACTTCGAACCAAACAAACCCACAGATGCTGTAATCGTGTGCCAGCACTACTCCTAGCTGTACAAAGCTAAGAGGTTTAAGGAAACAAAAGGAGAGTGATGAGCCCTATTACGACACAATAGCTTGTAGCGTCTTTGTCTTAGATGACATTAGAATGATCGTTTCTCTTGTGGAAATCAAACTGTTGCAATATATAGAAATTAAACTGCCATCACCAAGCAGTATGTGTAAAACACAAGGACACTAAGATTACTAGGCCTAAGATATGGCTCATTTTTCGGTTACTAGGCCTAAGATTATCCCAAGTTTAATTTTAATTTGTCTGGAGTCCGTTATATACTTCCCTAATCTATAGGATAGAAATCATATACTTATTGTAAGAATTTCCATGTTTCCTTTTTACAGGCGACCTCACTGCCCATAGTTTTGTAGCTAGAACTAGTTGACAATATATCCTAGGAACCGTAATAACTAATAACTACTGCCCACTTTTTAAAAACGATAGGGAAAAGCAATCACTCTTTCAGTGACTGCTCCACGTACAATTCCGGTAAAAACTTTTGCATCAAAATATTGCTGGAAGGGCCACTTGCCTTTTGTATTACAGTGACCCAAAGTTAAAAGTTGCCATCGTATTTCGTACGACCATATGCTTTTTTTGCTAACTAATAAAATAAAGCTTCCCATCTGAAGCAAGTTTAGCTTTCACGTAGCTCATAAAACTCTCCATGAAACTCCCACTGAGATTGGCCTTATTAGTCTTGTTTGATTGACAGTTTTAAGATGCTTGTATATATTTCCTGAACACATATCTTTTCATATGTACTCTTGCAAGGAGAGGTAGCAAATGTGCCTTTTTTTTGTAACTCAGCTAAGGTTTTTATTTTTATTTTGCATCCTACTTGCGAGTGGTAAGGTATAGAATAAAAGATATATGGCTTATTTTCGGTTACTAGGCCTAAGATTATCCCAAGTTTAATTATGTTTATACATTTTCCTAATCTATAGGATAGAAGTCTATTCTTATTGTAAGAATTTCCATATTTCCTTTTTTCAGGCGACCACACTAGCCGTCCATAGTTTTGTAGCTCACTTTTAAAAACGATAGGGAAAAGCAATCACTCTTTCAGTGACTGCTCCACGTACAATTCCGGTAAAAACTTTTGCAACAAAGTATTGCTGGAAGGGCCACATGCTTTTTGTATTACACTGACCCAAACTTAAAAGTTGCCACCGTATCCGCTGATTAAAATAAAGCTTCCCATCTGAAGCAAGTTTAGCTTCCACGTAGCTCACACATGACCAGACGTGCCGAGAGAAAATCAGCCAGGTGGACAGAAGCGACAGGCGCCAAACACAAAATAAATAAATAAATAAATAAATAAGTAAATACAAATTGGTTGTGCCTAAGGCAAAGGGAAAGGAAAGTGGGCAACGGCTGCGCCGAGCTGCTAGAATGAGCCGCATAAATGCCGGGCTGGGGGATGACGACATAGTGTCAACACCAGCAGACGGCCCCAAAGCAAAAAACACCGGGCGCCCACCACGGCTCTCTCTTGCATCGCCGTAACGTGCAAACCTCCCTTCTCATCCGGCCCATGCCCCTCCAAGCACTCATCACTAATCTTCCTTGAATTAGGGTTTCTTTTTTTTTATCAGTTTTGAGGATGCAGGGTGGTGTGGTTTAGGAGGCGTTTGGTTGCTTGTGCCACTGCTGGCCAAGCTCTCGGCATGCAGGCTTAGCTTGATTGGTTATCTGCATGCGCGTCAGAGCCAGGCCAGCCACATGCGACCAACCAAACAAAAACTCTGGAGAACCAGGCTACATCAATGCAGATAACCAAACAAAAGCTCCATACAGGTCTTCAGCCTGGCCAATGACAGTCTGACTCACTTGTGCGAGCCTGGCTCACCGGACCAGAAAACCAAACGCGCCCCCGGTTGCTAAAATTTGGTATACGATTCATGAATGTGTCATTGACGTTTTGCTAGCTTTGTGGTTCTAGGAGCGTGCACTTACGTGCGAGTTAGTCGTTGTGATTCTAGGGAAAGGAAGATATGTTATAGCGAGTTAGTCGTTGTGATTCTAGGGAAAGGAAGATATGTTATATGCGGCTCTTGCCATAACACGTGATTTTCTGTGTCGTTTGTATTATTCGATCTCTGTTTGCAATTATGTTGGGCATATAATGAGAAATGATGTACGCCACATCTCGTTTTTTACATGCACTCTTATGAGGAAGAAACCTTGTGTTCTCATTTACTCGCTATAGCCTCGTTGTTTTGCATGTTATGTTGTACACAAGGGTTGTTTATACAGCCTGTTCGGTTGGCTTATCAGCCACCAGCCAGCAATACTTTTCTCTCACAACAAATCAGCACCAGCCACCAGCCAGCAGTACTTTTCTCTCACAACAAATCAGCATCAGCCGCCAGCCAACCGAACAGGCTGTTAGCTAGTCTGATATTTGAAGTCGGCGATTCAATATTTATGTACGTATTCATTCTCATCACTATATGCTTGCAAATCTTATTGGTTCTTTAGCTATGCGATAGGTATATCTTGTGCTCCACATATAATATCTCTTAGACGGAATATTATACTAGCAACAGAAAAGAAAACATGCGCAAAGAAAACTCCAGCATTTTCATAAAAAACCTCAGTTTTTTCTGTGGGCCCCAACTGCGACAGAGAGCAGCAGTAATCCGCTTCCGTACAAACATGGCGCGGCTACACCAACGCTACCTGTTGGCTGTGCCACACTCACACCCATCTCTCTGCCACGTCGGCCTCGCCCCCACGATCCGACGGCCGCCGCGCGCGCCAGCTCACCTAGATCCGACGGCCCAAATTGCTCCTGGTGCCGGGTCCACTCAACTCCAAAGCGGCGGCATCGAGAGCCAGAGCTGCGGGAGTGAGCTCACCATGTCGCCACGCCCGCCGCGCGCCAGCTTATAAATGCCAGCGCGCGCGCGGCGCCGCCTCCCTCCCTTGCCACGCGCACGCGGCACGCCTCGCCACGCAATGGACATGGACGCCGCGCGAGCTCGGCTTCCTCTCCCCCCGCGGCGGGCGCTGCTGCTGGTGGTGCTGCTTCTCCTCCTCGTGGTGGCGCCTGCGGCGGCGGCGAGCGAGGCCGCGGGGTGCGAGTGCGGCGGCGCGGCCGCGGAGGCCAGGGAGGAGGACGCGCGCGGGGCGCTGCGGCTCAAGCTCGTCGCGGTGGCGTCCATCCTGGCGTCGGGCGCGGCGGGGGTGCTGGTGCCCGTCCTGGGCCGCTCGGCGTCCGCGCTCCGGCCCGACGGGGACGTCTTCTTCGCCGTCAAGGCGTTCGCCGCGGGGGTCATCCTCGCCACCGGCATGATCCACATCCTGCCCGCCGCGTTCGACGCGCTCGCGCCCCCCTGCGGCGCCGGCCGCAAGGGCGCCGCCGCGTTCCCCTACGCCGGCCTCGTCGCCATGTGCTCCGCCATGGCCACCATGATGGTCGACTCCGTCGCGGCCGGCTACTACCAGCGCTCGCACTTCCGCAAGGCGCGCCCCGTCGACGACGACGCCGCCGGCGCGCAGCACGGCGCCGCGGCCGCCGGGGACGAGGAGGGCGCCGCCGAGCACGCGGGCCACGTGCACGTGCACACGCACGCCACCCACGGCCACGCGCACGGCCACGCCCACGACCACGGAGGACACGGCCACGGCGGGCCGGCCGCCGGCGCCTCGCCTGACGATGCCTCCTCCGACGCCGTGTCCATCAGGCACAGGGTCATCTCTCAGGTGATAAATCAGTCCCATTTTCATGTTGACAAGAAAAATCTGGAGAGAGGGTATATATTAAAGAAAGAGATATGACGAACTGCTTTGATTTGGCACCAATCATTTCGATTTTCGAATGCCCCACTTCTTGAACAGGAACAAATATAAAAAAAATCTTTTGTTTTTAGACCAAGTGTGGTTCATTTTCTGGAAACTGAATTTGTCGGTACCTAGATGGAACTAGAACTGAACTTATGAAAAAAAATGTTAGTGTAATTTGTCTAAAGAAGGCTATGATTCATCACAATAATACTTAGCAATCTGAACTATACACCAACTGCTTCTCAATGTTTGAAACACTACTCTGAGTACCAGCAGAGTAAAAGAGGTAGTCTTCATTCTCTACAGAATAAAAAGGCTCATGTTCTTGGGCTATGTTTTTTGTTTGTGAAACACCAGAATCTCTCACACACACTCAGCCCTATGCATACACATACTTCTTAGGCTGTTTGATTGCAAATCAATATCAGTACTCGTGATAAAGACAATTCAGGACATAGCTCTGAAGAGGCTTCTCTGTTGTCTCCATCCGAGACAGGGGACGTTGTCCCTGCCGTTCGTGCTAAAGGCAGAGCATCCTGCTGTAGACAAGAGGAACAAAACAAAGCAATGCCTTCTTCCCCCAGCCGCACAACCGACCCCCCATTTGCAGATTCTTCAATCAACATGGTATTACTAATCAATCAATAACCATCAGTGGGAATTGTGGCCGTGCAGGTTCTGGAGCTGGGGATCCTGGTGCACTCGGTGATCATCGGCGTGTCCCTGGGCGCGTCGCTGAGGCCGTCGACGATCAGGCCTCTTGTTGGAGCTCTCAGCTTCCACCAGTTCTTCGAAGGCATAGGCCTCGGCGGCTGCATTGTTCAGGTAGGGCATGGTTGCAGCCGTGGCTGCTGCTTTCTGTTTACACTGAAGATTGAGCACCAGAAGAAGTATCTAGATGGTAAATCAGATACTAGAAGATGCATAGGAGTCATGACAGCCATAGGAGGGGATGCCTCATTAGTAAAAGTGCGCGAAAGGCGACAAATAGATAGCGACATTTGTAGCAAAGAGATGGGACATATCACTAGCCACATTGTACAAGATTAGGACCAAGTAGGACCATCAATCATTGATACAATCATGGTTCATAACTCCTAAACTCAACCGTTACTTCCACTGTACCAGTGCCTCAATGCTATTTTAGGTGTACCGGGCTTTATTGTGGGTTTCAGAACAGGAACTGGTCAGTTACTCAGTTATTTGATTTTCGGTGACCGTCCAGATGAAATTGTTATGTTCCAGATTTTGGACACAACTATGATGCAAGCTTGAACCCCTTTAATCTTCATCATTCAATTAAATAATTGGAAATGACTTTTTGAAAAAATTCTTAGACAAGTGTAAATAACTTTAACTTATTACTGCAGGCAAAGTTTAAGGCGAGAGCAACCGTGATCATGGTGACCTTCTTCTCCCTCACCGCTCCCATGGGCATCGCACTGGGTATCGCGATCACATCCAGCTACAGCAAGCACAGTGATACCGCCCTCATCGTCGAGGGGGTCTTCAATGCAGCTGCAGCTGGGATTTTGATATACATGTCCCTGGTAGATCTCCTAGCAGCGGATTTCAACAACCCGAGGTTGCAAACAAACATGAAGCTTCAGCTGGCAACATATCTCGCCCTATTCCTTGGTGCTGGACTCATGTCCTTGCTTGCCAAATGGGCATAGATAGGCAGATACATCTTCAGAGCCGTTGAGGGGTGTAATTCTGCGCATTGTTCGTCGCTAAAGACCCCGAACACAGTTTATGATCGGCGGGGTATATTTTTCTGTAGCATTACCGCATCAATTTCTGTAGAATTTCCATCAACCAGAATTGGTGCACAGAGAGGTGTAAAGAAGGCCTGAATGTGACCAAGTTCTAGAGTTGAAGGACATTGCTAGTGAAGTCAAAATCTTCAGAACAAAATGTGAATCTTGCACAATGGTGTGCTTCCATGAGGATGGCACCGAAATAGGTGTAGTATACAAAGAATGAAGCGGTGGTGGAGAATAGTTGTTCCTGAATGATCTTTGGGGCTAAAGGTTTGTAAAAGGGGTGACTCCCTTTTGGAGTCAACAGCAATGTACATAGTTGTTAGCCAGGTTCCTCCTTTTTGCAGGTTTAAACTCATGGAATTTGTTCACTGGGGAATGTATCTAAACGCAATCATGGTCATATTCCACTGTATGATTCAGAAAGTGAAATGTCAAATGAACATTTTGTTAAACCTTCTTATTTTCCTTGGTATGGTTTAAAATCGAAGATTTTGAACCTTCCCATATAAATTTTTCATAACGATTAGCTTTATACTCTTTGGCTGTCAAGTTGGCTCTGTCCTCCAGGAAAATGATAGGCTCAAGACATATGCTCTAATGTAGCTTCTTAGACGTCTTGAGTCTTATTCCTGAATTAGGCTTCTTATTCCTGAAACACGACATCGATAGTTTAAGTTGTTACACCGAAAGATTTGATTTGATTCTCCATCATAAACGGTATAATGCTGCATTACGTAGACTTTTAGTCCTTTAGCATGGTAGAGTCGTCGATGCATGGTTTCTATGCTCTGCAGAACTGACTTGAGAAGAATATGTGCAAAGGAGTTCGGCCGTGCGAGCTAAGATCAGAAGACAGAGGTACACAGAACCTCGCAGCAGGAGGCAACTGGCGTGAGCTGCCTGCCTCCTTGCACAGCCAATGGTTAACACTTGACATAGGAGAACAGAACATGATGCTTCTTCACCTTTTTGAAGTACTTTTGCAAAAAAAGTTCTTTTTTTTGAGGGAAACTTTTGCAAGATTTGAACTCTTATGTAAGGCCTTCCCTGAAATATTGATATTCCAGTTGGCGTCCACTTAATGCCATGTTTTGCAACTGAGATTTTGCTGTGACCTATTGTGGGAACAGTTCATTATTCCTAGGAAGAAAACAAGAAAAATGAACACGATAATAGTAGACTTCTATATAGACAAGGCTATTTTGTGACCGGAGGAAAGCAGTAACATATAATAAACTGCTAGTTTTGGCACGGTCGGATTTTTGTGACATCATGTGGGCCGCTTCTTTCCCCAGGCAGTTAACTTTATTTTTTTTCTTTTTCTTTTGCGGAAGACCGCGGCCATGGGGGCCTGTTGGGCTTTATTTGAGCTAGCTGGGCGAGTTTTTATTTTTCTTTTGCTCTTACCTTTTTTTTTGTCAATTATGTCTCTCGAAAGTCTAATTTTCCTCCCTCAACTATTATAAAATCACAGATCCTCATTGTTCCTCATGGATAGTTATGTCCTAGCCGGCGCCACATTCATCCCATCCATTCCATACCATACCCAATTTAGCTTTGGGACTCTTCTCAGTCTCTTAGCCATCTTTATCTTCTTCATCCTATGCATCTTTACCTTACTTGACCGACGAGTCCCACGATGGCTATGTGTCGGGGGAACTGAGGCTAGGCTAACGAAGGTGCAAAGGATCATAAGGCCAACTCCAACACCTAGAGATAGTTTTAGCTCTAAGACAACACATGCCATAGTATCTATAAAAACGCTCTTCCACATTATCTTAATAAAGAATTGTCAAAAATAAGCCTCAATGTTGGTCAAGACCCGAGAGACTATAGATTACCTACCATGTTAATAAAAAAGAGAACACACTATACACATTAGGATTTTATCACCATCTAACGGTCAATATTAAACCAAAAAGTATCTTCCAATAAAAAGAGTAAAATCTGGAAACTAAATAATTAAGGAATCAAGAAAGTTTGGAGTGCATATCAACTTACAATAGATAAATAATATCTAAATTCATAAAAAATAAGAATGTCCTCCTCCCACACAATTTGGGAAGCAAAACACCTAAATAAAGTTTCCATCTGACATACAATTAATAAATGCATCAATTGGGAATAAATAATTAAATTTATAATAAAATTTTTAAAATTAGTAATTTGATTTTCGCCCAAATTGGGGACCAAAACACCTAATTAAATAAAGAATTCCTGTAAGTTTCATAAAAAGCGATCTGTAATTAATCAAAGACTCAGGATCTACACCCCATCATTGTCACTATTTAGTATGCTAATTAAATTGATATGTATTTTACCATGAGAAAAAGACTGTGCTTCCCATATATCTTTGAGAAAATTTCTTATTTGACACCATGAAAGTTGTTAATTCCTTATTTGGCCCTCGAAATCAAAATCTTCCCTATTTGACCCCATGTCGCAGTTTGCTTCCTTATTTGACACTTCCGTCAATTCTGACCAGTCAAGGTATTAAGTAGAGGGCAAAAAGACCATTTTACCCTTGGTTCACCCAATACAGATTTGTCTGTACATGTTAGTAGATATACAGCCTGTTCGGTTGGCTGGTGGCTGGTGGCTGGTGCTGATTTGTTGTGAGACTGAAGTACTGCTGGTTAGCTGGTGGCTAGTGCTGATTTGTTGTGAGACTAAAGTACTGCTGGCTGGTGGCTGATAAGCCAAGCGAATAGGCTGATAAATCCCCAATAGTTATAGAAAACTTTATAGAAAATTTTGGCAGCACTTTGTTGCATAATGACAGCATGTAGTTGGGCATAATCCATACATCCAGTACATCAAAGTGACAGCATTTTGACATCACAAGGTCACCATTTTCATAGCATAAGTACTCATAAAAGGATCACAGGTGCTGAAAGGTTCATACAATAGGCTTAAACATGAGTCCAAACATCCAGGCATACGACCTCAAATGTTGCCAAATTCTCCCCATGAGGCCATGACAAGTTACCAGGCATTCTCGTGCAAACTTCAGTACCCTGAAATCTTTCTGTATTACATTGCCCTGCTCCCAGCATCTGGCATTCTCGTGCGAGTTAAGAGCACGTTAAACAATTCTTATGCCCTGAGAGGCTGAGATGCAAAATCTAATCTTAGGCCCAAAAAAGAAAATCACAAAATTTTAGCATCACTACCTTGACAGTCCCTGAAGCAGAAGTAGGCATCGAAGGCCTTGACGACGGCCGCGGTGCCGGAGGACAAAGTGCCACCCAGGCCCCAGGAACGCGCCGTCGCCGTCCCATCCGACCTTGATGAGCTCATTGCGGTCCCCGGCGCCGGTGCCCGGCAGCCAGGGGCTCAAGTGGTGCTCCGCAGCTGTGCCGGTCGCAGGCTCGAGGCCTCGAGCAGACAGGAGCTTGCCCGCGCCGCCCCAGTCAGCCCCTGTGAGAGGCCGCTACCGCCGCATCACTGACCACGCCAAGTTGCCCACCGACGCCTGCCCAAGCGTCGCGTGTACCGCGTCCAGATCCGGGGAGGCAGAGGCATCGGCCATCACTGCCTGAGCAGGCAAGCCGCCACCGCAGAGGAAGAAGACGCAGGAGGGGATAACGCGGCGCGGGCGCTGCAGGTTTTTATTTTTTATTTTTGTCGTGAAGACGGGTACACACGTTTCTTCTTTTCTTACTCAAGGGTAAGATGGTCTTTTCTCTCTCCAGTTAACACCGTTAGTGCCGAAATGTGACGGAAGTGTCAAATAAGGAAGCAAACTGTAACATGGGGTCAAGTAGGGAAGATTTTGATTTCGAAGGCCAAATAAGGAATTAACAACTTTCGCAGTGTCAAATAAGAAATTTTCTCTATATCTTTAGTTAGGATAAGTGATGACTATAATGACGTTATATTGAAAGATTCAACTCAGCGACAGCAACACGACAGTGTAATATACAAAATAATGTTCCATTTCAAATTACATTGTAACAATAATTAAAATGACATTAAATTGGAAAGGCCCCACGTAGGTAGGTTTTTTAACATAGAGGCTGGTAGGTTTCATGGATTCGCCGATTGCCTCAAAGGCTGAATTACGCTCGGCAAACACGTTGCCGAGTGTAACACTCGGCAACAGGCTCTCGGTGACCTGACATTTTTTCAAATTGGCCCTTTTAAAAAACTTTTTTTGCAATTGGACCCCCGGCGAAACTTTTTCTAAAAATGGACCTTTTCCTCGGCGTACATTTCTTAAACGCCGAGGTCTGTTGCTCGGCGTGAGGCCGAGCCACGCCAAACTAGCCACGTCAGCGCCACGTCGGGCACTTGGGCCTGCACCTCGGCGCTGAATCCGTTAACGCCGAGCCACGTAGCTCGGCGTGAGGCAAAACCACGCCGAGATCTAGGCACAGACCTTGGGGTCAGCTAGCTGCTCGATCAATTGCGTGTTCAGGAATTATCTATTCTTCTGCCTGACCGGCGGCGGCTAATCTACTGTCAATTCACGTTTCCGGCGAGACGGGACACGGGGCGGCGGTGGCTAGGCCTGAATTTATATCCGCTGAACCTCTTGAAAGTACAAATGCTGAGCGTAAATGGTGCAATGACGTCTCAATGTTTGAGGTTTTTTTTTCTTTTTGAATTGAATTGCTCACAGCAGAGCAGAGTACTCAACGATACGTGCAAGCTAGCAGAGTAGCAGTAGCACTGCAAAGTCTAGCTCGTCTTTGGTCTTGTTTAGTTCCCACAACAAACTTCACTGTTTATCCAACTTCACTATTTATCAAAGGGAATCTTACATGCATGGAGTATTAAACCTGAGTTAATGACAAAACCCATTTCATAACCCCCTAACTTTGCGAGACGAATCTAATGAGCCTAATTTGGCCATGATTAGACAACGTCGTGCTACAGTAAACAATCTCTAATGACGGATTAATTAGGCTTAATAGATTCATCTCGTGATTTCCCGTCCATCCGTGTAATTAGTTTTATAATTAGATCATGTTTAGTCCTCCTAATCTTAGATTTAGAATTGCTACAGTAAAAAATTCAAAATAGTTACCCAACTAAACAAGCCCTTTGAGCCCGAAGTTATTGCAGTTCGTATCGCCAGTACCACACGATCCGATCGCACGTCCTCGTTTGCAGCTGAAGCTTCACCGCGAAAGAAAAAAACAATAAGTCTAGCAGAGTGCTCTAGCTAGTCTAGCTAGTCTTTGAGCCTCGTGCAAGTCTGGCAATATGTAACACCCTAATTTTCATCACAAGAAATTGTAGAAACATTTGTGGAATTTTCTAGATTTATTTAAGGCTTTGAATAAATTTCTAGGATTTAATTGGAATTATTTAGGTTTTTATTCAATTTAATAATTAATTTATAGACTCAATAACTTTTTGTGCATCCATGCTGTTGCATTGGTTTTATATTTGTTTGTTATTCAATTTTGAGTTTGAATTTATTTAAATTCAAATTGAATAGCATTTGTTTGAGTTAGATTGGGTAGTTTAGTTTAAGTCTGTTCGGCCTCCCTAAGGTTTTGTCGCAGTCCACCTTTGCTCCCTCTTTTCCCCGCACCAGCCCGGCCCTTTTCCCGGTCCTGGCCTAACCCAGTTCGCGCGCCGGCCCAGCCCACCACCCCACTTTCTCCTCTCTGTCTCTCTGCAGGTGGAGCCCGCGCGTCGGATCCATCCCCAACCTCCGACTCGTCTCCGCGTCGGACTCAGACCCGAGCAGGACACCGCGCGCAGGGTTTTTTTTTACCGACCGTTACCGGTCCGGTTACCGCGGTAACCGCTGTTACCGGTCCGGACCGGTAGCGGTACCGGCCGGTAAGAAACCGCCGGAATTTAAAAATTTGAAATTTGAATTCAAAAAATGAAAAAATAGAGTAAAAATTTCAAAAAATACTTCAAGGTGCGTATAATCCAATGGTGTCAAAATTTTTCAAATATTTGTTCATTTAGTATTTTTGGCGGGCATTACAAATTTAAAAAAAAAGAAAAAACCGGCCGGCCCATTTAGGCCCAACGCTCTAACCCCTCCCCCGGTCCCCCCCACGCCCCCACGAACGGCCATTCGGCCTCTCCCTCCCCCTCCCGTGCTCCCTCCCTCTCCCTGAGCCGCCGCGCGCCGCAACCGCCGCGCGCCGTCGGCCCGCCGCCCCAAGGCAGCGGTTGGCCGGGCGGTTGCGCCGGTTAGCCGGCCCGACCGCGGATCTACCGTCCCCGGCCCGGATAACCGCTCCGAGCGCCGGTCAACCGGCCCTAGCGGCGGTTGGCCGCCGCGGTTGCGGCGGTAAGCCGGCCGACCGTTGAAGCTGAAGGTAAGAGCTATTTAGTGTTTAGTATGAGCTATTTAGTGTTTAGGACTTTAGGTAGAACGACCGTATGAGCCTGTTAGTATTTAGGTATATATAAGTTGCAAGAATTTAGGTATTATTTGATTTAGATATATTGTGATTTAGGTATTATTTGATTTAGGTATATTGTGATTTAGGCTATTGTGATTTAGGTATGATTTGATATAGGTATGTTGTGATTTAGGTGTATTGTGATTTAGGTGTTGCACAGTACTCTTCTAGCTCATACAGCGATTCCTCCCAGTCCAGTTATCACTATCCTATACCTGATTTGAGCACGCAGCCACCGATGAGATGGGTGTACGAATGGCAAGACCCCCATTGGTACAATATGTTACTTCAGGAATGGCAGACGACATCGGCGTGGACGGGCCAAACTTGACAAGACTACAAAGCTGAGCTGCTTCTAAGGCAAGGTTTGAATGTGATGTCCACCGCCGAGTACGAAATGGCTAGGCAATACTACCGTTGATCTATTTCTATGCACAACTATTATTTCTATGCACAATTATTATTATGTATCCATGTTTGTATGTATTTGTGGTCATTTTCTATTTCTATGTATAATTATTCAATTATGTCGCAACCGGCCGGCTAACCGCTCCAACCGACCGGCTAACCGCTCCGACCGACCGACCGACCGACCGCCCGACCGCCCGACCGACCGACCGGTTAACCGCTCCTACCGACCGGCTAACCGCTCTTACCGTCGGTCAACCGTTATTTACCGTTTGAATAGCGCGTTTTGAATTTGAATTTGAATTTGTTCGGTATTTAGCGGTAACCGCGGTTAACCGGTCGGTTAACCGCTACCGCCGGCCGGCGGTTCCGACGGACCGGTCGGTAACAAAAACCCTGACCGCGCATCGCCCTGGTTTTCTCCGTGCCCCGCACGCCAAGGCGCCTGCCCCAGCCCTTATATAGCTGCGCCGCCGTCCCTTGGACCCCTTTGAACCCTAGCCAAGCCGCTCGCGCGTCTCGACCGCTCTAGCGCCGCAGCAAAACCCTACCAAAGCGCTGCCGCCTTCAATCCAAGCTGTCGACACCGTTTCTTCATCGAGGATGCAACCCAGAGCGTCTCCAGGAGGTATAGAAGCTACCCTTGCCGCTTGAACTTGTGGTTTTCCCCTCTGTGCACCGAAATCGCTCATCGGAGCTTACCCCTGCAGGCCGAACCGCCAGTGGTCGACGTTCGCCGCCCTGGTCGTCTCTCCGGCCGCGTCATCCATCTAATCACGTTCGCGAGATCCTCAGCTCCGTCCTGGTTTAAGTCTCATCGATTTTGGAGCACCGTAGCCCTTAGACCGAAGCTCCAATTCGTGGCCGCCGCCGTCGATCTCCTTCTCCTCCGCCCTTCAGTGGACAAGAGGCCATCCAGGAGATTCATATCGAGGTACTAGAGCTACACGTGCCGCTTGAATTCTTGGTATTGTCCTCGTTGCTCCGTAATCACTCACCGGAGCTAAGTTGTGTAGGCTGAGCCGCCCCGCTCCGTCCTTCGTCGCCATCGTCCTCTGGTCATCGTCAGGTACAGCGCAGATAAGTTCTCCGTGCTCTCCTCTGCGTCCCAGTGCAAGCCGCGTCGAGTTTGAAGCACCGTAGCACCGGATCGAGCGTCTCCGGCGAGGTCGCCGCCGTCCGCCGCCGCGGGCCGCTGTTTTCCTCACTGTTCCGCCGCCGGCCGACTCCCCGATCGTCTCCAGCCGTCCGATCCGCGATCAAGGGCCCAGATCCAAGTCAACCGAGCCAGTTACCGGTCAGCCGAGGAGATTTTCCTAAAGAGACCCTGAAGTTTCTGGTATTCAACCCGCGGTCCAAGGAAAGATGAAAGTATTTACCAAGAGGTCCTGATTTCTTCTGATTTGCCCCCTGATCTTTCAATATATCGAACCCGCCGTCCAGCCTGGTTCTTTTACATGTTAAACCCCGAGTTTATGTACATAATTATGTATATGCCCTCGAATTTCTTCAATCTAACCCCTGAAATTTCTGTTCTTCGCAATTAAGTCCTTGAAACACTGTTTTATCCATATCTTGGTCGTTTCAACTCCGATTCGAGTGATTCTTCAGCTCTCGTGACCGTAAGGACTTGATCTATACCTTTATACCATTCCTTTGTACTGTTGCCCATGTTTGGTGTATTGTTTCTTATTTGTTGTATTGTTTCCTTGCATGTGTGACCCCGTGATTGCGTATAGGAGCAACGTTCGTGGTTCTCAAGGTTTGTTCGAGGATTCGTTTGAGAAGTCCCTGAGCCATAGCATTTGTTAGCTGGATTTAAGGCAAGTGTATTCTTGATCATATTTTCAGTCCTAATAACCATATGACATGCTCACTTTATAGTTACGCTATGCTTGCATGCTTTCATAATATTGATGGGACCCATGTTAAGGACTTGACTAGTTTTGATTACCTTTTCCCTTGCATAACCGGGTTATTTAATTATTGTTGGGTAGTATTGCTTAGTTGCTTTACCTTGGGTTATGGAGAACATTAATGCTGAACTTTATGAATTTGTGATATGCTCATTGGACGATAAATAAGATCATTATTTTAATTGGAACATGGAGTGACCACCCAAGAAAACAGTGCAACCACATAGCTAATGGGCTCTGGTCGTGACTAATTAATTAGAAGAGTTAACTTGTAATAACCTTACCGAAAGGGCAAGAGGGGAAGCATAGACGGGGTATAGCCGGATCTCTTGGGAGTATGCTTTGGTAAGTAACTCGGCGATTAGAAAAGGTTATGCTCTGCTGTGGCTTGAAACCTTAGCGAGTTGTTTCATGTTAATAATTCTTTGTAAAGGTCATGTAATGGTTCTCTGGCCCCTCACCTAAGGAAGTGTTGAAGAGGCTAGCTACCTCAGGCTATATGAGAAACATTGTTTGTGGGTAAAGTGTACAACCTCTGCAGAGTGTAAAACTGATATATCAGCCGTGCTCACGGTTACGAGCGGCTTGGACCCTCTCATGATAATTGAACTTGAAGTTGAAATAAATTATGGTTACTTTATGAGCATTTATTTATTTTGGTTCTATAATTGGGTTGGTATATACTTATACTTAGTAATTGTGCTGCTAATTAAAATTTGATCAACTTAAGTGCTTAAAGCAATTTAATTAGAAGCCAAACTATTTCCTTGTTAAACCTTTGCATGTCATTTGCTTTTGCTCTACATTTGCTGAGTACCAACCATAAGTGTACTCAACCTTGCTTTATCTGCGGCTCAGGCTTAGACAGAAGTTTCAGTGGAGTACTTTGGAAGTTTCTAGGCATACGTGTTTCCCCAGTCAGCTGCCTGTGGAGAAGTGTTGAAGATTCCGCTGCTAGTAATTCGCTTCCGTGAGTGTAATAATGGCATTTAATTTTATTTACGTTTTGCACTGTCTTTTATATCACTGATGAAGTCTCATATGTGTGTAAACTTGATCCTGGCGCACATATGATAGTCATTCGGTTTTGTTTACAAAATCGGGTGTGACAGAAGTGGTATCAGAGCTGTGTTGACTGTAGGACGCAAGCCTAGAGTAGCAATGGTCGTTTTTAGGGTCCTAAATGCCTTCTTATACTTGCTCAACATTTTCCGCTCCAATCTTTGTCTAAATTCGTTGTTTTTCGTCAACCTTGACTTACCTTCTCCTTGATTCTTAATCATCATCATCCAACTCTATATTTGTTTCATTCTTTCCCAACTCTTAGTTAACGTTCTCTATAAGCCAAGATAATAATATGGATTACTTTGGATACCACAGTTAATGATTCTTGAATTATTGGAAATAAGAGAAAGCGGATATTATTGGAAACAAGAGAATCATGGATACTTTGGAAACACCATCAGTCGTGCTTTATCTCAACACAAGGATTTAGGAAATTATCCCCCCTAAATCATGTCACCGTTAGTAGAGTCATCGTTGAGGTCGATGTTAGTTCTTGTGTAGGATTGTTTGCCTTGTGCTTGTTGTGTGCTAAGTGGTTGAATTGCTTCTTTGTAATGAGTGCGATGTTTCTGTGGAGTGATGACCACAATTACATCTCAATAAATCAACTAAACCATTAGATAGTTGGGTTTTGTCTTTGTTCCTGGTCTTAGTACCTAGGTGAGTTCCAAATCCCTCTTTACATATCTAATCATGAATCTCTTGTGCACCAAATCTAATCTCGTCACCCCCTGACACAGCAGAACGGTTTAAGTCATATCTCAAGCTACGAGACCCCGATTGCTGCAAATCCAATTGGATTAGTTCCATAACTTCATAAGTTATTTTCTGGCTAAGTTTCACTATTTTTGGATTATTGGACAGAGGGATAAATGACTTTTTGTTGGATAAAGAGAATCTGTTTTAGTAATCTGACACAGTCGACTTGTTTATTTCATATCTCAAGTTAGAAAACTCCTATTGACATGAAACCAGTTGGGTTAGTTCCAGAATTAGATAAGCTATTTTCTGGTAAAATCTTACCATTTTTGGATTTTCTGGGAAAGAGATACCTATGATTTATTGGAGTATACAGAATCTATTCAGAGCACCTGACACAGCTAGAGTGTTTTCTTAATAACTTTAGTTCCTGAACTCCAAATGAATTGATTCCAGTTGCATTGGATTCATAATTTCAGTATCTACATTCTGGAAAAATCTCGTAATTTTTGGATATTCTGTTTAGAAGATACATCTGATTTTCCGAGATAACCAGAATCTGTCCTTATCATGAAAAAAATTCTTAATGGATGCCATTCTTTTGTTGGTCATGTTGAGTTGGATAAAGAGATTTGACCATGCAAGTGCTAAGTGTTGGAATTCCTATCTTGGTTCTTGCACTAATTCATTTAGCTTCACCTGCACTAGTACCATATCTTTCTATACCTATATCTAAGTTCTTGTTTTCTATACCATCCGATGGTGAACACTAGGTCTGGTGCTGGAAGCAGTGAAAATAATCCAGAGCCTAACTCAAGTCAGAACCAGATGTCGAATTCAGCATTGGAACAGTTTATAGCCTGCCCAGACTCAGCTGATGACAAATATGGCCAACTCTATTATTCAGCTGAATCAGAATATAGGTCCTCCACCGCCCCCAAGAGACAAACACAGGGATCTCATGAGTCACGACCCACCTATATTCTCACTCTGTAGATCCTCTCGATGCTGATGATTGGATTAAAACAGTGGAGAAGAAGCTAATGATTACTCAGTGCACTGACAGAGAGATGGTCTTATATGCTGCCGGAAGACTAGAAGGTGCAGCTTCAGATTGGTGGGATGCATATTGTGATGCTCATGAAGACTCAAATAACATCACCTGGAAGGAATTCAAGCATGAATTTCGCTCATATCATATCCCTGTGAGTGTGATTAAGCAGAAGAAGAAAGAGTTCCTCAATCTAAGACAAGGAAGGATGTCAGTGATTGAGTACCGTGACAAGTTCATTCAGTTGTCACGATATGCACCAAAAGAGGTAGCTAATGATGAGAAGAAGCAAGAACTCTTCCAAGAAGGATTGATCGTGCCTATTCGATATATGTTGATGGTGCATACCTTTTCTACCTTCGATCAGCTAGTGGATAAGGCACTCTTGATAGAGAATTTGAGAGATGATATAAATAAGAAGAAGAAGAGGAAGATGGACTCTCAGAGACAGTTACAGTCTGATCGCAGAACTCGTTTCCGTCTTACTCAGCAGACTGAGGTGCAGAGTTATCCAGTCCACCAATATGGCCACTCCAACCAAGCTCAAGTCCCAGAAATCAGCTATGGACCACAACTTGATCATTATCAAGCATCCATTCAGCTAGAGCCAAAGAGTTTGCAGGTCCAGTCTGGAAAATCAAAAGCTCCAAGTATGAAGACTTGTTTCCATTGCATGCAAAAAGGACATGACAAGGGCATGTGTCCACAGAAATACCCACATTTGTTTGGTGGAAACAACCAAAGGAAAGCCGTAGTGCAACATGAGGTGATTAATGAAGATAAAAGTCATACTCAGATCAGCCAGAAGCAACTGAATTCAATACAGGCAAATGCAAATCAAGTTAAGAGTATTACAGTTGCTGAGATCAGAGTAGTATGTGAGTTTCCAGATGTGTTCCCAGATGATTTGCTAGGTTTGCCACCAGATAGAGATATCGAGTTCCTCATTGAGCTTCTAACTGGTACCGCTCCTATTTCTAAGAGGCCTTATAGAATGTCAGTTGATGAACTAGAAGAACTTAAGAAACAACTGAGAGAGTTGTTGGATAAGGGTTTCATACGCCCTAGTTCATCTCCCTAGGGAGCACCAGTTATCTCTGTTGAGAAGAAGGATGGTACACAGAGGATGTGTGTTGACTACAGGTCATTGAATGAAGTTACTACCAAGAATAAATATCCTCTGCCCAGGATCGAGGATCTGTTTGATCAGTTGAAAGGAGCCAAGATATTCTCCAATATTGATTTGCGTTCAGGCTATCATCAGTTGAAGATCAGGCCATCAGATATCCAGAAGACAGCTTTCACTACCAGATATGGTTTGTATGAGTATACAGTTATGTCTTTTGGTTTGACTAATGCTCCTGCCTACTTTATGTATTTGATGAACAAGGTGTTTATGGAGTACTTGGATAAGTTTGTGGTGGTATTCATTGATGATATTTTGATCTACTCCAAGAATGAAGAGGAACATGAGGAACACTTGAGGCTAGTATTGCAGAAGCTCAGAGAGAATCAGCTCTATGCCAAGTTCAGTAAGTGTGAGTTTTGGCTAAAAGGAGTATCTTTTCTGGCTCATGTCATTACAGATGGTGGAATTGCAGTTGATCCAGGCAAAGTCAGAGATGTTCTGAAGTGGGAGCCACCAAAGAATGTGCCTGAGATCAGGAGTTTTCTGGGATTGGCAGGATATTACAGAAGATTTATTGAAGGGTTTTCTAAAATAGTGAAGCCCCTCACTTCATTATTAGAGAAAGGAAAAGAATTCAGGTGGTCAGATGCATGTCAAGCCAGTTTTGAAGAGTTGAAGAAAAGGCTAACTACTGCTCCAGTGTTAGTGATGCCTGATAGTCATAAGGGTTTTGATATCTACTGCGATGCTTCTCGTCAAGGTATTGGATGTGTTCTTATGCAAGAAGGACATGTTATAGCTTATGCATCCAGGCAGTTGAGGAAACATGAGTTAAACTATCCTACTCATGATCTGGAGTTAGCAGCAGTGGTTCATGCATTGAAGATTTGGAGGCACTATATGGTTGGGAACAAGTGCCAGATCTATACTGACCACAAGAGTTTGAAGTACATATTCACGTAGAAGGATCTGAATTTGAGGCAACGTCGTTGGCTAGAACTGATAAAGGATTATGATCTGGAGATACACTATCATCCTGGTAAGGCCAATGTGGTTGCAGATGCTTTGAGCAGGAAGAGTCATGCTAATACCCTCTTGACTCATCAGATGCCAGAGAAGCTATGTGAAGAGTTTGCGCGGTTGAACCTTGGATTTATTGCACATACTGAAGGAGTGACTATGGAAGTTGAGTCTACTCTTGAGCAGGAAATTCGTCAAGGTCAGCTTAATGATGAGAAGATCAAGGAAATCAAGGAGCTTATGGCAATTGGAAGAGCCCCTGATTTTACTGAAGATGAGCATGGTACTATTTGGTTCAAGAAAAGGATTTGTGTGCCAGATGTGGCACATCTCAGAGATAAGGTATTAAGAGAAGCTCATGATTCTGCTTACTCTATTCATCCTGGTAGTACTAAGATGTATCAGGACTTGAAAGAAAGGTACTGGTGGTATGGGTTGAAGAGAGATATTGGTACTCATGTTGC
>CM014275.1:53777862-53805100 GCA_004135705.1 Alloteropsis semialata | reverse complement strand
GACAACACATAAATGTAGAAGTTCACAAGTTTGTTCGTTCACAACCAGAAATAGTCTCTAATAATCCACAAATCACTGAGGATGTTCGACAACACATAAATATAGACAAGGCTATTTTGTGACCGGAGGAAAGCAGTAACATATAATAAACTGCTAGTTTTGGCACGGTCGGATTTTTGTGACATCATGTGGGCCGCTTCTTTCCCCAGGCAGTTAACTTTATTTTTTTTCTTTTTCTTTTGCGGAAGACCGCGGCCATGGGGGCCTGTTGGGCTTTATTTGAGCTAGCTGGGCGAGTTTTTATTTTTCTTTTGCTCTTACCTTTTTTTTTGTCAATTATGTCTCTCGAAAGTCTAATTTTCCTCCCTCAACTATTATAAAATCACAGATCCTCATTGTTCCTCATGGATAGTTATGTCCTAGCCGGCGCCATATTCATCCCATCCATTCCATTCCATACCCAATTTAGCTTTGGGACCCTTCTCAGTCTCTTATCCATCTTTATCTTCTTCATCCTATGCATCTTTACCTTACTTGACCGACGAGTCCCACGATGGCTATGTGTCGGGGGAACTGAGGTTAACGAAGGTGCAAAGGATCTTAAGGCCAACTCCAACACCTAGAGATAGTTTTAGCTCTAAGACAACACATGCCATATTATCTATAAAAACACTCTTCAACATTATTTTAAAAAAATGTCAAAAATAAGCCTCCATGTTCGTTGAGACCCGAGAGAGTCTATAGATCACCATGTTAATAAAAAGAGAACACACTATACACATTAGGATTTTATCATCATCTAACGGTCAATATTAAACCAAAAATATATTCCAATAAAAAGAGTAAAATCTGGAAACTAAATAATTAAGGAATCAAGAAAGTTTGGAGTGCATGTCAACTTACAACAGATAAACAATATCTAAACTCATAAAAAATAAGAAAGTCCTCATCCCACACAATTTGGGAAGCAAAACACCTAAATAAAGTTTCCACCTGACATACAATTAATAAATGCATCAATTCGGAATAAATAATTAAATTTATGATAAAGTTTTAGAATTAGTAATTTGATTTTCACCCAATTGGGGACCAAAACACTTAATTAAATAATTCTTATAATTTTCATAAAAAGCGGTCTGTAATTAATCAAGACTCATGATCTACACCCCATCATTGTCACTATTTAGTATGCTAATTAAATTGATATGTATTTTAATATGAGAAAAAGACCGTGCTTCCCATATATCTTTAGTTAGGACAAGTGATGACGATAACGACGTTATATTGAAAGATTCAACTCAGCGACAACAACACAACAGCATAATATACAAAATAATGTTCCATTTCAAATTATATGTAACAATAATTAAAATGAAATTAAATTGGAAAGGCCCCACCCTATAATCATTGAAGCTGGTAGGTTTTTTAACATAGAGGCCGGTAGGTTTTTTTTAACATAGAATCTGGTGTTGCGATCAATATCCATGAGAAGCTATTCACCATGGACATTGGGTTCTAGTTCTAGTTCTAGTAGTTGATCACGTCATCCAACATACTATAGTGAACATCGGGGTTTCTTAAAGGTTGCCAGCCCCTGGAGCTCTCTTCGCGTTTTGCGTCCTCCAGCTGCCTTCCGCGTCAGACGCGTGGCGTCAAGGCTGCAAGCCTTGCTCGGCTGCTGGCTACATCACGTGGTGGGTCCTCCAATTGCAGGTTGCTGACCCAATCCTCCAATGCCTCGCTACTACTTGTACACGTGAATACTGAAAAAAAATCAATCGAAGCCAACCATAATAAGGGTTTAAAATTTCATCACGGTTTAAAAGCTCTCTTGTTGTAGATAACAAGAGACAGTTGATAGACTTGGCCTTGTTTAGATCGGCAAGTTTCCAGCAAGTTTCTACTATTCACCCATCGCATCGAATGTTAGAACACTAATTAGAGTATTAAATATGAATTAATGACAAAACCCATTCCATAACCCCTGGGTAAATTCGTGAGATGAATCTATTGAGCCTAATTAGGTCATGATTAGACAACGTCATGCTACAATAAACAATCTCTAATGACGAATTAATTAGGTTTAATAGATTCGAAATTTAATTTTCAGGTGAGTTGTGTAATTAGTTTTTTTATTAGTATCCGAATACCCCTTTCGACATCCCATTTTTACGATTCGCCAAGTTTCCACTTTCTGAACTAAACAAGGCCTTATATTATTTCATTCGATCCCCAACAGACTACAGCACTACCAGGAACAACTTAGATTTTAGTGTATCACCAAATAACTCTCTTTCCTGTTTGGTACCATGTGACTTTGCTCTGATTAAATTGGTTAATGTGCCATATTAGATGTACCTGATTGTGGCGATATGGCTAAGAGAAAATGGCAATTGACTCCAAATTGCATAAAGTAATATTGTATGGACCATATCCATTGCTTTGTGTTCAATAATTGTGCTCCAAATCAAAACAGAGAAAATGCTTACATAGGCCCTGTTTATATCAACTAGCAAAAGGGCGTGTTTGTTTCCGTTTCTCTCAGCCACGTTTACAGTGTAAGGTAAGAAAAAAATTCTTGATTTTTGATTTTTTTATTATTGTAGTTCACATCTCTGAAATTGATTATCACAGAAGCAAGAATAAGCAGGGTGTTTGGTGGGATTATCACTTATTTTCATCGATAAACTGATTATCAGCGGAAACAAACAGGGAAAAGTTCAAACTCGGCTGAACTTTAGTTGCATGCCATAAAAGTACACAATCCGTAGCTAAACGAGTTCAAAAACCAAATTACCCCAACCTGTTTACAGGAATTTCCCGGTGCCAGTTCTAACATGCAATTATGCAAATGAATACATGTACACAACCATCAAATGAGCAGGTTTGCAGTTCGTTGAGCTACAATGTTGCAGCTCGTTTGGTTCGCGAGCCAGCTCGCGAACAGCTCGAACTCGCTCGTTATACTAACGAGCTGAGATGGTTGTTCGAGCTGGCTTGTTAATAAATCGAGTCGAGCCGAGCGAGCTAACGAGTCACGAGCTTTTCGTCCAGCCCTAAGTGCCACTATACTATATGTCAGCAATTAATGAAGGTTAGGTGAAGGATAGAATTGTCCAACTAATTTAATTAGATGGTGGATTCAAACACCCTCTAGATAAAATTAAGTTAGGTACTCTTTGGCTAGCTAAAGAAAGGTTTTAGCCATTAGCTACCTAAATTTTAGTTAGAGTGGATCCAAACAAGGCTTCATCTGTAGTCAAATGATTCTATGCATTGTATGGTCACGAGGGTTACACTAGCGATAATCTTTTTAAATTATTTTGCGCATCGAGGTTAACAAGGTGCTGATTTAGGTTTTAGTCGGTGGACCATTGGTAAAAATATGGAAATATTGCTATCACAACTGGCACAAGCACGTATATTTTTTTTGTTACGAGAAGAACACAAGGGCAAGACGACATCCTAAGAAGGCGAGGCTTCATAATTTCATTTTTATGTTGCATACATTTCTCACGGGATCAACTAAAAGGCCATAATGTCTACCAAGTGTAGATCGTTGTCCTTTATAACTCAAATATTTTTGCATGCATACTCTCTTTGCTTTCATTTATATGTCGTATTACATTAGTCTTAAGTCAAAATGTGCTAACTTTGACCATGTTTGTAGAAGAAATAATAACATTTATAATACCAAATTTGTTTTGTTGAATGCACCATGGAACATATTGTGATAGTGCATACTCCCTCCGCCCCAAAAAATACAATTCTAGCATAACATCATGTTTTAATATCTTATGTTTGACCAACTATAGATAAAAAAGTTATCATTCTTTATGATATCAAATAAGTATCATTAGATTAATTACAAAAGATATTTTTATAATAAATTTATTTAGATACATAAATACAAATACAATTCACTATAAACTAGGAAACACTTTAATTGGCATGTAACCCATAGTTGAATTTTTTTTAAGACAAAGGGAGTAGTATGTTAGATAGCATAGTGCGCAGGTTTATTCCGGTCATGATGTATTGTATCAGCATGGATAAACCTGCATGGGTTTATTTAGCACATTCTCATATATTTTCGTATGTAAAAAAGTATGGACACAAAGACCTGCTGCTCTTTTGGAGCCTTCTTGTAAGGCCAATAGAACGCGCAAAGCGCGTGGAATGTTCTAGTTATATTAAAGTGGGTGAGCATAGCCGTGCTATTTGTGTGGTGCTACTAGTATATATATACTATCTCCTTTTGTCTTGTCTTAAGCAAACTTCTCTAATGATAAAGTTTATAAAAAGAATATTAACATGTATAATACGAACTAACAAGTTTGGGATATATCTTCATTAAATGTGATTCTTTGGTCTATTATATATACGTGATCTATCTGTCTGTCGATCTATGTGTCTATCTATCTATTTGCCTATCTATCTTTCTGTCTATCTATTTGCTTATCTATCTCTCTATATGTCTGTCTATCTATCTCTCTATCTGTCTGTATATCTATCAATATGTCTATCTATCTATATAATCCATTTGCCTATCTATCTCTCTGTCTATCTATATGCCTGTCTATCTTTTTTTAGATAATGGATACTGTCTATCTATATGCCTGTCTATCTATTTGCTTATCTATTTCTCTATCTGTCTGTCTATCTATCTATCTCTCTATCTATCTATATGCCTGTCTATCTATTTGCTTATCTATTTCTCTATCTGTCTGTCTGTCTATCTATCTCTCTATCTGTCTGTCTGTCAATATATCTATCTATCTATATAATCCATTCTACATGCGTGTGTGTATATATATATCCATCTCTATCTCTTACTCTATTCTTTTGTATTTCTCTATCTCTATTTCATTAATTATAATTCTGATATAGATTATATATCTCTAGGCAATGGTAGGTTATTAGGTTATCAGTAGATAAAATCTTTCGTAGTATACGTCCATTATGGATTATATATAAATATATGTGTATCAAGGAATCCTTTCGTACTATATAAAAACTAATTGTTATATTAGTTATATATATCGTCTATCCTAGAAATCTTTCATGATATAGTATACATCAATTAATTAATTAAGATATCATTGTTATTTCTATTTTATAGTGTGTTTATACATAAATATGTATAAATATATTCACATACATATATGTATATATATGAGAGCATGGTGCAACAGTGGATCCACACTCACATTCAGACCATCTCATAGGTGATGGCGAAGCACACCATAGTCCAAGGACTCTGCCTGCTTTCCTTGCTTCTGGCATCGTCGTATGCCGTTCATGCTAGCAGAATGAGTGGTAATCAATCAAACATATATAGTTATAAATATAGTAGTCATTCTATACATGAAATTGCATTATATCATTCAATTAATCTTTTATTATTATTAGGGCAAATAAATGATGGCGGCAATACTGGGAGCGTGACCATGGCCACGACAGGGATACAAGGCCAATCTTCTTGCGTTGCGAGACTAGATCTTGAGGGGAGGTACTGCTGCTTCAAAGATCCCTATCATGTAGACTGCTTTCCAACCATGGAGGAGTGCATGTCGCATTGCGAATAAGCCATCCATGCATCTCGTTCGGATCGAGATGCAGATGATCATTGTGTTCTACCTGTACTGATGATCATGCATGTACCGTGGACAAATAACCATATAAATTTGATAAACTGATTAACCATGCATGCATGGTGAAAACGATATGCATTGGGTGAATCTGCTGCCGAAGGCCGTCCGCCGGCCTCCTGTCCAGATCAGCCGTGAGGATCTGGATGAGCACAGTTACTACATACTACTACAAAACGATTAGCACAGCCAGCTCCAGAGTGGTTTTTTACAGCCGATTTTGAGGAGACGGCAGCGTTTGGGGAAGTGAAAATCGGAGAAAAATCAATTCTACGTAGTGAATAGTGCGAATGTGCGATGGGCCTCCTTTTCTAACCGACTGATGTTGATACAACAAGTTCTGTTAGTGGCTGTTCGAGATGCGTTTTTACTAAAGTCAACTTCAGCTCTTAGGCCCTATTTGGAATGCGGGATTTTTTCCCTATTCCTGCGTTTTTCTGTGAAATTGAACTGCTTCCTGTGAAATTCCTGCGCGACTCCTACGAAATTCCTATATTCCAAACAGAGCCTTAGCTCAGGGTCATTCTCATGTGCCTATTAGACTACTTTCAATGAATAACAGAACCAACTCTTACCTAAAAAAACACTTAAAATATGATCATAGGATCTAAATAATTTTTAGTGGACAATATCTATCATGATTTTAGAAACTAGATTCTCATAGTCGTATAAAGTTTTCTAAGAATAAACCAAATTTTAGCATTTTAATTGCATAAATTTTCTAATAAAAATAATTTATATTTTTGATAAAGTTCAGTTGACCATTTTATTTATCTTCACGGTCCAATTTACCCCCTCGTGGATGACGTGGTGCTACGTATAGGATTGCTAAACTATTGAGGGAGGGTAAATTGGACAGTTTTAATAGTTAAGGGGTTCAATATCTGGTTTTCCAGTTAGGAGGGTAAATCAGATGGCGTTGATTGTTGAGGGGGGTTAAAAGGACTTTTTCTTAAAAAAAAACGTCCTCTCAGGAAATGGCCCAAAGGCCCATTTGTCCCGCCGCATACCAACGACCACTTCTTCCTCCTCCCACCTCCGTTTTCTTCCCAAAATACCCCTCCCTTAAACCCTCCACCTCCGCCGTCCTGCCGCCGCCGTCGCGGCCTCCTCCTCCTCCGCCGCCGCAGCCATGCGCCGCTTCCTCCAAGCCCTCCGCCGGCTCCAGACCCTATCCCTCACCCCCGCCCCCACCATCCCCGCCCCGCTCCGCCTCCTCTCCTCCAGCTCCTCGGCGGCCGCGTCCTCGGACTCCGACTCCGCCCCCGCCCCCTCCCCCGCCGCTGACGCCGACTTCGACAGCGCCGAGTACGACCTTCCTACTCCGGGCCCCGCGCCCTCGCGGAAGATCAACAACCCCGTCTCCGCGCTGCGGAAGCTCCGCTTCGACCCCTCCCTCCGCGCGCGCGCCGACGAGGCCCTCTTCGGGAAGGGGCTCGGCGGGGCCGCCGTGGTGGAGGAGGACGAGGAGCGGTCACGGGACGTGGCGCTCGCGCTGCTCGATGCGGCGATGGAGCCGCCCGACGACGACGAGGACCCCCGGGAGGTCAGGGAGGAGGACCAGATGTCGCTCTCCGTCGGCATAGTTGGCGCGCCCAACGCCGGCAAGTCCTCGCTAACCAACACCATGGTATGAACGACTTTCAAAGTCACCTTTTTGTTTCACAGGTGCTTTAAGAGAAATTGTGATACAGAGTAGGACATGCAAATGCTTAATTGTAGTAGATCACCTCTGACGGCCAAATGACATTAGCACATTTTTTTTTTGGCTCATTTCAGCTAGGCATCAATTGTACATTGATTTTGCAATGCTTCTGTTGGTGTGGATGTAAGCTACTGATAGTTTGATAGTATCAGTTATAGACTTCCAATCCAAAATGCCTTTCATTCCTACTGGTTGTTCTCCAGAGTCTCACCAGTGCCATTTCTGCTGTTATGTTAATGCGCAGTTTGATGCCCGCTATCTCTTGTGCGTTCACTTCTACAGACATACAGAAATATATGTATATGAGTTCTATTTATTTCTGCATTTTGACTTGTACTGTTGCACCAACTAGTAATAATGCATAGTTTAGTTGAGACTTGTAATGCCTCTGACGTAGTGCCTTTTCTGATACATAATTAGATACCTTTCAGATCAGTAAAGTCATTAGCTGGTCGAAATGATGCCTTATGTTGCGTTTTTATTTTTATCTATCAGGTTGGGACAAAAGTGTCTGCAGTCTCCCGCAAGACAAATACTACGACTCATGAAATTTTGGGGGTGCTGACAAAAGGGAACACACAGATAGTATGTCCTTCTACCAAGTTTCTTCTTGTGCTGGCAGCCTAGTAGAAAATGAAACCACATCTTCAACTTTTGTCTTAAGCATATATGATTTTCTTTGATTTTTTTTCTTACATATATAGGGTGTTTTGTGTATGCAATTGACTGGATTCTAGATATGTGTTGTCTCTAATGATATATGGAGTGGCTGTGTTTTATTTCTGTTTGCGCAAGATATTAATTGTGGTAACGAATCCTCTCATATCAGGTACTGCAAGTGCATCTTCATTGCTTGATTTGGCTCTATTTAATTCTATGTAAATTAACAAAACTCTAGGTTGAATCATATGTTGTTAATTTATCCATCATTGAAACATCAAGACACATGAATAAGAACCTGCTGCTAATATGTATATCTATCAGTACTGTACTAATGTCTTGTATTCAGCTAACAGAATTCTCTGCAGTGTTTTTTTGACACCCCAGGGCTCATGTTAGGGCACCATGGATTTCCTTATAGGGATGTTACAGTTCGTGTGGAGAGTGCCTGGAGCTCAATTAACCTCTATGATTTACTAATTGTCATGTTTGATGTCAATAGGCATCTTAATATGTAAGTCATCATCACACTTTTTTTAATTTATATTTCTTTTTAGACCTCATGGTATGTGCACTCTTAAAGTACGTATTTGTTTGAGCAGGCCTGATTCACGTGTTATAAAGTTAATCAAACGTTTGGGTACGGAAGTAAACCCAACCCAGAGGCGTATATTATGCATGAATAAGGTTGATCTGGTGGAAGACAAAAAGGAACTTCTGAAAGTTGCAAAGGAATTCGAAGATCTTCCTGGATACGAAAGGTTCATTAATCTTCTGCATGGGCTTACCTTGTGTTTCTACCATTTCACTTACCTTACTGGAATTTCCTGTGAATGCTAGGTACTTCATGGTGTCTGGACTAAAAGGCAAGGGAGTGAAAGACCTTGTGCAGTATTTGATGGACCAGGTATTTTCATCTATATCGACTCTTCGTCTGCCTTGCCTTTCTAAATCTTGAAGATGTTAGATGCTGGGATCCTCCTGTGTTGTTTTTATAAGGGAAAGGTTTGATTTGGCAGTGTCCAAAACTGAATTTTGACGGTTAATTTGGTTATGATATATTTTTTAGAACTGTAATGCCATTCTCGTATGAACTGTTCAAATGTGAATATGATCATACCAAGCCTGTATATCACTAAATGACGGATTACGAATTCTGCAATCCTGTGAGATTCTTTTTTATACTAGTATGTATTATGTACTATGTAGTGTTGCAGTAAGGATCTGAATGTGTCGGTCTTTAGTATCATTTTGCTGGTGTTTTGACCATGGTGTAGTTGATTATTCTGTCAGATGTTAATGAGCTAGCTACATGAGTAAGCATGCTTCAGTTCATTAGTCTGATCCTGGACAATTATAGGAGCTACATGAGTAAGCTTACGGTCGTAGGTTGATTGATAGGCAAGGATCTCTATTGTTGGTTCTATTTTCTTAAACCAAACCCTGGGAGATCCTTGCCTATACATGCACATAATCTGCACCCTCCTAGTCAATCTATTTTTTTTTCGAATGAGCGTACCTTGCTTACATGGTATCAAGAGACCGGTTCTACCTTGCCTACCTTTCTTATTAAAAAGTCTATTGCATCCATTGTAAATAGTTTTGACTGGGGGGAGTAGTTTAGTCTTGATGCCACTTGAAAATAAACCCGGAATCTTTTACAATTCTTTGTGTGTTCACTAACTATTTAGCAATGTAATCATCTAGTAATGTATATGTTTTGTAGGCTGTAAGAAGGCCTTGGGATGAAGAACCAACTGTAATGACTGAAGAAGTAATGAAAACCGTATCTTTGGAGGTTGTGCGTGAGAAGATGCTGCATCACATCCACCAAGTAATTCCTTTATAATCCAACTAGATTTTTGGTACTCTTTAGTTTGGATACAACCTGTTTCAAAGAATGTCCTCTGCAGGAATCCTGCAGTGAAATTTGAATTGAAATGGAATTTATCTGCTCGTGTTTGACCTTTTGCAGGAAATTCCCTATGTGATTGAGCATCGTCTAATGGGCTGGAAGGAGCTAAAAGATGGTTCTCTTAGGGTGGAGCAGCACTTCATCACACCAAAGCAAAGCCAACGTCAGATTCTTGTTGGGAAAAATGGCTCAAAAATTGGGTAAGGTATTCTCATATGAAAAACTAGCTCCTATATTAGAATGGCCGAGTGTTCACGCCACTGAATTTGGACAATCATTTCAGGAGAATTGGCATTGAAGCCAACGAAGAATTGAGGTCCATATTCAAGAGAGATGTCCATCTAATTCTCCAAGTTAGAGTTGCAAAAAAGAGGAATGCTTGAACAGAGTGAGTGTTTCCACATTGCATTTACTCCGTTACAGTACTCTGTTTCTTCAGCCTATCAACATCTTTGCTGGAAATGCTTCAAAATTCCTAAATGATGGTTTCCCAAATTTTCTCTTCCAGGATTTTTCCATGCTCATTGACTGATCTCCTGAGCCTTGATTGAGTAATTTGTGTGAAGGAATAATGTATGGTTTTGTGCAGTTCCGGCGCCTGTATAGACTGCTGCCAATCAGAGAACTACAGTGCAATGATGGCTTGAGCACATTCGCCTGAAATTTGATTAGTCAGCTGGAGCTTGGATAAACCGGGTCTGTTGACTACTTTGGTACAATCTCTGCTCCAACGAAGGCACCAGATTATGCCCCACATTGCAGATTATGAGCTGTGACTATGATGACGATAAGCTACTCGGCAACATTTTGAATGATCTGGAAGATAGACAGTAGTGGCCAGCGAGGTGCCCAAGCCTCTGTGCATGCAGTGAATGCTGTGTTTGTGATATAGATACATCTGTACCAGATTACTGATACACATTTTAGTTCCTTACAAAGTTGAAAAGGTGCGCCCTAATTCTGTATTTTGATAGATGCTTAGTGCACTGTCATAATGATCAGATGACAATGCTGGTCATCTTCAGAACATTGTCGAGGACAAAATGTGTTAGTCAACACTGCCTATCATTTTTTGTAACAGTAATAATTTCGCAAAGGGAATTCTGTTGGCTTGACACCAGTTGTTACTTGTTACAATGCTGCTCTGCTCTGTCTTGCACCGCCTGTGCATCGTGCAAGGGAAATTAACCATTTGGCACCCTTTTCACTCTGATTTGCATTCCCAGCCTCAATGGATTTGTCAACGTATTCCCATCATTCATGAATTCTGGCATTCATTTGTTTTAACTGAAAGGTTTGCATCATTGTATGCATCTCAATGATAGGGCCATCCAAATCAGCAACAACCATCTCTCCATGTACATGTTCTACTGTACAAATACAGACAAATTAATCATAATAAGGACTATCAAGAGAATATTTCAATTTTGAAGATATGACTATAAGAAAAAATGGAAGGAGTACTAGTTAGGATGGCTGCTTATAGTAGAAAATAAGTACTATCTTAATGATGCATCAGTATTTTCACGACTGGTAGCGGCTACATCTTCATCACGATATCTTTGCGGAGCTGCCCTCTGCCTGTGGACGTCTTGCCTCCTTTTTGCTCTGATGGTCTTACCCGCAAATGCTCTTTTCGCCTGTCTGCTCTATTCGCAGTTCTTTCTTGGAAATTGGAATTTGCGGGAAATGGAAAAAGCTACGGAGTCCTACCTTTCCTTCCTGCGTCACTTCATGCAAATCTCTGCCTTTCTTGGCAAGATGCTGCTATGCGAGTACTAGCTCTAGATTTCACAGACAGAAAAAAAAAAGTTTCAGCTTTAACTTCCGCACTTGGACATGAATCGACATCGACATGCGGAAGTTGAAATATTTAGGACCTGTCATTGTCATCATAAATCAAGAAGAAAAACAGACTGGGGCCTGGGCCGTTCTCCCTCTAGGATGCTAGTGGGCCCAATCCAAATACGGCACATGAGACCAAAGAAAAAAATTGTAAAAGTTTCGACTCTGGAACTGGACATGGCATGGCATGACTGAGGCGTGTTTGTTTCCGCTTATAATTAGCTTATTGGTCAAAATAAGCGAGAATCCCAATCAAACACCTCGATTATTTTCGCTTATTCTCGATTCTTTGATAATCCATTTAAGTGATTTGAACTACAATAATCGAGAATCGAGAATCAAGAAAATTTTCGCTTATCTTAGAATCGAAGTATGGTTAAGAGAAGCGGAAACAAACACGCCCTAAGTCCCGTTACTGTATATAAAAAAAAATCTGCTTTTACTCTTTGTTTCTCGATTGGTTCCTGCCCCGTCCACATTTGCAGTCAGTCAGTCACACAAAAATCTGTACTAGCAGTCCAAGCACCCACAAAATACAATCTGCTAATCATTTTGTCCAATTGCTTAGTAAAAAATTCATATGGAGGAGGATCAGCTGCAGTTGCTCTTGCAAGCCGCACCTTTGCCGGACGTTACAGAGGGTGGTACAGCCCATGTCGCACGTGTACATGGAGAAAGATGAAGGCAAAGCAAATCTGGGAATATGCGCACGTGTACATGGAGAAAGATGAGGGCAAAATGTCCAATCCGGGAATATTTCCCAAAATGGTAGTACTAGGTTAGTAGCTTCGACGCAGCAAGCCAGAAGGGGCTCAAGCGCAATATGGCAGCAAACGACATAGCGTCACCGGGGTGGGTGACCAGAAGCTAGGGTTGCAGTCCAGGAAGGAGTTCATGGAAGCTTTTGTTGAGCCAGACACTACTTGCCGTTTTCATGCAAGTCAGTGCGTGGAGAGCCGAGCTGAGGACCCAATGGTGGCTGAAGCAGGTCTGGTTTTGCATGTGAAGAGCTCAGGCTTCGAACAGGGTGCGGTGCCAGAAGCGTGCCCGGTTTTGACGGACAGTAGCAACAGCTTTGGGCAGGGACAGGCCAGTGGGGCTGGACAGCAACAGGAGTTGGGTTTTGATGTGGGCCTCTCGCCTGACGATCTGATACAAGGTGCAGTCGGTGGCCAGTCGGGAGCTTTGGGCCACAACAACCCAACTGCGGAGGAGCCCAATACGGTGGGCGAAGATGGGCCAGCTGAAAAGCCGATGGAGGAAGATGGCCCGGCCGAGGCCACTTCGGTCGGGAACAAGTATACCAAGAAGTTGATGGGCTCTGTTCTGGGGGTCACGCCAGTTAAAACCAAGGTCAGGGTTGACTCGCTGAGAAAATCGAAAGCAAAAGTGACCAGCTCTCAAAGGAAAAGCGAGAGAATCGCTAACAGGCCAAGGACGGCGAAGAGTATTGAAGCACAAGCCACAGCCCTGGTCATGAAGAAGTGTGGATTGATGGAAGCAGAAAACACCAGCACTGATGAGCAGCAGATGGTGCTAGCCAGAACAATGGTTGAGCAGATGTCGGAAACCATGGAGCAAGACATCAGAGGCTTTTTGGGACTGAAGGAGGGAGGCGCCAATTGTTTGAGCGCCTTGGCTATTGATGCAGAAGCTTGAACGACCTCATCGGTCGAGTGTGTGTGTGTGTGTGTGTGTGCGCGTGCGTCTCGCCCCATGTGTGTGTTCGCGGGTTCCCCATCCAGGTGTGTGCCATGCGTGTGTTCCCCATCCATGTGTGTGCCAGGCGTGTGTTCCCTGTGGTCTGCGCCCCTCAGGTGTTTGCGGGTTTGCTCTTGCGATCTGGAGCACGTTGGTTCCGCCTGTTCTGTTCAAGTGGAGCCACCTATCAATTTCTTTAAATTTGGTAAGGGTCATTGGTCATCGTTGTCAGAAGTAGCGGTGTGGTGCAAGGGGAGATCTTTGGTTGCAAATGAATGAACAAAATTGCGTTCTGCTGAACTGGAATGTGCGAGGGCTAAACAGCCCGGCAAGGAGGAAAGTTGTGCGTGATCTGGTGACTGATACCAGGTGCACAATTGCCTGTTTACAAGAATCCAAGCTGGACATGGTGGACCAAAGCACAGTTAGAGAGACCCTGGGTGCAAAGTTTGAAAGTTCCTTCGCGGCCCTGCCAGCAATTGACACCAGAGGGGGAGCAATAGTTGCAGTGAATGAAGACTTTTATTGCATCACGGCATCTGAATACAGGGAATTCTCAGTTACTATTCAGATCGTGTCTAGGCTGGTCAATGCAAGCTGGTGGCTGACTGTTGTCTACGGCCCCCAGGAGGACCATGACAAGGAGAGATTTCTGCAGGAAATTAGGCAAGTCAAGGAATGTGTTTCTGACAACTGGTTAGTAACTGGAGATTTTAATCTCATCAGGTTTGCAAGGGATAAGAGCACCAACAACCTAAACAGAAGAATGATGGCAATGTTCAATGCGGCAATCAGTGATCTGGAGCTGATTGAGCTGCCCCTTCATGGGCGAAAGTATACATGGGCCAACAGTACAACCCAGACAAGAATTGATAGGGCATTGTGCTCCACAGAGTGGAACCTGATGCTACCAAATGCCTCTTTACAAGCTCTTTCATCCCTCGTCTCAGATCACTGCCCAGTTTTGCTTGTTGAACAGGCTACAGTGCAAAAATTCAGTGGGTTCAGGTTTGAATACTTCTGGTCGAAAGTTGAAGGGTTCCATGAGGTAGTAAAAAGGGAATGGGAAAGGCCTGTCAATATTGTGAACCCATTTCTAAGACTGCATACCAAGCTACAGAGAACTGCAAGAGGATTGAAAAAATGGAAAAAGGACAAGATTGGCAACAATAAAGTCCTGCTCAGAGCAGCCCGACAGCTCATCTGGATACTGGATGTGGTTCAGGAGCACAGATGTCTGAGCAGAAGAGAGATAGTCCTGAGGCATGATCTTAAATTAAGATTTCTGGGGATGACAGCTGTTGAAAAGTTGAGGCAGAGACAGCAATCTAGACTCTCTCACATCAAAGCAGCCGAGGCGTCAGAGAAACTCTTCTTTCTGTATGCCAATGGGAGGAGGAGGAAAAACTCCATTCAGATGCTGGAAACAGTTGATGGGCCGATCTTTACACATGCTGAAAAGGAGCAGCATATTCATCAGCACTTCAGTTCATGCTTTGGGGCCCCACCAGTAAGGGAATTCACTCTAAACTGGGAGACACTGAATATGCAGAGACATGATCTAGAGCAGTTGGAACAGCCTTTCACAGAAGAGGAAGTAGATGCAGTTATTCAGTCTCTAAAGGCAGACAAGGCGCCTGGACCGGATGGGTATATTGGGGCCTTCTACAAAGTCTGTTGGCAGACCATCAGGCAGGATGTTTTGGCAGCAGTTAACTTCTTTCAACAATGCCATGACCAACATCTGGATAAACTCAACTCTGCACATCTTCTTCTCATTCCCAAGCAGCAAGCAGCAAGTTCAATATCCCAGTACAGGCCCATAAGTCTCACTCATAGCATTGCAAAGATCCTGTCTAAGCTTCTGGCAACAAGGCTGGCAGCACATTTGAATGCTTTGATCTCACGAGCCCAGAGTGCTTTCATAAAGCGAAGAAGCATACATGACAATTTTCTATACACCAAAAACTTAATCAGGGAGCTTCATCGGGCAAAGATTCCTAGTCTCTTCCTCAAATTGGATATTGCGAAGGCGTTTGATAGTGTCAGATGGGACTACCTAATGGAAGTACTGCAGCAAATGGGTTTTGGGCCAAAGTGGCGACGTTGGGTCACAGCACTCCTGCATACTGCGTCCTCAGCGGTTCTGTTGAATGGCACAAGGGGGCCCTGGTTCAGTCACCGTAGAGGACTACGTCAAGGGGATCCTTTGTCCCCTATGCTGTTCATCCTTGCCATGGAACCTCTCCAGAGATTGCTTGAACTGGCTACCAATAATAATGAGCTGTCACCGATCAATCATCGTGCTGCCAAACTGAGAATCAGCATGTACGCTGATGATGCGGCTATCTTCCTGAACCCGATTAGTTCAGACATACACAACCTGATGGATATCCTTCAGTCCTTTGGTCTGGCCTCTGGATTAATGGTGAACCTGTCAAAGAGTGCAGTATACCCCATTCGGTGTGAGGAGCTTGACGTGCAAATGATACTGCAGGACCTTCACTGTCCAATTGCCACCTTTCCGTGCAAATACCTAGGCCTTCCTCTGCATTTTCGGCAACCAACAAGAGTTGAAATTCAGCCGCTGATCAACAAGCTGGGTGCACGATTGCCTGGTTGGAAGGGGAAGCTGCTAAACAGGGCGGGCCGTCTCAAGCTCCTCAACTCGGTTCTGTCTTCTATGCCGGTCTATTACTTGACAGTCTTTGCGCTCAAGAAATGGACAATCAAGAAAATGGACAAGATAAGGAGGGGGTTTCTATGGAAAGGATCAGAAAATGTGAATGGAGGACACTGTCTTGTAAATTGGAACAGGTGCAGAAGACCCAAGAAACTTGGCGGCTTAGGCATTCTGGACCTAGATTTCTTCAGCAGAGCATTGCGTCTGCGGTGGCTCTGGTATGAGTGGACGGAACCTGATTGTCCTTGGGTCGGCACCGAGCCTCCAGTCACAACAGTGGATCGGCAGCTTTTTAGATTATCTACAGTGGTCACAGTGGGCAATGGCGCCAAAGCTAGGGATGGCAATTCAACCCGCGGGTGCGGGCACCCGCGGGTTTTGGACCCGACGGGTGCGGATGCGGGTTCAAAATTCCACCCGCGTGTGCACCCGCACCCGAACCCGAGATTCGCGGGTGCGGGTGCGGGTCTAAAATTTTACCCACGGATGCACCCGCACCCGCCCGCATATTGTAAAAAGCCCTGTACATTATTGATTGTGGTTGCATCTAAATGCAACTGAAAGCAATATAAGATTTCTCATACATTATATTGAATGCTAGCTGTAATAGTTTACCTATTGGGTTATTTGTTGAACTGGAGACCATGTTGTTGTCCTCCCTAATGTTGACTGCATTGTAAAACTTAAAGGTACCGTTGTCTGTGAATTTTTATTTGTTGATTTGAAGACCTCTATTTGATTATATGTTTATTTGGAGACTATAGAAATTGGAATTTTTATACTACTAGAAAATTGGAAACTATATATGTAAAAGTGAAACTGTGAAATCACTTAAACCATGCTCAAATTCATCATTTGTGTATGTGATGCTCCCAGACCGGCGGGCACCCGAAACCCGCCTGAAACCCGACGGGTGCGGGTGCGGGTGTAGAAATCCACCCGTGGGTTTCTCGCGGGTGGGTTTTTTCCTACCCCGTGGGTTTGGCTACGGGCGGGTTTTCACTGAACCCGCACCCGAATCCGCGGGTGCCATCCCTAGCCAAAGCGAAGTTCTGGCACTCGTCTTGGCTACAGGGTAAAGCACCAGTTGACATTGCACCTCAGTTGTATAAACTCGCTTGGCGTAAACACAGATCGGTACAAGATGATCTGCACAATCATAACTGGACAAGAGGACTTTGGAGAATGACGACGGTCCAGGAAATGGTGGAATTTGTGGAACTTTGGGGCTTGGTTCTGCAGATCAGACTCAATGATAGTGAGGATGCCATTGCATGGAGATGGACAGAAGGTGGGGAATATACAGCAAAATCGGCATACCTGGCTCAGTTTGTGGGCTCTTACACAGCAACCAACCTGGATGGCATTTGGCAATCACACTCGGAGGGCAAGCATAAATTCTTCGCGTGGCTCCTGATCCAAAGCAAGATCCTCACTGCGGACAAACTCATAGCAAGGCAGTGGCCCTGCAACCCGGTCTGTTCTCTATGCAGCCAGGAGGTAGAGACGGCAGCCCATCTGTGCCTACACTGTGTCTACGCAAGGGAGGTCTGGTTTCTCATTAGGAGTTGGACAGATGGCTTGGTGGATCTGCCGGCTGAAGAAATGACCCTTGAGCAATGGTGGACAAAGGGGCTGCAGGGACTGCCCAAACAGCAGCGAAGATTGAAGGCTGCAGTGCTCATTTACACTGCGTGGAACTTATGGAAGGAACGGAATAGAAGAGTCTTTGACGGAAAATGCGCAACGCCGTCGCAGCTGGCTCTGATGATCAAGGAGGAGATGGCCATCCGGCAGCAGGCCTGCGGCCAACCAGTGATCCCCTAGTTTTCCAATGTTACTAGTTTACTTTATCGTGTGTCCGAGTGATTTGTTTTTATGTAATATCGCCCATGTAAGACTTGCACTTCTTCTCCTACTTAAATGACATAGCAGTGCTCCTGCTTTTCCTTCAAAAAAAAATGGCACCAAATTTGAGCGCAGTATAGCTAAACTCGAACACTTTCGTTGGATGGTGTGTACTTGTGGAAAATGAAGAGAAAAGTCGCCAACTCCAATGTTTTCGCAAACTTAACTCGAAAAAAATTGTTTTTGCAAACTTTTTTTTTCCGAAAATAGGCAGGAACGCCGTATTTCAATTTTTTTTTTTGAAAAAGAAAAGGCTTTACGCTACACAAACATCTAACATGCTGATACCCCAACTAAACTATGATGAAACAAAAGCAAACAGAATCAATCCATCCATTTGTTTCCGCCAACTTCAAAGACACAGCATTTTATCCCCTTGTATTTATTCATAAAGATGAGTTTGTCAAAATTAATGAACATACATAGGTTCAAAACTTCTGGTTTTACACTCACAAGTCACTCCATTTTTTTCTTTTTTAGGCAACACAGGTTGGACACTACTTTCTTGACAAAAAGCAGGGTACATACAAGTCACAGAACAAACCATTGCTGCTCGCAATGTAGTCCTGTGTTTCTCCCGAACAAAACTCCTCCCTGCCTAGGGTTTTCTGCCACTCTAACAGCAAAAAACCTCATCAAGAAAATTCTATGCGAAAAACTAACAGAGAATCTCTGCCAAAACCATTACCACCGAGCACCAACATGCGACTCCATCCGTTGGTCCTGGCCCAGAAGCATTCTTTCGGGCCAAACTAAGTTCAACTTCATCGCAAAGTCGGCCACTTCCCTGCATGTCAAAAATGCCTGTTATTTCAGAACAGGGCATGGCAAAATCCGTGCCAAATGTAAATGGTTTAATAGCATCCTAACAGCCTGAATCAAATGATGAGCACAAGCAGCAATTGAAGGTACAAGCAGAAGTTGGATCAAATGATGGTTTGCAGTATTTGAAAGCATTCATCAATTTATAGTCCAGAAATCAGCGCATAGTTCATGACATCTCAGTATCTAAAGTTCTAAACACTACAAACATTTGCTGTTTCAGGGTCAAGAACATGCTTCAATTGAGAAAGACTAATAGCACAAAAAGCAGCCTACATGCATGCACGCGTAAGAAATCTCATGTCCTCACCTATCAATCTCTTCCCTCATTGCAGGATCAAGTCCATCATCAAGGTCAGCATCATCGAAGGGGTACTCGATATCATCTTGCAAATCTGGACTTTGGCAAGGAAGCCCAGAAATATTACCACTATCTGCTTTCCGCGGAACCACACAGCCAGCTCCCTCCTGAACACCCAAAACAATTATGTAAGAAATAAAATATTCTACACAAAGTTACAACTGAGGGGAAAAAAAAACAGGCTGGAGCTCTAACCTTATTTACAGGTTCAGAGTTCGCTTTTGCGGGGTTCTTAGCTTGATCCTTCCTTCTTTTATTCTTTTTCTTATTCTTAGCAGCTTTCCCGCCCCTAGAACCTGTGAAATGGTTACATGAAACCTAAGAATAATCTTAGTAAAAAAAACAAAGAACTCATAGAGTGAGCTCCTTGTGTTAGCATGCTTTTGCAGGCATGTGGGGGAACAGATTATCAAACTTACAACAGATTAAAATATGACAAGCCAAAAAGGAGCAACAATTACTCTATATTAACACAGCAGGTGGAGGTATTTAACTTAACAAACATAATTACATGCTCCTGTTGTGCCTAGTTCAAATTTTTCCTTTAATCTAAGCAATCAGTCTACCAATAAATACTGTATTAAATTTGACGGATAAAACACTCACCATAAACCCAGATTCTACAAAACTTCGTGACAAGAGGAATTTTTTAACACACAAATAATCATATACATCCACCTTAATACAGTCGAGTGCCTTGCTAATGCTACTATCAAGTTCATGCATAGTAGTTAAATATATTTTGGTCCTGGTCAACAATTTTGTCATTGTTCATTGACTGCTCTATAATATAAACCAACAAAAGAAAATTTAATGGTCAAACGGTGAGCAGACTAAATTCTTATAAACAGTGTGCACTTTTGCCACATGGAATTCAAATATTTGTATTTTATCTCTGAAGAAACAAAATAACAGATATTTGCAGGACATTACAAAAATGGTTATATCCTCCGTAGGACATCTTTTTGTGCAGTGGGCAGGACACCAATTGGTGTAGTGCAAACACCACATACTTCTTAAGTTTCTGTGGCAAAGTTCACAAATATTGAATATAGTCCTAACCTCCATCTCCATTTATAAAACAAAGTAATTCGTCCAAAGATCTCTCATCCTTTTGCTCTTCTTGTGTTTGAACATCCTGAAATAAAGCGAACCTCAGAAACTAACGTAAAACTAGAACAACACAGCCAGGACAAGGAGGGAATCATTGGAACCAACACACAGATTCAACCATAAATACCTTTAGTTTCTGGCGCTCCTGGAGTTCTTTCCGCTTCTTTGCATACAGCCGGTTCAATAAACGAATTGTAGGATCATCATTTATATTCTTTAGAGGCTCCAATTTCTCTTCCTGAATGGAAATAAGTTTCGACAAATAAGTATTGAATATGTCAATATCTCAAATGAAAAGATCTACTTTGCCCCCCAGCTCATGGGATAATGTCTGTTTTTTGAGCTCCAGATAGGAGCATCATACTCAGGGAGATCAAGTGAATTTTTTCCAATATGAGAGTATAAAATGGTACTTTTACCTCTGTTAAGTCATCAGGTAAATGAAAAATATCTCGAACTTCATCAGGTGTCTTTCCTCCGATGATTCGAGCAAGTGCTCCACAAGTAAGATCAACTAGTGGCCTTAACTGTAGACCGAGGGCTGCAGAAGCCAACTTGCAGAGTTTTTCTGTGTCTATCCGGACAAACTTTTCATCAAATGACTTGCGCTCCTGTAAATTAAGGAAATCCACACTAAGATATGTCGGAGCAAATATAGACTCAGAAAACAAAATTTTCACAAAGAGTATAAACTGCTGCAAACCTTGTTTGAGCGCCCAGGGACCTGATGAAACCGACAATAGTCAAGAATCAAACTCAAGCTTGCTGGATTAACTCTTTCCGGGAGGACAATAGCATGATTTTTAGATGATCCCGTCCCATTTTTCACTATTTCCCGACATATCATAGGGCAGAACATCGCAACTTCCTCCTCTACTTGTTGTATGGAACCATCAAAGCACTGAAGCCATATATAAGTCTTCAACGCCTGTTAAAGTTCACCAACAAACACTATTAGGCCAAAATGATGCAATCAACATAAGGACACAGCTTTTATCCTCAGATTAACAGCAAACAGAAAGGTCAAAATTAAGAAGTGCAAAGGGGGACGCACCTCTGGTTTTATTACTGCTAACTCGCTTTCTGACATGATTGCCCAACGCCAGAAAAAATAATGATACCAATAGAACCAGATACAGGGGAATGTTCACAAAGAATTCCTTTCAAGGTATACAACCACCACTGAGGCTCTTCAATGTCCAGCAACTAGCTGAGAGAAGTTTATCATATATAGAACAAATCTTGGTACTCCTTTTTCTGCCTTCAGATTGGAGGATAACTTTATTTGCCTTCTGATCAAACAATGAGGCATAAAATTTAGCTTCACCCTCGCAGTTTACTTTATTGATTGACCTGCAGAAGAGAACAAGGCCAAGATGCATAAGTAAGCAAAAATCTGAAAACAAATCTGAGTTGCCAATTTCAGGTAAACATTCAATGGCCAAACCATTTCTACTGAAAGTTGTGAGTAATCAAATTGCAGGACGTAGATCAACACAATGCCAGTAATAGGAATATAAAACGAAGAACTTATATTTATGCCAATACTAATCTGAATTTGAAGGCAATTGTTTCAATGATTCAAAGAAGTGCTAATATTGCATTGCTGCACCCAACAACATCTACGTGCAGAAAAGCAGCACGTGTCAAGCATTTCCGCTCACTTCGGAGCAAGCCCAGCGCCATGTGTCGTCTTATGTTTCTATTTTTGTATACAAACATATAACAAATAGCCGCCTTATTGGCAGTTTCCAATGGGCAAGGAGCAGGTGGCAGTGTCCGAATCGAGTGTGGCTGTCCGATTCGGCAACTTTTTCAGGAATATGACAAAAACCACTTAGAATCCCAGACGGGGAATGGAACCCGACACGGATGAGCGTTACGATTCCGGAAAAAAAAAAACTTAGGACATGGGCAAACACTGCTTGTCGGCATCTCCGATTTCGGAAAAGTCCATATTACACGATATGTATCAGATTATCCGTATCACTTTATAGGGCAATGTAAAAGCGGCGCCGCATCCCTCTCATTTCAGTTCTAGCTTCGCCTCCGGCTGCACTGTATCATGACAGATGATCTCCAACAAAAATGAAATTCAACCAGCAAAACGGGCAAACAACAATCAGATAGTGCAGGGCACAAGGGGGCAGAAATCATGCCCCCCAAATCCCTGCAAATCTCTCCGCATGCCGGCGGGTGAGTTCCGGCAGCCAAGATTCCGGAACCCTGACAGCCCCTGGGGTGCGGCCGCTCGTACCAACCCGCATCCAGCGCGGACGGAAACACAACAGCAGGGGGAGAAAGATGCCCCACCCGCGCGGAATCGCCGCCCCGGAGCAGCGGAATGGAGGGGCTAAACCCTAACAAGAAATCGATGCCGCGGGGGACTGCGAGGTGATTTCCAGCCAATCCAAGAGGGGAGTGGAAGGCGCGCGCGGGGAGGGTGATAGGGCGCGGAGGGGGGGTCCGTACCTGCGGCGGGCGGGAACGAGGAATCTCCCAGGAGAGAGAGAGACAGGGGGGCGGCGGCGCGGCGGCGGCGGCGAGGATAGAACGAAAGGCTCTCGGTCGGCAATGGCTTGACATGACGTGCTGTTGGGTCCAACCAATCGTAACGGCACGTCGGGCCTGTGGGCCGCGCGCTGTGGTCAGGAGCCGCCTACAACGTTGGGCCGCGGCGGCTTTGGCGTGGATGCTGGGCCGCGGATTGGTGACCATTTCTTACTCAGTTGCGTTTTGCCGTGCGCACATGCTAGCATGAGGCTGTTCGGCTGGTAGAATGAATAGTGCTCGGCTGGTAGAATGAATAGTATTGTGCGAGAGGAAATAAGCCGAAACTTGTCAGCCGAGCATTGTTCAATATGCCAGCCGAACAGGCCCTATATATTCCTAAAAAAAATTTGCTAGTATGCTATGTAGCTTTGCTATTTAAGCAAAAATCTTCAAATAATTTTTATTTGAAAGTATTTTTAAAAATATAATAAAAAATGTATAGCACTAGCACATGTGAGTGCACGTTGCTAAATGCGATAGGAAAAACAACTTCTTTACTCTCTCCATCCTAAATTACTATTTGTTTTGACTTTTACAGATTCACTGCTTTCCTATGCATCTAGGCATAGCGTGTATATAGGAAACCTAAAAAAGGAAAAGTAGTAATTTAATGAAGGGAATACTTTGCATTGTTGTTAATAAAAGTGCTCCGTCTCCTAGCCTTCTTGTGTTTGAAGGTGAACTAAGCTCAAGCCGAAAACTAAATATCTGCATGAGTCCATGAACTGTATTTCTAGCTTATTACTAGAAAAAAAATAGCCGTGAGTTGCTAGTTTTTATCCTTTGTAGTTACTACCTCCATATCGATTTGTTTGACGCTGGTTAGTTCAAAAATAAACTAACTAGCGACAAATAAATCGAATCGGAGGGAGTATATGTCACTTAACAGATCTCTACTTGTTTTCTAGAAAACCAAAAAAATTTGGCTTAATATAATTCATTAACACTCGTTGCATCTCTACCTTTTTCGAAATTTTAACAAGAGAATTTCTTGAGTAAAGATACTTCCAGCCATGCTTTACCATAGAACACGACTTCTTCTCTAATTATAATTTCTATATACTCTGAGCCGTTATTACATACTTAGTCTCACAACACAAGACCCGAATTATGCCAAGAGACTGCAAAGCTTTAACTGCAAACAAACCTAAGGTTTTAGGGCCTACGGGTAAGTCTGCTCAAATAGCGTGTGAAAGTTCAGTATGGTTTAGAGCAGGGGCAGACCCAGACCAAAGTTTGAGAGAGGGCACATCTCAAAACTCGCTAGATTGATGAAGCATGAGCATGCTCAAACTTGTTTTTTACCTTGGCATCAAGATTTTGAGTGAAGGCCTGTGCCCTCACTAGAGTGAACGTGGGTCTGCCCCGGGTTTAGAGGCAAGCATGGTTACGGCTAACCAGGCCTTCGCAACTGACCGCTAATATCATCTATCAAAACCATGGCATACCTTCTAACAATTTTGGATCCTTATCTTTTCCCTGCGTTTATCCATGTGAGAAGAGAGGAAGATAGGCGGCGGATCCGGTCTCTCTGCCGCGCGGCCGTGCCTCCCGGGAATTGGGGCCGCGATATACATCGTTTCAGGTGATGGATCTGCAATTATAACCTGAAACTGGTTGAGAATGACAAATCAGGTTTCCCGACCCTATAGTGAGCATCCTTACCCCTTCGAATCCCTGTCACCAAACTTTAAGCCTAGCGATTAGATCTAATGGCGAGAAATTAAATCTTGGGCAATTCTCCCCACTACTAATATTTTTTAGCTCCAATCTCGTGTGGACAAGAAAGGCACGCACAATGACGGCATGACGCTGGCTGGCCTACGCATGGCTGTTAGCCTACTACTCTCAGTGGGTAGTTTCACGAGGTTTCATTCTCATTAATTAGTAGAGTAAAGTACACCAGCGGTCCTTGAACTTGTTCGGGTATGTCACATAGGTTCCTAAACTCTCAAAATGCATTTTCAGATCCCTGAACTTGTTCCGGAATGTCACATAGGTCCCTAATCTCTCAAAATACATTTTTAGGTCCATAAACTTGTTCCGTGGTGTCAAACATGTCCCTAAACTTTTAATATACTATTTTTAATTTAATAAAAATATTGTTTTGCTACTTTGAGTTAATGAAAAATTCTTTTGCTACTTTAAATTCAATAAAAATGCTATTTTGATTTTAATTGAGAATGAGAACAAATTATTTTAATAAAGTTATACAAAGCACATGCAAAATATAGTTAGTTAGTAGGAAATATTCAAAATGAGCATTGATATTTTCATGTTAAACGACAAAACTATAATATCCATTGTTGATTTTTTAATGATCCAATGATCTTGATTAACCCATGATGAGTATGATTAATAAGCAGCTAATTCAGTATTAAATTGTCTTAGTGGTAAGATTTCTAAATGAATCGGCTAAAAAATAGTTTAATAAATAGTCTATTTTGAATACAATTAATTAATGACAATTTTCAGTGATATGAAAATTCATTTTGAGAGTTCAGGGACTCAAATGACACATTGAGGCAAGCTTGAGGACCTGAAGATGCATGTTGAGAGTTTAGGGACCCGAATGACACCCCCAGACAAGTTTAGGGATCTAAAAATGCATTTTGAGAGTTCAGGGGCCTAGATGACACCTCGAGACAAGTTTAAGGACTACCCATGTATTTTACTCTAATTAGTATGCCATGTATGATTTTGTGATGACATGACACCATATTTAAGAGGAGAGAGAGAGAGAACCAGTTTCATCTAGATGAAAGTCCCTATGCACGGATACCAATTTCTCATGAGTCTTGAAATTAAATGCTATATGAAACTACACCATGAAATTGTGCATTAGAGAGGTAGTTTCATACATCGATCATTTCATTTTACTTTTTCCTAAGGAAGTGAGCTTAGCTCAACTGGTTAGGGTGGGAGGTGTTGTGGTCGTGCACCCTAACCACCCAAGTTCGAGTCCCCTCTAACTCAAATTTGGGTGCCTATTTTTTCTTCTTAATGAAAAACCACCTAGTTCCTCCTAGGTTGGGTCTCTTTATTTTTATTTTACTTTTGTCTAGGTGGCCATCTTGAAACATCAAGATGAAACCACCCATTGGGATCAGCCTTAGAAGACTTTAGGCAGGAACAATCGATGGGAAGGCCGAAGAGGACATCACGGTACTCGCCGATGTTGCCTTCGTTCCAACACTACTGGAGGCAGAAGGCATGGACGTTGCCTCTGTTAGATCTTGGTCAGGCGCCATCTTGATTTTTTTTAATGAAACAGGAGGGGTTGACCTTTACTGATTAATATATATTAGAAGGAAAAAGACAATCGTCAGGTTGTCCTTAATTATTTTTTGCAGAGTGGAGAATGATTTAATTTATCAAGATGATTATTTGCATGTCTCCGACAACAATTTGTTAAGATGACGCTTTTGTCTGATGTGGCAACAATTTATATATTAAGGTGGCACATTATGCATTTGCAATATATCCCCAACGACAAAATAGCTTTGTTCATCACCCAACAAATGGGACTTGAAAAACTGTAGCATTTTCATAGTCACAGCCCGCATCACAGTCCATGATGAGTCTAACGCGGTTGCAGCAGTACTTGTCGGCAACAATGCCGTCTTGCGGAGCATAAACCACGGCATCGACACTAGGATCCTCTCTCTGAATCACAGCTTTTGCTTCCTTGCCCTTCTTCCCCACCAGCTCAGGCCAAGAATACTTATTTGCATGGCACTTGGGTTGGGAAGGATTGTTCGGCTGACAGACCCATTCAAGTTGGTACGACATGGTTGCAAGTTTTTCTTGCAGGTGGTCCTTGATTGGGATGCCTGTTCAATCAATTTGAACAATTTTTTTTGAGCATTTGAACAATTTTAATTAAGAAGGACTTAATGAAGAACCAACAACATGCACTTGGCGCACAAAGAAGAAGCCGTGCAACCATGTCCGTACCTGTTGATGTTGGAGGCTCCTCAGGGCGGTTGCCATGTTTCGGCCGCGATGGCGATAGGCCATGGCGGTGCAATATTGGCATTGAGAGTTTGCTGGCATTAGTATGGGCACCTGCATACACAAAGAATAACATAGAAGTTTTTCTCAAAAAAAGAATAACATAGAAGTTGGATTAATTTGCATGTATGGTCAAATTATTATTTGATCTTTTGTTGGGTTCTTGATTGTCATGCATGCTTACCAATGCCCAAGAGCAGGACGAGTAAGAGAGGGAGGATGGATTTCGCCGAGGTGTTGCGAGGCATGGCTACTAACTTGCTGATGGTGAGAGAGAAGGGATCTGATGTCGATTGTTGTCACCAAG
>CM014275.1:53763723-53776809 GCA_004135705.1 Alloteropsis semialata | reverse complement strand
TGGGCGATCTGGGCGATCATTCATCCTTCATGGGTTCCTTCCCTTGTTGGACGTGGAAAGACGGCAACGATGTGGTGCAGTGACAACGTGTGATTGGAGGCACACCTTCCTATGGAAGCCTGCAAGTATGCTACTCGGGGTGGTGCTTGTTGGGATATTTGTGATCTGTAAAGCTTAAACAGTAAGCTCTACAGTGAACTACAGTAATGCTGCAGTAAACTACAGTAATGCTACAGTACAATTAATAAAGAAGATAAGGGAACGGGATGGAAACATCCCGTTCTGACCGGGGACGGGAACCGACCCAAGGGATGTCGGTCCCCCGATGAGCAGGGGCTATATAACGGGAGAGGAGCCTGTTCTAAAGGCACCGATCACTTGCCCTCTGCCATCACCGAGAACCAAGACCAACACATCCACATACATCCATAACCAAGACAAGAACAAGTTCAAGAACAACATGGGTGGCTCTAATGATCAAGGTAAGATCTTATTCAAGCATTAGTGGTTCCATTTTGAGCTTAAGATCCTAAACATCTAACAATGGCATCAAGAGCTGGTTAGCATCAAAATGGAACCCTTCAAGTACTCTGAGCATGAAATTGATGTCAATTTTAAGTGTTCTTGTTCAAATTCTTGATCAATTCATGCTTTAAAGTCACTGTTAAGCCCAAAAAGTGCCCAAAGTCATGCAATTTTGATGCTCAGTGAGAGTAAAGGGGCCTAGGGTTTTGGATTGAAGAACAAATGCGAAGGGGATAACAAATTTAAGCTAACCCTAAGAAAAATCCCCAAATCCAAAACCCTAGCCACAGTGCACCGGCCCAAAATCCCCAAATCTCTCCTAAGAACCCTAACCCTAAACACTAAAGAAAAGTGGCGGTGAGCTTACCTTAGGGCCGCGGTGGCCCGTCGCTGGCGCCGCCGTGGCCGCCGTCCTGAGCAAAAGGCGCATGCTAGGTGGCTTGGCCCCGAGCGGCCTCGTCGTCACCGCCGCCGCCACGGCGTGTCGCCGGCCCCTTCTCAAGCCGTGCGCCGCCGGAAGTCCTGCCCACGGCCGGATCCGGTGCCCCTCGACCGTCGCCGCCGCGGAGCTGACACCCGCGGGCGCACGGGAGGAGGCGCCTTAGGGCACCACCGAGCCATGCTTGACGGAGCTGCGCGCCGGCCACGGTCGCGCGCAGCCCCGGCGAGCAAGGCACGACAGCGCCACGTCTCCCTCCGCGCCGCCCCGGCGCTCGGCCGTCGCCGCCTGGAGAAGAGAGAGAGAGGCGAGAAGGGGCAAAATGAACCTAGGGTTCAAGGGAGCCCCGGCCGCCCGGCCTTTTCAGGCTCGCGGGCGCTGCGGCGGCCGTCGGATTTTCATCCGACGGTGCGCGTGCCACGCGGCCGAAATGGGCCGGTGCAGGCCGACCGGCAGTGGCGTGGCCAAAATGGGCCAGGCCAAAAACCGGGCCGACTTAGAAGGGCTTTAAAGTTTAAGTTTTTTCTCTTTTTTGGAAAATATGGGCTGCATAGTAATGGGTTTTAATGAGTTGATGGGCCCAAATTATGCTGAAAATTTAGACTATAATTTTACCTTAAGTATTATGACTGTGATTGCTGATCTTTTATTATGTTTTAGTAAATAATGATGAAAATAATAAGTAGACTTCTTATGTGATGAAATTTTTCTAATGTTTATTTATTTTATGATATTTACATTATGGTTACTTACTTCAAAGTTATTATTTTATGTGTTATAATATTATGATTTTATTATTCCGCTGCAAATAATTACTCTGATTAAGTGTGACAAATAATTGTCATTCTGGCCAAAACTGATTGACTTTTATTTGATCACAAATTTTATTAATTCAATTCAATTCTGGCCAAAGCTGATTTGATTGAATTGATAAAAGAAGATTATGGAATTTTATAAAGTGTGATTATGTATTTATTTTTCTAGCCAAAGCTGATTAATAAATACTTATTCACAAAATTTTGTTGCTCATTTCCCTTTCTGGCCAAAGCTGACTGGGTTTTGATCAATAAAATAAGATGCTTACTAAAGTAGTTGATTCTCTTATGCAGCATCTTATGCCTCACAGATTGCCGGCACTATGGGCAATATTGAGCAACTTAATGGAAGCAATTATGCCTCATGGAAGGAGAAGCTGGAGATCACTCTGGCACTGCTGGACATTGATTATGCCCTTCATAAGAATCCTCCGGTTGAGCCTAAACCGGAAGATGCAAATTATGAGACCCTTAAGAAGGAGTATGATGTGGAAAAGGCAAAGTGGGGATACATCAAACCGCAAATGCCTTATGATCATTAGAAACTCCATTATTGACACCATAAGGGGTGCAATACCAGATACTCAGACTGCCAGGGAATATCTGGCTAAAGTTGAGGAACAATTCAAAGGTTCCTCTAAAGCTTATGCCACCACTCTTATCAAAAGATTAGTTGGAGAAAAATATGATGCTACTGGAAGTCCGAGGGAGCACATTATGAAGAAATGTCATATGGCCTCAAAGCTTAAGACAACAGAAATGAAAATCTCTGATGGTTTCCTTGTCTATTTTATTATGTCATACTTGCCCCAGGAATTCTCGCCGTTTACGATCAACTATAATTCCATGAAGATTAAGTGGGGCATAGATGAGTTAATAGCCATGTGTGTGCAAGAAGAAGAAAGGCTTAAGGCTGAAAGAATTGATCATGCAAATCAATTTCAGCATTCTGAAAAGAAAAGAAATAAGAAATTCAAGAAGAAATACTTAAAGCCTAAGCCGGGTCAATTTAAGGAAAAGGGGAATCTTCCAAACAATCCCAGCAGAATAAGTCTGGAGGAAATTCCAATACAGAACAAAAGGGGAAAGGTCCCGAAGGATGCCAACTTTGTGGAAAAAGTGGACACTTTCAGAAGGACTGTATTGGATTTATGAGATGGCTCAATAAGAAAGGTACTGATGTTATTACTTTCGTTGATGAATCCCTATACATTGATTATGCCACCGATTCCTGGTGGGTTGACTCAGGTGCGACAATTCATGTCGCAAACTCCTTGTAGGGATTCGCTACGAGGAGGAGCCTAAGAAAAGGGGAAAGAAGAATTAGAGTGGCTAATGGAGTTGAAGCTGAAGTCAAGGCCATTGGAGACTTTGCACTTACACTTCATACTGGCTTTGTACTTTGGCTGAAAAATGTTCTTTACGCACCCTCAATGAAAAGAAACTTAGTTTCAATTTCATGTTTAAATGATGATGGTTATCGATGTACTTTTGGTGACCATAGATGTATAATTATGTGTGATAATAAAGATGTTGGTCTCACCATGAGACGAGAACAACTTTATCAAATTTCTTTATGTCATGCCACTTATAATGTTGAATCCTCCTCAAATGTGAACATCAGTACCAAACGAAAACATAATGATAATGAGACTTCTTCGAAATTATGGCACTATCGTTTGGGCCATATTTCGAGAGGGAGAATTGAGCGTCTCACTAAAGGAAATATCCTCCATCCTTTGGATTTCTCAGATGCGAATTTTGAGCATTGCATTGATTGCATCAAAGGGAAATATGCGAAGAAAATTAAGAAAGGTGCAAATCGAAGCATGGGAGTTTGGAAATAATCCACACAGATATTGTGGTCCTTTTAATGTAAAATCAGTGGATGGTTTTGATTCGTTCATTACATTCACCGATGATTACTCCCGTTATGGATATATTTATCCAATCAAAGAAAGATCTGAGGCATTAGATAAATTCAAAATATTCAAAGCAGAAGTTGAGAATCAGCAAGATCGAAGGATCAAAATTGTGTGGTTTGACCGTGGCGGTGAATACTATGGAAGGCACACGACTTATGGCCAAACACCTGGACCTTTTGCAAGGTTTCTGGAAGAAAATGGCATTAAGGCCCAGTATTCTGCGCTGGACGAACCCTAGCAAAATGGAGTGGCTAAAAGGCAGAATCGCACTCTTATGGATATGGTACGAAGTATGTTAAGTCACTCCACCTTGCCAGTGAATTTATGGATGGAAGCCTTAAAGACAACTGCCTATATTCTTAATAGGGTTCCCAGTAAATTAGTTTCTAAGACTCTTTTTGAGTTATGGACTGGGAAGAAACCAACCTTAAATTATTTTCATGTGTGGGGCCGTCCTGCTGAGGCAAGGGATTTCAATCCAAATATGGGAAAATTAGACCCTAAGACCATAAGTTGTCATTTTATTGGTTATCCCGATAAGCCAAAGGCATATCGGTTCTATTGCCCCAATCAGGTCACTAAGTTTGTTGAAACAAGACACGCTGTGTTCTTGGAAAATGAAGTGATTAGGGGGAGCACAACACCGAGAAAAATTGATTTAGAGGAAAAACGGGAATATGTCCCAATGCCTATACCTCAAGATCCTATTTTCCCGGTACATGCTGATGTTGCACCTCAAGTTGAAAGAACTGAAGATGCAACGCCTGCTGAATCTCCTGCAAGCACATCTAGTGTTGCACCTAATGACGAGCCTAATGAGGATGTTCAGCAGCCCCCAGTTGTGGAAAATGAACCAGATTATGTACCCCTGAGGAGGTCACAACGAGAAAGAAGATTAGTTATTCCAAGTGACTATGTCACTTATATGAGTGAAGATATGAATGAGTTGATGTTGGACGAAGATCCCGTATCATTTAAGGAAGCTATGAAAAGTGAGTATTCATCTGAATGGTTTGGTGCTATGAAAGATGAGATGGAATCCATGAGTATTAATAAAGTTTGGGACTTAGTAGAGATTCCCAAAGGAGCCAAAACAGTAGGCTATAAATGGGTCTACAAGACTAAACGTGGCTCCAAAGGGAATATCGAAAGGTTTAAAGCAAGACTCGTGGCAAAAGGCTTTACATAGAGGGAAGGCATTGATTACAATGAAACTTTCTCGCCTGTTCATCCAAAGACTCATTCAGAATTATAATGGCGCTTGTGGCTCATTATGATTTGGAGTTGCATCAGATGGATGTTAAAACGGCATTCCTAAATGGTGATTTATATGAGGATGTATACATGACTCAACCCGAAGGTTTTGTTGTGAAAGGAAAGGAGCAATTGGGATGTCGACTGAAGAAATCCATTTATGGATTAAAACAAGCGTCAAGGCAATGGTATTTGAAGTTTGACCAAATTATAAGAGAATTTGATTTTGAAGAAAATAAAAGGGACAATTGTATTTATGCTAAGTTCAGGGGGAGTAAATTCATTTTCTTGATCCTATATGTGGATGATATACTCCTGACAAGTAGTGATAAGAATTTACTACTGGAAACAAAGAGGTTTCTCACCTCAAAATTTGAGATGAAAGATCTCGGTAAAGCCGCTTATGTTCTGGGTATAGAAATTTACCGAGATAGATCCAAAGGGATTTTGGGGTTATCTCAGAAGACATATATTGAAAAAGTACTGAAAAAGTACAATATGCATAAGTGTTCAGCCTCGTCTGCTCCTATTGTTAAGGGCGATAAGTTTGGAAAATTTCAATGTCCAAAGAATGAATATGAAGCTGCGTAGATGAAGTCAATTCCATATGCTTCAGCTGTTGGAAGCATAATGTATGCACAAGTGTGCACTCGCCCTGATTTAGCATTCGTGAAAAGGATGCTTGGCAGATTTCAGTCAAATCCAGGACCAGAGCACTGGAAATTAGCTAAAAGGACCTTCCGCTATTTGCAAGGCACTAAAGATCTCATGCTCACATATAAGAGGTCTGATAGCCTTGAGGTTATAGGTTACTCAGACGCTGATTTTGCGGGATGTGTTGATTCTAAGAAATCCACGTCAGGTTATATCTTCATACTTGCAGGAGGAGCTATATCGTGGAAAAGCTCCAAACAAAGTGTAACTGCATCGTCGATAATGCAAGCTGAGTAAGTGGCATGTTATGAGACTACCGAGCAGGCAGTATGGCTGAAGAATTTTATCCCGGGATTGAGAGTGGTCGACAGCATTTCTAAGCCACTCACATTATACTGCGATAATCAGCCAGCAGTAATCTATTCGAGTAACAACAAGTCAATGAGTGGTGCCAAGCACATTGACATTAAGTACCATGTTGTGAAAGAGAGAATCCAGGATCAGACAATAAGTGTTAAGTATATTAATACAAGGCTGATGTTAGCAGATCCGCTCACAAAGGGCCTACCACCCAGTATATTCAAAGAACATGTTACCTGTATGGGTTTGGTAGAAAAGCCCTAGATCCTGGATTAGTTGGGACCAAAATAACACCGTCTCCCCACATCCTAATGTGGTCTTACTCAGAGATTGTATAGGAACTATAGTCACTTAGTTCAGTAGTACTTAATTGACTGTTGTAACTTAGTGTCTTGGTGTACTATATGTCAAAGAGTGAGTCTGTAAGTTTGTATAAACCTAATGTAATAAAGTTATGGAGCTCATAAGTTAAAGAAATTTGTTAAAAATGAAATGATATGTTATAGTAACTGGGTTTAGTGGCACCTGATATTAGCCATTGTAATCCTTTTGTCTTGATATACTATTTTGTTGAGAAATAAACTTATAAGTTTAAGCCTTACGATCAAGGGGGAGAATGTTGGGATATTTGTGATCTGTAAAGCTTAAACAGTAAGCTCTACAGTGAACTACAGTAATGCTACAGTAAACTACAGTAATGCTGCAGTAAACAATTAATAAAAAAGATAAGGGAATGGGATGGAAACATCCCGTTCCATCCCGTTCTGATCGGGGACGGGAACCGACCCAAGGGATGTCGGTCCCCCGGTGAGCAGGGGCTATATAACGGGAGAGAGGAGCTCGTTCTAAAGGCACCGATCACTTGCCCTCTGCCATCACGGGGAACCAAGACCAACACATCCACATACATCCATAACCAAGACAAGAACAAGTTCAAGAACAACATGGGTGGCTCTAATGATCAAGGTAAGATCTTATTCAAGCATTAGTGGTTCCATTTTGAGCTTAAGATCCTAAAACATCTTACAGTGCTCTCTAGCGATCCGTGGGTTTTGACAAAAGGTGGCACAAGTTGTTTTGGTCCGTTTGTGGATAACTCTCTCTGAGTTCTAATGTTGTTTAGCAGTTTCTTCTTCTTTTGGTGCTTAGTTTCTCTTGCCCTTATTTAGGTTTCCTTTGGTCCTTTGTGTCTTGTACTCTTGTATGTGTTTGTGCTGTCCTTACGGCTGCTAATGTATCTTGTATGCAACAACCTTGCATATTAATATAATCGTTCAGGCTGGCTGCTTGCCCGCCGTAGTTCCCTCAAAAAAAAAAGAATCTGAATAAGCCATAAAATATTCTGACAAGAAACAAGAATCAACACGGAACATGAATCAGCATCCGCATCCAGCACGGATGTGCCGAGTGGTGTGGGCATATCAAGAATCATGCTATGTCTGCTGCGTTCAGGGAGGGAGGGAGGAGAGTCATGGAGAGAGGCTGTGAGAATGTGAGATGAGAATCTAGTTGAGACAAGGTCACCCGTGAGCTCGACCCAGTAGCATCGCATTATGTGTCAGAAAATGGATAGAAATTCCATATTCAAGCCATTATTTAGTTTCCCATTGCTTAAGACGAGTAACGAAGGCCCTTGTTGGAGAAGTAAGGAAGGCTTTAGCTACAGTGGGCCATTAAAGAGAAGGTTAGTCCATATGACCTGGCCCATTGATGTAGGCATTAGAAAGCCTAGAAAGAGCATTATGGTTATGTTCGCACAATCCTATCTTTAAATCTGTAGCCTTAAACCCTAGCATGAAAATATAAAATTGATCGACTGGTACAATCATGTTGGAATCGGCTGCCAAGCCACCATTGTCAAAACATGGGTCGTATCTCTCAGATGGAGAAAGCCAGGGGAAAAGCCTAGAGAAAACCAGAGGTGACGAAATTGTTTGAAATGACTAAGGGAGCCAAAATCCATTTTTGCAGTGATTTGAATGGCAAAAATCTATACTCCCTTCCTTCCAAATTACAATTCGTTTGACTTTTTTGACCTTAAGTTTGACCGCTCGTCTTATTCAAAAAATTGTGCAAGATATCATATTTTTTTGTTATGGATTGCTTTATTAATAAAAGTTCTTCAAGAATGACTTAAATTTTACTATATTTGTATAAATTTTTTGAATAAGACAAGCGGTGAAACTTAGAGTTAAAAAAGTCAAATAAATTGTAATTTAGAACGGAGGAAATACTGTAGAGGTGTACATGTAGTATGAGGCCCACGCGTCATGCCGAAGAAACGAGCAGCCATTACCCATGTGAAAAAACAGGGCACCATGAGCAGTGGGTTGATCTGGGCTGGGCTGGGACGGGCCAACAACTTAGAATCTTTGACATGCAGGGTGAAAAACCCCTAGCGTCGATCTCCTTACAAAAGTCACCATTGGTTAGGGCTGAAGCCATAATGGTGAAAAGCTGGTTTTTGGTTTATAGGGTAAGATGGAAAATCCAAAATACTTTCGCTCCCAAACAAAGCGGATAGAGACTTCTTTAGCAAATTAAAAGAAAAGTTCATGGGAGTACATGCACATGCACCATAGGAAGCCACTATTATCATCATCTCTAGAAAGAGGGCTTCTTCAGTATCACTCCTCCGCTCTAGCAAGAAAGGAATATGATCTCAGCTGCATCCTTCTTTAAATATGAATTGGCAGAAGAGAAGCTGATGATGCCGTTCCACAGCCACACAGCTAACAAGAAATATACTATATATAGCATAGATTTGGCTGAAATTAGGATGCGGTCTCGTCCATTATTCTAAGGTGGAAAAATATTTCTTCATCTTCAGTTTTATATATCTCAAGGCCCTCATGGTTGTCTGAAAGAAGACAAAGCAATCATCCATTCTAAGGTATAACTAGTTCATATGTCTCAGCTCCATGATTTTACTTGCTCGAGCATGTTGACATGTTCAGGTTTTGCAGTTAAATCCATTGCTATCTTAGTGAGCTCGTTGTATAGTTCATCTTCTGTCAGTGCTGGATCCTGGAGATTGAAATCCTGATGTCAGGTGAATGGTATGTCCATCCGGATGTGAGCAGAGTGTCAACCCAGCCTTTGGGACTTTTCTCGGCCAGTTGTGGTTGAGGCAGGGTTCTCAATTTCGGCTGGTATTCACCAAAATTCGGCGAATTTTGGTTCTACCAGTGAGGAGCGGTAAATAGTTCTACCGGTATTACCGGTGATTTTCGGTCGAAACCGTTAAAACCGGTCTTACCGGCCCCCTCTGAATTTTTTTTACAATCCGATATCTTGAACACTAGGTCGAGGTTTCTCCCACAAGAATTTTTTTTCCTTGTGTTCGTCCTTTTTCTTGCAGAACAGTATAACACCGCCTATAAAATGTAGGAGCAGGTATAAAACTGACATGCACACACTAGTTCAAGAGAAAGGTATAAGGCAAAACTGAGCTTAACCTTGCCCCTAGTTCAAGAAAGGTATACATGCAAGGACATACAGACTAACTGACAGCCAGCAGAATCTCTACAAAAAGCGCTTCTTTAGTATTATGTCACTCGTTGATTCATGGAAGAAAGGAACATTAGCACAATTGGGACCTTCCTTAAGCGCGTAGCGCGAAGACTCTCTGCAGAAGCTGATTATGCAGTTCCAGACGCCAAAGCTCATGCAAGACTTCATTTGGCGTTTAATCCATCCATTCTTTGCCTCAACGTCGACAGACAGACATCCATCCATTCTAAGGTGAGCACATTTACATTTGTGGGTCCCTGTTCATATATTTGGCTCCATAATTCTTTACCTTTTTTATAATCTTTTTCTGGTTCTTTTATCTGAAGATAATTACATTGCTATGTCAAGATAATTAATAAGCATGTAACTAGTAACACATATGCAACAACACTAAGTGTGGTTATAAATTGTTTGAGGAAATACCGTTCATTTTCCATTCATGTATGTTACATTACTAGACAGTCCGTATGAAATAAATAAGGAAACACGTAAATAGTCTATGTCGTTGGTCTTAGGCCTTGCATTGATTGGTTCATTGCCAAACATTGCTAGACGCCACAGTTTCTAAGGCAACTTTGAAGTTCACACAGGCATACTTGTGGCACGCCATTTCTTAGCACCCCAATCAAACATGAATTAACTCATTTTCTTACCTAATTTTGGCACAGTTTGTGCAGCTAATTTCTTCACCATAAAACTGGAAGCACGCCACACTTGCCTAAGTATACATGTGACAAGGTATGCATGAACCAAACAGTCCATTAATCTAGGAGTGCAGTTCTATTCAGAAGCAAGTAGGTGATGGTTATTACTCTCACTGAAGTTCAAATTCATATTGAGCTGCAGGCACCATCAATATCTAAAAACTTAAGTTCATAGAGAAATGTGGCCAATTTACTTATACATTACTCCCTCCATTCTCTTATGATAGTCCCATTTCACCTTGGCACAATGATCAATGCAAGGAGAAGAAACCTTGCTTATCATCTAATTAATCAGGTTATTAAACACTCCTTGTTTCCCCACGAAAACTTCTCTGTATTGATGTTTTCATATACATGCACCAGTCATTTCCTGAGAAGTTACTCTGCACAAAGACCGAAACAACCATTTATGACAAATTTGATGCTACAACACAAATGGGACTATCGAAAAAGAATTTTTTGTTTTTGGAAATGGGATGATCAAAAGAGAACGGAGGGAGTAACATCGTATAACACCCCCACCCACTACACCCCTGAAGCTACCTAGCAACGAGATGCGGATAGATATTACATTTATGTTGGGTGTATTCCATTCTTTCAAAAACATTGTGTGATATTATTCCAATATATACTAGTAATATTCAAAGAAATTTATTATTTGTATGGAGCCTAGCTAACTCATAATCATTGTTGCTAAAAATAGGTGGACCAAAACATCAGAAATCTAGTTCGTGATGCAGAATTTGGCCAAACTATTTTACGACTGGGAAATTCAGCTGCTAGTGCTTCTAAGTTTCACAATACAGATGTTCCTCTTCTTTACTGGTGGACTTCGACAATGCACCACCAACATTCTCCTTAGGCTCTCCATTTGGATAGCTTATTTGGGAGCTGACACCGTAGCGGTTTATGCCCTTGGCTACCTTACACGACATGAGGATGCCCACCCATTGGCTTTCTTCTGGGCACCTTTTCTGCTCATCCATCTTGGCGGACAGGACACGATCACTGCTTTTTCCATGGAAGACAACAATTTGTGGCTGAGGCATTTGTTGAATTTGGTGGTGCAGTGTGTGCTTGCAATATATGTTTTCTGGGAGTCAATTGGAAGACATGATGTGCAGCTTCTAATTCCAGGTATACTTGTGTTTGCCACTGGAATTATCAAGTATGGAGAAAGAACATGTTCTCTTAGGTGTGGGAGCTTCGAAGTTCTTGAAGGCTTATCTGGTGGAAATCAGTATGAATATCGCTTGCCAGAAGTGGCATCTGAACCAAAAGGGGATGCTAATGTGGATATTGGCTATTGTGACATTGTTTGCATGGGTCTGCGATCAATGGCAACTGTCTTTAATATTTTTGTTGCGCGGTTCGCACCTCTACCATCTACTCACCAACATATAATTGAAGTGAAAGGAATGAAGCCAGTGGTCAAGTTGTTGGAGATTGAACTTGGTGTAATGTACAATGATCTCTACACCAAGGCTATTGTGCTTAGAACAAGGAGGTGTATGATACTACGATGCATCTCTCATGGATGTGCAGTGGTTGCCTTTATAATGTTCTTTGCATGCCATAGAGGAAGGTACAGTAAAACTGATGTTGCCATCACCAACTTTTTGTTTACTGGAGGCCTTTTCCTGGAAGTTTGTGGGGCAATAAGTCATATGGGATCGCCATGGACTTGGGCGTGGTTGAAGGCTCGAAAGTATGACAAGCTTGCTCGGCTTTCTTGGTTTCTTTTTTCCATTGACCTTGTTGGATGGCCAAAGAAACGGCCACTGTGGTCCAACGCAATGGGACAGTACAACCTCAGAGGTTGGTTGGAGAGCAGTGAGCAGCACCGATCAAGTTCTTCATTCAATCAACAATCTATGACCGTGGTCAGAAAGTTGGCAACATTCGTGGGAGTTGAGAAGAAGAGAATATTTTGGATGAGCAAGCTGTTGGACATAGAGTACGTCAAGGCGGATAGATTGCTAGAATGCCTACTAGATGGGGTTCATCGCTTCAGATTCGGTCCCCGCCGAGAGTTGGTAACATTTGGTCCTACTTTTATCCGTTATATACTTATGGAATATAATTTCGGTCTCACAATCGCTCGTTTCCATTTGATCACGGAGCTATATCTAAGTAGATACCCTTGCTTGGATGTGGAGGCAACTGAAGAAGCAGCTGATACTGACCTTCTGATGGAGGACTGCAGGAAACTGTCCCGCTACATGATGTACCTCCTGGTTACTTCACCAACACTTCTGCCTCTTGGAGAAAGCGTAGTAGCAACGCTGGAAGAGTGGCAAGAAAAGAGGCACCTTGGTCGTTGGAGGGATGGATTGGAACCACTGGTTCCCCAGGAAGGCAAGGAAACTCTTGAGGAGATCAAGGAGCTGTGGATCCGGCTCATCATCTATGCCGCCAGCAAGTCACGACCAGCGGTGCACGCAGCGCAGCTTGCCAGAGGAGGAGAGCTCCTCACCTTCGTCTGGCTGCTGCTGGGTCACTATAGATTTCAACCCACAGGCCATAGGATCCATCTTACTAGACCTCAAGGCACGCGGCACCGTTATGAATTCTATGTCCTGGATATGCCATCTCAAGATTTGGAAAACTCTTCTACTATCTAAATCATGCTTGGCTTGTTTATTTTTCTGCATGGTTGCTATAATGTTTGTTTTCTGTTTTTCTGATGTATCATCGTGTATGCTCAGTTTTTGGCTCATGCACACACAGATGGAGCATTGAGCATATGACACACATCTTGCTATACACTTAGTTTGCTTCATATTTGAAGGAAGTGGACCGTCTGAAGAATCATTGGGATCGATGATCCTACTTATTTTGTTATGATTATGACATTTGCTACTGTAGTACCATATGCTCTCCATTATATTGTTTCA
>CM014275.1:53711370-53762723 GCA_004135705.1 Alloteropsis semialata | reverse complement strand
TAACTAATTTACAAATATGAACTAAGTAAAGTTTAAATATAAATTTACTAAAGTATAAATATGAATTAACTAAAGTATAAATATGAATTATCTCAAATATAAATATGAACTAAATAAAGTATAAATATGAATTAACTAATTTATAAATATGAACTAAGTAAAGTTTAAATATGAATTAACTAATTTATAAATATGAACTAAGTAAAGTTTAAATATGAATTAACTAAATTGTAAATTTTAATTAAATAAAGTATAAATATGAATTAACTAAAGTATCGCTATGACTTAACTAAATTATAAATATGAATTAACTAATTAACTAAAGTACAAATATGAATTAATAAAGTAAAAAAATGAATTAAAACTAAATTGTGCTAAAAAACAAAACTTCCCATTTCTCCATTCCACTAAAACTAAAATTTCTCTATGTATAAAGGATGAAACAAGAAATACTAACCGTGAAAGATGAGAGGATGAAGATATGCTCCTTTTAGACCACTTGGAGGAGCTAAATCTTCAAAATTCGAGAGAAAAATTGGGCATGACCTCCCTAGCTCCGGCCGGCGCCATGAACGAGCTCTGTGTTCATGGCTCGGCCGGGCTGGGGGAGGAAGATGATATTTGTAGGGGACCTTTCAGTCCCGGTTGGTGGCTCCAACCCGGACTAAAAGGTCCCATTTAGTCCCGGCTGGAGCCACCAGCCGGGACTAAAGGGCGCGCCACCCTTTAGTCCCGGCTGGTGGCTCCAGCCGGGACTAAATGGTACCCTTTAGTCCCGGTTGGAGCCACCAACCGGGACTAAAAGCCCCCCAGGCGCCCCCCCAATTGGACCCGGGACTAATGCTCCCTTTAGTCCCGGTGCCAAATATGGCCGGGACTAAAGGGGGTACCGAATGTGGTTTCTCTACTAGTGAGTCAATGGGAAGGCGTGATGTTGAGCTTCTAGTTTCAGGTGCATTTGTATTTATTGTGGGAATAATCAAGTATGGAGAAAGGACATGGTCTCTGAAGTGCAGGCGGTTTGAAAGCCTCGAAGACTCTCCTGGAAATCAGTATGAATTAGCTGAGAAGTTCCATAGTGTTGGGCCACAAATGGATGAATCCTCTGAGCATACTAACTATTACAACACTGTTTGGTTGGGTTTGCGTTCAATGCCAACAGTCTTTTCTATTTTTTCATCTCGCATGTCAGAAATCTTTGGTGAAAAATCATTAACCCCATTTAATCATTGTAGACTTCATGGCACGAAGCAGCAAAGGCTCAAGTTGTTGGAGATTGGTCTTGGAATAATGTATGATGATTTCTACACCAAGGCTCTTGTTCTTAGAACAAGAAGGGGCATTACACTTCGATGCATCTCTCACATATGCGCATGGGTTGCTTTTATAGTGTTCCTTGCATGCAATAGAGGAAGTTACAGCAGAGTTGACATAGCAATCACCTACTCATTATTTATTGGAGGCCTTTTCCTGGAAGTTTGTGGGTTGATTAGTCTCATAGCTAGCTTCACCATGAACATGGGCATGGTTGAAGGCTCATAAGCATGACAAGCTTGCCTGGTCTTGTTGGTTCCTCTTATCTAGTGACCTATTTGGGTGGCCGGAGAAACGGCCACTGTGGTCCAATGCAATGGGACAATACAACTTTTATGGCTGGTTGATGGGCAGTGAGCAACACAAAACATGGTCATTCAGTCAACAATTCATGACCGTGGTCAGAAAGTTGGCAACATTATTTGGTGTTGAAAAGAAGAGATTATTATGGATGAGCAAGCTGTTGGATAGAGAGCATGCTGCATGCCAAGGTGGATAGAATGATGGTAGAATGTCTGCTAGACGGTGTCGACCACTTACGCAACCCTATAGCATTGGCAAATCTTGGCCCTGCTTTTCTGAAAGATGTCCTTTTTACATCCGAAGACTTTGGTTTAACTATCATTGGTATTCATGTGCTCACAGAGGTACACCTGAGTAAATACCCCTGCCTGGACTTGGAGTCAAATGAAGTAGTAGCTGATACTGAAAATGTTTTGGTAGAGGACTGCCGGAAACTGTCTTGCTACATTGTGTACCTCATGGTTGCTTCTCCTTCCCTGCTGCCTCTTAGCCAAAGCTCGGGAGCTATGCTAGAACAGTGGCAACAAAATGATTGGGTGCAAACTGTTGAAGAAATTGCCAATACTCTCCAGCCAGGCAAGGATACACTAGAAGAGATCAAGGAGGTGTGGATACTGCTCATAATCTACGCTGCCAGCAAATCACAGCCAGAGACACGCGCGGCGCTGCTAGCCAGAGGAGGAGAGCTCCTCACCTTTGTCTGGTTGTACCTAGGGTTCTCGGGCCTTGGGTCCTTACTCGCCAAGATCGAGCTTACTGCTAAGAAGGCTTAACCTTTCGAAACCTTGTACGCCATCCATTTACCGCATGAAGATTAGGTCTCTATATCATTCTCCATACACGCTTCCTTGCTAATATTTGTCGGGTCCTTATTTTACCGTAAAAGAATTCATGCAGATACCATGCATATCCTACTGTATCATCACTTGATCATACTTTGTCAGATCATGACGCACTGATGGAGAGCACTGGGACTCCAGGTTGATCTTCTTTGATATTAATATGATGTAAAAGTACATACTTTTACTAAATATAATTTTACTACCACCTATATATTTATCTGTTCCATTTGTCATTTTTTCTATTGCTGTACAAACCACAGATAACAATAACTGTGATCGTGTGAAATATGTTATTGCTGTTCTGCTGTTGACAAAGATCGTGCATAGATAGCTCTGCTTATTTATGACAGCTACTCTACGCGTGCTTTGTACTTCGAGGGGCGGGTTGGAGCACCCTGCCAAGCAGTGGCGGAGCTTGAGCTCATTTTCAGAGAGGGCCGGTTCTAATATTCACTGAATTAGGCTAATCATTTACTGCAAAACACATTTGCATCTTTAACATCTATAGGGAAATGCAAATGGCCAGGGGGGGTGCGCTGCCCACCTTGGTCAGCACGAAGCTCCGCCCCTGCTGCCAAGGCCGTGCAATATAAATTTTTGCCTATCCAAGAAGTAGATATGTCGTCATTTCTATTGCAACTGTTCTGGAAAATTCCGGATTGAGGCACATGGAAGTAGGGGCAAAATTTCTTTTTGAACCGGCCGGTTTATTTCTTAAGGAGGGAAATAAAAACATGCATCAACTCCATCCACTTTAGTTCTTTCCATCAGGCACGCGTAGGATCCAAAGGAAGTGTATTGATTGCTGATTCATGACAAGGTCTCCGCATCAAATGCATGGAGACACTAGAACAGTGTTACTGGATCATGTACACGCTGACAATTGCTGAAAAAGAGGGTCATCTGCATTAGTGTGACGATTGCGCAAAAGCTCCATGGAGATCTCTGCTGGGTTTGAAAACTTGTTTTGAATGTGTTAGGAGTTGCAATGGTGATTTGTGAGACAGAAAAAACTTGTTTTGTATTGCACTTCACTCTTGACACGGTTGTCGCTTTGCTCTTTGTGGCTGCACAGGCTATTACCCTAGATCTACAGTATGAAGACTAAAGATGGCTCATTGCTGTGTGTCATCGTTGTAGTACTGATCTGCAACCTTTTGGAACCTTCTTATTTCTTCTAGTGAAAGGAACTTCCTAGTGAGCCCTCCTTCTTTTGCATTATTCTTTTCTCACTAATTGGAGACAAATTCAGATGTGACAATCATGACGAATGGATCAGTGATGCTTTTCATACAGCAAGAAAACACGGTATAGCTAGGTAAACAGTTTGTACCATTAATAATTTGTTTACCTTTTCTATTATCCTTGAGAAGGTACCAAGAGGTCTAATTCTAACTGCTAAATGAAATACGTGCCAACACAGGAGTACGTTGATGGGCACAAAATTAGAGTCTCTATATTCCTCCATAAAAAGCCAGAAATGATTGCCATACAGTTTTAATGCATTATTATCTCCTTTGCTACTTGAAGCTTTTACCTCATGTGGTATAAATTCTCTAATAAAAACTACAGGTAGTCTAACAAATAATTGCGCTTGCAGAGATTATTATAGGTTCCTTCCCTTTATATTTTTTTTCTTCTCTACTTGTAACAATAATCCAGACATTATTTGTCAAGGGTTAAAAAAATGTATGAAAGCCTTACAACTAATTCCTAATTTCCATGAGAAAAAAACCCTTTTAAATTGTTTTAATATGCAGTCAATCTTTACATGCTCATTAGTCTATATTGTGTTGTTTTTGGTGTAGATGTGTACATGTTATACTAGTTGCGCGATTCTAATTAACAAACGCAAGCAGAGAAAAAAAAAGATAAGAGGGTATAAAGATAGGTTTTGGTGACATAAAGAAAATTAAATGTTATACTAGTTGCGTGATTCTGACAAAGGCCAATAGAGAAAGAAAAGATAAGAGGGCATAAAGATAGGTTTGGTGACACAAAGAAAATTAGAAGAAAACTACATATCAACGGTGCCCATCCACTGATAGAGGCCTAAGATCATTTAAAAAAAAAACAAATTCTTCATTCATGGGCCAATGGCAACAACTACGGCGACAATATGACAAAAAAAAAAGAATTTCGGGGAACAATTAGATCTTTAGGACATACTCAAATCATCTAGAACTAGAACTAGACGAAATACATGTACGGAAGGCTACCGGCTACACGAAAAAAAAGAGTAAAGTACACCAGCGGTCTCTAAACTTGTTCCGGTGTGTTATCTAGGTTCCTAAACTCTCAAAATACATTTTTGGATCCCTAAACTTGTTCCAGTGTGTCACAAAGGTCCCTAATCTCCCAAAATGTATTTTTAGGTCCATAAACTTGCCGCGCGTTTTCATTCATGTCCCTAAACTCTTAAAATGCTATTTTAAATTTAAAAAGTGTTATTTTTCTACTTTAAGTTAATCTAAAAGTTATACAAAGCGCATGATTTTTTATTTAGAATGAGAACAAATTATCAATAATTATACAAAGCGCATGAAAAATATAGTTAGTTAGTAGAAAAATATTCGAGATTAGCATTGATATTTCCATGTTAAATGACAAAACTATAGTATCCACCGTTGATTTTTTTAATGATCCAATAGTCTTGATTAATCTATGATGAGTATGATTAATAAGCAGTTAATTCAGAATTAAAATGGTTTTAGTGGTAAGATTTCTAAATGAATTGGCTGAAAAATAGTTTAATAAGCAGCCCATTTTGAATATAAATTAATTAAAGGCGAATTTCAAGGATATAAAAGTTCACCTTGAGAGTTTAGGGGTCCAAATGACACGCTAAGACAAGATTAGGAACCTAAAGATGCATTTTGAGAGTTTAGTGATCTGAATGACACCTCAGAACAAGTTAAGGATCTAAAAATGCATTTTGAGAGTTCAGGGACCTAGATGACACCTCGGGACAAGTTCGAGAACCGCCCATTTATTTAACTTAAAAAAAAAGTAATTTTACAATACGTTGGTGGCCTGATCCGTTGGCTTGTTGATCACTGATCGCTGGTTGCCTCACGGAGTGATGTCTCAGGCAGGCAGGCAGGTAGGCGTTAAGGCAATCAAGGCTTGACGTTCATCTCGTCGCCGGCGGCGGCCCGGCTGACGGGGCTCTTCAATTCGCTCCGCGCAGAAGGCGAGCAGTGCGGCAGAATTTGGGAAGACGAGGCTGCGTGGCGAAAGAGCGAACTGAACCGGCAAAAGAAATCGCGATGCGTACTGGATCGATGTGATCACGGTAGGGTAAAAACAAAAGGGTTCTCATCCGCTATTCGGCCCAATATATATATTTGTTTTTCAAGGATTTGGCCCAAATATATCGGTCTAGCCGAGTGACCAGCCCAATAGAATAGCCCACGTAGCCAAATTGATTTGGTCCAGGATTAATAACTAAGCTAACATAGAGAGGGAACCAGGCCGAACCAAAGAAAGTGGATGCCCAAGCCCAAGTGAACATGGGAAGCCCAAATAAAGTTACTATAAAAATGCTATATTTATTTGGTAGCCTGTGGCATCCGAACCGATTTCGATTTGATCGTCGAGACTAGAAAGATGCATGCGAACGGAGCGGACAGGATCGGACAGACGGCTCCATGCCTCTCCGCTCCGATCCGATGCGCTGTTGGTTTCGATCGTCGCGAGACGGCAGACGACGACGGTGGTGTCGCCGGCGCTGGACTGATCGAACTAACGTAAGCATGGCCGACGACGCCTCTACACTTCTCTCCTTAATTCCTTTATTATTCGATCTTTTTCAATCCTATTCGATCGTTTCTTCAGTCTCAAGTAAATTATAGACTTGTTTGCTCAATTCTTTTAATGTTGAGATCTTGCAATGGCATTATATCAGTGTAGTTTTTTAATCCCTTTTGATTTCGGCTCAAAGGTTACGGCCCCACTTTTTACACACAAGTTATTGAAACCTGGCTTTTTAATTTCCTACTATGGTGGCCAACTTCTAGAAACTTCTGGAGTTGATTCAAGTTCTGCAGTTGTGTGTTTAAGCTCTGATTGCTCAAGAAACATTTTACTTGTAGAATGTATTACTCCAAGCTTCCCAATTTCGTCTAGAAGTTCACTTTATTTTCCCCTTCTGAAAGCTATAGCTTTTAATCACATTGATGTGTATATGCGAAAGCACCTTGTATCATCCACTAGTTCTTCGATGCAGCGGTAGCGACTTAATTTTCAATATAACATATGATCACCAGCTCATGAACCTGTGCCATGCAGCAGTTGAACTGAATCTGTTCAAGCTGTGATCAGAAGAGACAAAGTAGATGGCTGCCTCTCCGCACGCCGAGGGTCATGACTATGGCTTCCCACCCGGATTCGACACCAAGCCATGGGTGGTCCAGTTCAACCGGAGCCCTAAACCATCGCTGACCTTGATCGCGCCATTCAGTGGAAGAAGAAGCTCTCACCATCTAGACATACCACCGCTCCGAGGTAACAAAACATGTGTCGGCCAGGATGGAGATTGGTGGTCCATGTGCGACGAGCGTACCGGCGAGTGTTTCCGCATAAGCTTGGATGTCTCTACTGATCAGACTCCACAAGATGGCGTAGTCATGGCGACAATGCACAGAAACAAGTCTCTTTGGTACCGCCGCCCCGGTGACAAGTGGTCCAAGCTACACTTTGACTCTTTCACCGGCGTCTTCGTATGTGGGAGAAACAGAAGCAGGGGGAACATCCATGCTACTACCACCATGGGGTCTATGGTAGTAATCGAGACGTCGCCAATGGCGCTTTGCGTCGAGAGAACCAACATTAAGCATTATCAGACCCCATGTGTCCTGGATCATGGGGATAGCTACTTAGAGTACTTGGTGGAGTCATGTGGCGACATCTTCCTCATCCGGTCATACCTCTTCGGTCGTCCAAGAGAAGTGGTGAATCTTGATGCTCATAGATGGAATCCTTCTAGAAATGAGTGGGACGTCGTTGAAACTATTGGGGATAGAACATTTTTCCTAGGCAAAAGCTCTTTTGCAGTGTCATCGGCTAGGAGAGGAGGAACAGAGCCCAATTGTATACACATCTTGCGTCAAGGCTACAATAGTGATTTTGTAATCTACACTATATCCCTGGAAGACATGACTGTCAGGCTTAATGTTCTTGAGGGATCTGACAGAAGCCTTGAAGCGTTCTGGTTTGTGCCTAGCAGGTAATTGTTTTGATTACCTTTTATGCATGCTTGAGTTGGAGTCAAAATAACTTAAAGCTCAATAGCGCAATTTAGTGTGAACTTTAAAAGCCATTGTGCAAGTGTAAAATAGTAAAATACCATTTTGTTTATGGTCACCGACGTCTACACAGACTTAAAATGAAAACTACTCTGTTTCTGTGTGGTAACGAGCAAATATAAAGTTAGTTTTACGATTTGGCTGACCAGTTTATTACTATTGCAGAATGATTTTTTGGATTTTTCTGATTTTACATGTCTAGGAAAAAGGTTTTTCTGTTTCATCATTTTTTTTATTTTGGTCTGATTCATCATTTCATCTGCGTACTTATTTTGTAGGTTGAAGCAGGAGCCATCAACAGAATTTATTATTGAACAAAAAGAGACCAACCAAAAGATTGAACAAGAACAACACATGAATGGTGCATCCTCTAAATTGCTGGGGCCATCAAATGAGTGGAGCCAATGGTCTGATCTTCACATTGATTTGGTTGAGCTTTTTGTGCCGAAAATATCATTCATTGATTTTCTGCACCTCAGAGCTGTCTGTAAGCAGTGGAGCTCCATCTCAAGTAACAGAATCCAGCATGCTAAAGTATTGCCGCTACTCATGACTACTTGCCCAACAAGAAAGGATTCTCTTGATGTTTTTGACCTGTTGAGCCGAAAAAAGTACAGTATCAATCTAAACATTCCTGATGGAAATGATAAGGGATCGCAGATATTACGTTACTCAAAGAATGGATGGGTCATTCTATCGAGAGGCTACCATTCACTCTACATGGTAAATCCATTCAAGAGGCCTCTTAGTGATGTGATCGTTCTTCCTGCATTGGACGGACAAGGTATCAAAGGAGTGTCATTTTCTTCCGTCCCAGGATTGCCGGACTTCCTAGTCGTTGTTGTTCAGGTTAATGCACACGGTACACTTATCACAATGAAAACATGGCGATTTGGTGACAAACATTGGACAGAAAAGGTATTCAACAATGGTGTCAGATTCCTCATGGCCTCTCACAACCCTATCTTCTTTGAGGGGGACTGCTACTGCTTGGACATAAACGGTAGAATTGGAGTTTTCAAACCAGACACAATGGAATGGAGTGTTCTTGATAAACCTGCCGCGGTACGGAGTGGTGACGGCGTGCTGTCAGTCGAGCGTTGCTACAACTACCTCATTGAGTGGAAAGGGGAGCTGATCGCAATTTTCAGAGCAAATTGTTGCTCAGAAGAGGGAGCTATTGAAATGTACAAACTTGATGGTTCGAAGATGGAGTGGTCAGAGTTGGACGGTTTGCAAGATGCAGTTGTGTTCTGGGATAGGAAGAATGCCCTTGCAAGGCCACGACCCCAAGAAGATTTCTGCAATAAGATGTTCCTCCCAAACTATGCTGAAACTGATGGTGGAAGAGAGCATGCATTCTACTGCTTAGGGAGCAGAGAGTACCCTTCCTTTTGTGGCCACAAAGAGCCCATAAACGCTCTCTGGTTCGAGCCTAACATAGAATACTTCCAGTGATTAACGTGCATGTGAACATATATATATAATTAGTTACACAGTGTTTTATGAACCGCAAGAGAGTGTTATACACATGTAAGCATTGCTGTCCTGAAACATTGTTACTGCTGCATGCAGTCAGTGTTTGATGCGTCCTTGTGGTTGTGGTGTAGTAGGACTAATATAATGGAGCTATAGAAGCTTGGCCACCGTGGAGATTTTATATTTAAGATATCTGATAACTTATAACGAATTTTTTTTTATCACTAAGGCTATTCTTAGTGAGAGTTTCATCGAGAGTTTTATGGGTAATAAATTCAGTGCCACATCAACATTTTTGATGACTTGGCAAGGAGAGAGAAGGTGGGAGTTTCGTGGGATGAGAGAGGAGTTTCATCCCCTAGTTTGCAGTCTTGATAACCGTGCGATGAAACTATATATGCACTGAGACTGGCCTAATGATCTCCTATAAAGATTTAGATCACGGAAAGCCTCCTCTATCTAGCCTACAGTTAGAGCATATAAAGAGCACACTGTAGTGCAAAGTCTCCTCGCAGTTACAAGTCGTTTTTGCAGTAGTCATTTTTTTTTTTGCACAGAAAAGAGGCTAACAAAAGTTTTCTTCACTTCCCTTGGAATCTTGCTCTGAGAGATACATTTACCGCTTTGAGGACGATATGCATGGATAATGACATGCCGTCGTCTTCGATACATGTGTGTTATGTGCTTGGACGTACAGTGACACCAAAGCATTTCTCCAGTGGCAATATCAGCCACAGATATATCCTCAACGGAAGAAGACAGCATCTAGACGTACCACGTGGTTCACGGCCCCATTGAGCTGAGCACATTTTTTTGGCATCAAACACGTACAATACATTGCCTTGAATTTGTGATTAGCATGTTATTTATGTGGATTTTTATCTTTAGAATTTAAAAGGATTTGGACATTATGGACATCTCACGGCAACAAACAAATTAATCATCCACAACCAAGCATTACTTGAACATAGACAATACAGTAATGAATACACTACATATATATGTCTACCATATCACCGACGCCAAAAGACGGTTCATCATATATATAGCTGAGACAAGGCATCAGCAGCAGATCATCATATATTCATATGATCCACTAGTTCTTGAGGGTGTTGCCGATGTCGATGACGAAGCGGTACCTGACGTCAGCATTGGCGAGGCGCTCCATGGCCGCGTTGACGTAGTCCGCTCCCACCACCTCTATGTCCGCCGTCACGCCATGCTTGGCCGCCACGTCCAGCATCTCCTGCGTGTCCCTCATGCCGCCGATGCAGCTCCCCGCCAAGGCCTTGCTCCCTGCAGATTGATTTTTTACAAGCACAAGATTATTAGATTATTACTTGGAAGTTCCGATGAAACAGCTTGATTTATTGGTGAGGGCTTTACCCATGATGAGATTAAACGGCGGGATCTCCAGCGGCTTATCGGGCAGGCCGACCATGATCATCTTGCCATTGGGCTTCAGCAGACCCATGAATGGGGCGATGGGGATGTTGGCCGACACCGTGTTGATGATGCCATCCATGGTGGCAGCCGCAGCCTGCCAAAAAGACCAGCATTGCAGAGTCACAAATCCATGGAATGGTCCATCAAATGCAAATGGCAAAGTTCAATTCAGTATGCAACACTAAATTAAATGTTGTAGTTTGATCTCTGTCATGATACCTTCATTTCATCTTCGTTCTTGCTGACGACAAAGGCGTCAGCACCGAGGCGCTCCATGGCCTCCTGCCTCTTCCCCGGCGACGAGCTGATCACCGTCACCTTCGTCCCAAACGCTTTCGCGAACTTCACCGCGACATGGCCGAGCCCTCCGAGGCCCACCACGCCGACATGCTTCCCGGGCACATTCAGGCCGTGGTACTTCATGGGGCTGTACACGGTGATCCCCGCGCACAGCAGCGGCGCGCCCTGGTCCAGCGGCACGCCGTCGGGGAACCGGACCACGAACCGCTCGTGGACCACCACGTTGCTCGAGTAGCCGCCGTAGGTGACGGTGCCGTCGAGGTCCGTGGAGTTGTAGGTGAAGATGATGCCCGAGCAGTGGTTCTCGAAGCCCTGCTCGCAGCTGTCGCAGGACTGGCACGAGTTCACCATGCACCCCACGCCGACGCGGTCGCCGGCCTTGAACTTGGTCACGTTCTTGCCCACCTCCGTCACCACTCCGGCGATCTCATGGCTGCAGCCACCATGAATCAGAGGAACAGTTCAGTATGATGTTAGAAGTCAGAATTACTATACTTTGATATCATTCAAACAACTGTAGTATATGGAAAATATATAGCGAGAAAATAACAACAATGCTTGTGTATGTCACGTACCCAGGGACCATAGGGTACATGGCGTTGTGCCAATCGTTCTTGATGCTGTGCAGGTCAGAGTGGCAGATCCCACAGTATAGGATCTTTATCGCTACATCATCATCTCCGGTACTCCTGCATAATACACATATAATTTTCAGCATCCATGTATATATTTTAACAGTATGTAAAATCTGAATATCTGATACTGCAGATATGTTAATATATACCAGATTCGTACATAAATATAATCATAGCGTACATTGAGTACTCAATCAAATGATCCGGCCAGTCTGTCAATTGTCATGCAGGCAAGTCTTTTTCTAATGAATTAATTAGTTGCTTCTATATGATTTTGAATGACTCAGGTACAAAAAGCTAGGTAACGAACATGATGGTAAACCCTCGCTTTCAACGACACATAGAAAACCATCTACCAATAACTTTGTGCCACACATACAAAGAAATTCCGAAAGCGAGGTTAGTCCTGAAAAGACTGTAATTCTGGACCCATCAGCAGGCACCTTAGCCAGTTGCTTCTGTGGCCGACAGGGGCCAGTGATGTCTATGGTGATTGGGACATCCATTGTACTATTGAAAGATAACGATGGACAATGATAGGTGCTAGGACCATCTACAAACTAACAGCATCCTCTAGATAATCCGCAGACACTACTGGCTTTGCACTGATTATTATTGGCCATATGTCGAAGAATTCAGCTAATTCATGACCTATTTATATATGTTATAAGCGCTAGAGTCTTTTATTAAAAATTGCCAAAATGAAATTTCAAAAAACTATATAGTTCCCCCAAGCATGGCCTCAACAAAACATTGGCCCAATAAAATTTCATTCGGAAAAATAAAATACGCTAATGAGGTCCGTTAACTCAAGAATCAAAACAGATTCATTTTCTCCACTTTCTTCAGTGGAGAAACTGTATATTCGCAGGAACCAGTACGCGTGCAGTAAACAGAAACAAGCAACAATAAAGCTTGTTCTCAGGAGAAGAAACGTACACCACCAGATGGCCTGGCCAACAGCAAAGGGTTATATAGATGCACAGGAACGGCCACAAACGGGCAGTGTGAGTGCACGTACCATCACCATGACTTTTGACGACCCGGGCCACTAGCTACACTGTCAAACTCGTACTATGTTCTCATTCGCACCACACATGCAGGTAGCTACATGCTGCTTTGCTTGATGGACAACCTCGTAGGAAAAGCAATGCCAACTTATATTACCCGGCCTGTCTGTCCTGCCCTCACTACCTACACGTCGTTTTTGGCTTTTGGCAGCGTCCAGCTAAAGCCTTACTGGTCTGTAGTGTAACTTTGAAACATAAGTAGTATCATAGATTCATAGCAGAGATCCCATCAGATATGATTCAGTATGTACTGCAATAGCGAGGCAGAGGCAGAGCAGTGTACTGCATGCTAAAAATTAACCGGGCACTGAGCAGTGAAGTGTCACTAATTCAGTATTCACTATATCGATGGCTGTTTTTTGTCAGTTTGATGGCAAAGATCCAAAATCCGCATGCATGGACGACCTGGTGATATGATGGTGTCTCTCTCGACCCAACTGTAGCGCAAAACCGATGGCCCCCCGGCGGCAGCCAAGAACGCGAAGAGAAGCGCTAGCTGCTCCGTCTAATCAGGGCAGCCAATCGTTGGGCGCAAGGCGACGAACATGGTGAGGACAGATTGTTCGTTCCACACAGCCATGCACGTATACGTCCGGGAGAGGGGAGACGAGCACGCGCCGCCATCAGATCGGACGGCCGCCGCCGCCGCCGCCGCCGCGGCGTACAGTCATGCGGCCGGCCGGCGCGGGGGACACGCCGCGACGCCAACAAAGAAGCCGGCGCGGCGCGCCGCGAGCGAGCCCTAGCGTGAGAGCGCGCGCGCCCGAGGATGTAAGGTCTAGGAATGGAGCTACCACGAGACGAGGGATGATGATGGATCCGCTGGATCGAGACGTAGGGGCGCGGGCATGGAAATATACCTGCGAGTGATGGTGAGCGGCGCGAGGTGGCCGGACGCGTCGCGCGCCGCGAGCGCCGCCGCCTTCCCCGTGTGCTGCTGCTGCTTCGCCGCCGCCACCGTGGGTGCCATCCCTGTCCGGTCGGTCGATCGATCAAATCTAGATCGAGGTCTGGATCGGGATCCGCAAGCTTCTGGAAGGATCAGGATCTGGGCTCCTCGTACGCGTCTGCGCTGTATCCTGTGTGTTTCTGCGTTTGGGGAATGGAATGGAATGGAGGTGAAGGCGGCAGCGAGTGGGCCGCGCTTTATAGCCGGCCGGCCCGGGCCCTGGGGAGGCGGGCCCTGGTCTCAGCGGTGACGTCAGCGCGTTGCCGGCGTGAGCTAGCCGGCTAGCCCTGCCTGCGCCTGGAACGGCGCAGGCGTGTCCGGGCGAATAAACGAAGGCGCGCGAGGGTTCGGTCGTCCGGTCGGAGCATCATCGTCGGCGGAAACGTGCGGCTGGGATTCCGTTCATGTGGGGGCCGCGTGACCCGCAGTGCATGCCCAAGTGTGGATGCATGTGTGGCTGTTCCCGTGAGCCCGTAACCATCTCCACCGTGGCATATTGTAGCAAAAGGTCTGCTTCTGGAAAATATATTTGTTCACTTTATTCTGCTCCTTTTTGCGATCGAGTGGACAATGTTCACTGTTGTTGGTGTTCATCTTCAAACGGATACAAACGGCCGGACGGCCACATTTCTGGAACCGTGTCCTGGACTTTGGAACTCTCTCCTCTACGACTCCTCCAGAGATTGTACCCTAGCAACCTGCAACAGATTAAGAGTGGCATAATATAAACATGGAATGTTTCTTTTGAGTATATGCGTAGACGTGGGTTCGATTGAGCTGCTACTCGCTCTGTCCCAAATTACATTGTTTTATTTTGCGTTTTTAGATATGTGGTTTTTTTAAGTATCTGGATATGACGTATGCATAGATGCATAGCAAAATCTATTAATCTAGAAAAGCTAGAACGATCTGTATTTCGGAACGGAGGGAGCGGAGCAGTAGTCCATTTTGCTGTTTTGAACACGTCGATGGCATGTGAATGTTTGGGAGATTACTTGAGCATGGTAATCGGGAGAATACATATGAACCTGTGTGCAGAACACTACTGGAAAATGGAATTTTCCTGTGTGTGCCTTTTTTTTTTTGGGCACACACAGGGAAATTGTAATTTCCTTGCCGGTTTCTAAAGAACGCACAGGAAAATAATCATACCCACATAGAAATTCAGTTTTCCTTGTCGTTTTAGAAAGAACGCACAAGAAAATAATCAAAGACATAGGGAAATGAGTACTTTCCCTGTGGGCTTTATCCCTGACGGTTATTTCCTATCGGTTAACTGAAAGAAAAATCATTTTTTCATTTCCCTATTAGGTTTTTTAATTTTTCTATCAGTATTGTCACACTCAGGGAAATTGGAGTTTCCAGTAGTGGAAGAAGCTGAATGATGGCGTGTTATACCAGAGGGGAATGTATGGAACCTTGCTACACCGTGGAATGTTCGTCTGTACATGCATGAATCTATACAGGGAGAAGAAAATCCTGATTCATCCAACTCAGACATGAGGATGACATTTTTCCAGGATTAGTTCGGACCATTTAATGCGATAGAAACAGAGTCGTCTACTTTGCGCTAGTGAGAACTTGAGATGCGTTTTATCTCCTTCAATCCACACTCTTGTACTGCAGCGAAGATATGCTCCTTTTCTTGTCAATGTTTCGAGCTTTAGCGCAAAGTTAGTGGAGCCTTTGGTAAAGCTGGAATCCGGATCTGACTGACGCCTCTAAATCCAAGCTAGGTACCGTAGGCGCGGCCTTGATTTCCTCGCAGGCTCAAATGTTTTTGAAGCCGCATCCCAAGTACCAAGAGGCTGTTTAAGTTCGAGCCTGCCAGGCAGCTGTACAGACCCAGGCCAACGAAATTCAACGTCTGGGGAAGCTGCCTGTTCCAGGCAGTTTTTGCAAGGGTGCATGGAACCAGAGACATGCATGGAACCAAGACATGGTACCTTGGCTCCTTTCCCCTCCCCCGGCTAGGGCTACAGTGCGGAGCGTGCTCTCCCGCCGGCGAGGCCGCCGGTCCGGACCGGCTCCGAAGGCCACAGCGGCCCTTGGAGATGCGGCGGACGGCGGCTCCTCGCGGGTGAGGGGGGTTGGAATGGGGAGAGTTGGTGCTCTGGGTGGCGAGAAGGACTTGTCCTCCTCGATTCGGCCATGGAGCTTAGGTCCTAGTTTTAGTAGGTCTAGGGTTTGTGTCCTGCGCTGCGCCGGCGAGACGGCGGCGACGACGCGGCGGCGATGGAATAAGTTCTTCCGGCTCCAACCCCGTCTTGTCGATGTTTGCTCCGGCGTCGGCGAGGAGCCAGTGAAGCTCGGTCTGGACGGATCTGGAGCACCTTTCTTCTTCCTCAACAGCGGCGCGGTCGATTTCGGCGAAGGCGGCGACAACCGGGTCTGTTTCTCTTCCTCTTCCAAGTTTGATTCGCACTGGACGACCAGATATGGCTTGGAGGTTGGTCCGAGGTTCATGTGGCAAGCTCCAGAGTTGAGTTCCCATGTCGGCTTGAAGAGATTCGTCTCCGGTGGTGGCAACCATGGTCGACAACGGCGGCGCCGGCGGTTGAAGACGATGAAGGTAGTAGAAATGTCCAGGAGGGTCTATCGATGTGTTTCTAGCTTGTTCAGGGGGTTTCCTGTAAAATTCATGTTGTACTGTCCTTCTTTTTAATATAATGTTACCCCTTTTCGCAAAAAAAAAGGGTGCATGGAACCAATCAGGGACTAAACATCTGAAAAATAAAGTCTAATAAATATAAATATAAATATAAATATAAATATAAATATAAATATCCAGCATCAACGCGGATTCTGCATTTATATATATGACATTTTTATAAATGTATATATATAAAAATGTACAAGCCACATTTTATAAAAGCCATCTATATATACGAGGAACACGGAGGAGGAGCCAGCTAGAGACAAGCCACATTCCATATCCTTGGATGGATCTCCATATGGAATGCAATTTAATTATGAATAAGCTAATATACACTATATATATATATATATATATATATATATATATATATATATATGTATGTATGTATGTATGTATGTATGTATATATGTATGTATATATATATATATATGTATATATATATATGTATATATATATGTATGTATGTATGTATGTATGTATGTATGTATGTATGTATGTATGTACGTATGTACGTATGTATGTATGTATGTATGTATGTATGTATGTATAAGGAACTCGTGGAATATATGCAGTATCTGTATGCATACCCATTGCGGGCTCGACGACAAAGTGGCAACAAGAACAAAAACAGAAGCCGGCCAGAGACACGTCACATGCATTGCCCGTGGTGGAGTGGTGGGGGTTCACAAATCACACGGCCATATGGCCATTTTCGCCTCAGCATGCACTGGCCAAGGACGTACATATATAGTTTTTTTTAAAAAAAATGGTTGGGAGAATACCATATCCGTTTATATGCATGTAGGTACAGAGTCAGATCTGGGAGGGTGGTGTAGGTGGTGGACCGACCTTCTCTAGCCCCAAGTGCTATCATGCATAGCAACAGCCAACAGACGTGGTAGCGACGGCCCTGATCGACCCCCAGCCGGGCCGGCCCCCTGATCTCGACAGGTGGAAGAGAGAGAGAGAGAGACATCACGTACTGGGCGAGCGCGCGCAACATGTTTCGATCCCGACAACACGTACGGTACCACACGGGTGTGGGAGCATATGCGGTGCAGCGTCGTCGTCCCCTCTCGTGGACTTGTAGACTACGCGCGAGCGTGCGTGATTCACGATGGAGTGGAGCACGTATATACGCTGTGTAGCGCTCTCGATGGTCGACAGCACCACGTGTACGTTGTGATGGCACCACCACGTCGTCGCCTTGTTCAGACTTCACGTCGCGCCCTATGCGCATGACGCGACGAGACGGTGCCCAAGCACGCATGGCCGTGACCACGTCCTATACGTTTATATAGTTTTGTTTTATTGATTTTTTTCATTTGGTTCACAAATCGATATTAAATTAAATTAAAACAACAGTTATTTGACATGCATGGCAGCGGTCCGACACGGCCTGTGTTCGGATGCCTCGGGACAAAAAAATTGTCCCAAGAAATCTTGCATGCATGAAGTACTAAATAAAGTCTATTTACAAAATCTTTTCAGAAATGAGTGCAACTTTGCGTGACGAATCTAACGAGCCTAATTAATCCATGATTGGCTAAAGTAATGCTACAGTAATCATCCTCAAATCATACGGTCAAAGGCCTCATTAGATTCGTCTCGTGAATTTGCCAGGGGTTGTGGAAGTAGTTTTGTAATCTGACTTCATTTAATACCCCTAATTAGTGGTTAAAATAGGGTGCAAAAAATTTATCCCCCATCTGAACACAGCTACAAGCCATACAGAAATAGGCGCTAACTGGACGGGGACCGCACCGCCACGTCGCACAGCTGTCTGCATAGTCACTTATCTCTTTTTTTTCTATCTGCCAAAATAATTTATTATTCAAGTTTTTTTTGCCAAATACCACCGGTAAAGAGACGCAGACACTGACACACACCTACACTCAACCCTATGAATATATGCACGCAAATCCTATCCATATGAGCACGTTCGAGAGACGGCCGCATGTTCCGATCTTCCGTTGTTCCGATCTTGAGATTGACGATGCCACCATAGGCGCCTCATTGTCGACGGGCATGTCGCCTACCACTGACCCTACCAACACCCGCACACAAACTCTACCCCTGTGAGCACCTTCGAGAGACGGCCGACTGTTCCGATATTGAGATCAACAAATTCACCACAAATGTCACGCTGTCGACGGAATGTCGCCTACCACTAAAAAATAGTGGCGGTTAAAATAAACCCAAAAAATGTGATACCAGTGCTGAGTCAGAGACTCATACGAAGGTGGACATGTTCCATCGCAAGAAATCTAACCAACTAAGCTACACTTAGTTCGTACTAACTATTGACTTTAACTCCAAAAATAGAAATAATAAGAGTCATCTCATCTAATCTAAGAATATATTAGACCTCGAGTGAATAAGCGTACCTTAGTTGGTTAGGTCCTTATGGTGGAACCTATCCACCCGAGTTCAAGTCTCCGACTCGGCACGGTGTCATATTTTTCTGCATTTATTACAGGATTTAACCGGCGCTTTTCTTTCAGTGGTAGGCGACGTGCCTGTCGATAGCGAGGTGCATGTGGTGACTTCATTATTTTCAAGATCGGAACAGCCGGCCCAGTTTTTTGGAGGTGCTCATAGGTAGGGTTTACGTGCGTGTATTTATAGGGGTGAGTGTGCGTGCGCGTGTAAATGTCTGCGTTTGTATGCAAGCAATGGCGGATCTAAGGGGGGCTGGGGGTGGTGCTCCAGCCCCCTCTACTCCAGTAGTGCCCATAGAGCACCCCCTCTAGAAAATTTTATCCATGAGTGAAGAGGATGAAGAAAAAGAGGGAGAAGAAAAAGAGAAATAGGAAAGAGAGAAGAAAGAAGGAGAAAATGAGCCCCCTTAATCCTAGCTCTGGATTCGCCGCTGTATGCAAACAGGCATTAACAATATACCAGATCTACGGTGAAGGATTTCTTCGTGGTGCATGCAGTATCCACGAGGCCAGACCACAAGATACACAAGGATTTCGTGCTTGTGCCCCGTGCAAGTGGTGGCAAACACACAAGGCGTTCTCTCGCGTCGCGCGAGTCGTGACCGCTCTGCCCGCCGATGGGGAAATGGTTTTTGACGGTTGGCGTCTGGCCACCGGCCGAGGGCGACATTTCCGGCCTTCCGTTTCGACTGTTCACATGGTGCCGATGCATGACTAGACCAAAGAAAGGAATTAGCCACAGGCTCGTTTGGACGTGTGTATGGACAGGACCTTTGGTCGTCAGTGTAAACTATGATCATTCTCAATGGGAAATATGCATCTAGAGCTATCAGGAGAAGATATCTTCACGACAACGGGCATGCATTTTTTTTTTTGCATCAGCACTAACCACATGAACATGTCCGTCCATATATATCACAATTAAAAACTAAAATTATATATCTCTGTGTCGCCTAGCCATGTGGTGTCTAGCTAGCCATGGTAGCTAGCGACGGCAGTGGCCCCTGATCGGGACCGGCGATAGGCGCCGCTACCGCCGTGTGTGGTGATATCTGGTGCAAGGTGTGGTTCCAAACTAACGGACCCGTACGTGTTCGATCGGCACGTGTTCGCACGCGCTAGCGTGCGTGATTCACGACGGAGTATATGTACGCTGTATCCCTCACTCCACAGTTGATAGTGACTCTGTAGATAGTGACGATGATGGCAGCATATCAACATCAGGGGCAGAGCTAGGATTTCGACATGGGGAGCCATCACTATCGGAAATCGCCTCGCTGCCGTGTGCCGTCGCCTTTGCCGTGAGCTAAAATGCGAGCACACGGCAAAGGACCTATTTGCCGTGTGCCAGCCCAGAGGCTCACGGCAAACTCGCAACTCACGGCAACAAGCAGCTTTGCCGTGCGCCTCGAGGGTCCAGCCCTCGGCAAAGACAGAACACACGGCAAAACACGGATTTGCCGTGTGCCTGACGCCCGGCACACGGCAAAGGAGACGTCACAACATAACGGCCATCTGCCGGCGCCCTTTGCCGTGAGCTGCTCGGGGGACACACGGCAAAGTCAAATTTTGCCGTGTGCTGCTCGGGGGACACACGGCAAAGCCAAATTTTGCCGTGTGTCAAAAAAATACACTCGGCAAAGAAATTCTTTGCCGAGTGTTTTTTGAAATGCACTCGGCAAAGAAATTCTTTGCCGAGTGTTTTTTTTACACTCGGCAAAGCTATAATTAAAACCACATTTTGAAGTAGTAAATCAATTCAAATTAAAAAGTTTTGAACTACAAAGTTGTATAACTTCTCAAGATGTAGAACTTTTAGTTTGGTCATTTCTTCATTCGACAAATTCATATGAATATTGTTCACAAAATCTAAAACTCTCGTAGAGTTTCCTGAAACTATAAGAGAGATCTATAAGATTTGTAAACAATGTTACTCTCACTACATCGGATGAAGAAATGACATATATCAAAGTTGTAGATCTTCATAAGTTATACAACTTTGTAGTTTAAAACTTTTTAATTTGAATTTGTTTTGCTAATGAAAAGTACGTTTGTAGTTCTCAAAATTTGAAATTTGAGTTTTTTCAAACGACCTCAGATGAAGAAACATTCAAAATAAGAGTTGTAGATCACAAAAAGTTACAAAACTTTGTAGTTGACAACTTTTTTATTTGAAATCATCTTGTCAACGATAGCTAAGTTTGAATGTTCTCAAATTTGAAATTCAAATTTTGTAAACGACCTCGGATGGAGAAACTACCAAAACAAGACTTGTAGATTTCAAAAAGTTATGGTAGGAATCAGAAGATTTTGTAAACGACCTCGGATGGAGAAACTACCAAAACAAGACTTGTAGATTTTGTAGTTGACAACTTTTTAATTTGAAATCATTTAGGGTCTCAAACAAGCAATTTACACTCAGTTTAGTATAATATGGTAGGAATCAGAAGAGTTTCTAGTCACAAGTGAGAGTGTGGTGCAGTGGTAGAGGAGGTCACGCGCGAGGGAGAGGTCACGAGTTCGAATCCCGCCAACCGTGTAGCGCGCGAATTTTCCGTGAAAAATGGGCATGCATTTTTTTTTTGCATCAGCACTAACCACATGAACATGTCCGTCCATATATATCACGCACGGTTTTGATCCCATCATGCATTGCATGCATGGTTTCACAATCTCTATACTCCTAAAACCAAATGTCGCTTTTTTCTGTCCGTCGTAGGTCCTTTTGACCTCTTGGTTTTTGTCCGCCCCCGAGCGCCCCTACCGACGCCCGCGCCCGCATCCGTCGCTCCGTGAAATCTTCGGTTTCCTCCATCACCTGGCGCATTCGGCGCCCCATCCTCCTCTCTCGCATGCATCCCGTGTTTCCATCCAGCAATCCCCTGTTCTCGTCGCAGCCTTTCCTCCTGCTCTCGTCGCGGCCACCTCTTCCTGTTTCCACCCGTCAACCCCTCCCCGATGCCACGCGCGGATGCGCCGCCGCCCCCTCAGATCCACTGCACGCCTCCACCCCACGCTAGAGCAGGCTACAGATTGGAGATCCATTCGTAGTTTTTCAAGGGAGAGTGAAGGAGAAGGTCTTCTCGTGGGTGCCCATGGAGAAGGGGCGGTGGTGCCTCCCCATGGAGATCGAGGCCGCCGGCTGGTGCTCTGACGCCGGATGCGACGGCCTCCGCGCTGCGTGACGACGATGGAACTCGGTTTTCGTTGCTGAAGTACCGTCAACAGGACGGCGTGGGCGCAGATTGCGAATGATGGATTGATTGATGACGTGCCACCTCAAACCTTTTGCCGTGACGAATTTTGCGTCAGCGGGCACTCATGGAAAATGTTTCACGCTCGATTTCCTGACAAAAGCTTTTCTGACTTTTGGGAATTTTGCTATTCTTATTACGCTCCTCGCAGCTTTGCTCTTCGCCATCGATTTATTTCAACGGGTGGAACAAAAATGAGTCGCTCGCAAATCTTTGACTTGCCCGGTTCGTCTGCGCAAATAAAAATTGAAGATACTTGTGAAGAAGATCACGACTACTGTTTTGCCTATCGACCCTTCAACCCTAATACCCAAGTTGGCCGTCAGGGTTGCATGATTGAGCTTCCCTTTTGAAAAACTCTTCTTGATTCATGAGTCTTTCCAAAATTCGTGCAGCTTCCCTTTTTGGAAAGATTCATGAATTGAGAAAGCTAGAGAAAACTGGAACTCTCTTTGGCTTGCAAGTTGAATCATGTAACTTNGCCTTTCCAAAGAATTTCCCAATGTGTGTGTGCTCCCTTGCCAGACGGGTCTATAAAAGGCGAACCTTCCTGCCCCCGCACCTCTGCTCACAAACCTTGCCGGTAGCAACCAGCCCATACCAAACGTGCAGTGCCTCCACACAACAAAGGGATCTTCTAATTACTTAGCCAAGACCAGAGCCATGTAGTATTGTGGTTGTACGGAAAATCCCGGGTGGTTCTCCATGTTCCAATTAATCAATGTGGTCTTGGTTTAACGTTCTCATAAGATCATTAATATGTATATATAAAAGATATCACAAATTATTATCTTCACATTTAGTGTAAACCAATCCCAAGTATAGCAACTAAGCAATGCTACCCAACATGAATATTAAACCCAGGTTATCAAGGCATGATTAAAGAAAACTAGTCATCCTTAGCATAGGACCCATCCTGATTATAAGCATGCAAACAATAGCGTAACTATAATGTGAAATGTGCATGTCATATGGTTATTAGGACGAAAAGTATGATCAAGAATACACTTGCCTTAAATCCAGCTAATAAATGCTACTGCTCAGGGTCTTCTCAACTTAATCCTCAAATACCGAGAACGATCCTCGAAAACCACAAACGATCCTCGAACTCCTCAAAAGTTGCACCTCCTATACGCATCACGGGGCACATACAAAAAATAATACAACAAATAAGTAACAATACACCAAACATCGGCAACAGTACAAAAGAACAGCGTAAGGCTAAAGTTCAAGTCCTTACAGTCACGTGAGTGAAAGAATCACTGTAAATGGAGTTAAAACGACCAAGATACGGCTAAAACGGGGATCCAGGGGCTTAACTGCGAAGAACAGAAACTTTCAGGGATTAGATTGAAAGAAACTGAGGGCTAAAACATAATTATGTATATAAACTTGGGGGCTATCTTAGAAAATGAAAGGGCTGGACGGCGGGTAAGATAACCTGAAAGAACAGGGGGGTAAACAGAAAAACTAAGGGCATCATTGTAAATACTTTTACACATAGTATGGACGGCGGGTAAGATAACCTGGAACGTATGGAACCTTGCTACATCGTGGAATATCATCTATATACATGTACTCCCTCCATACTCATAAAACAAGTCGTTTAGGACAGCGACACGGTCTCCAAAGCATAACTTTGACTTCTTATTTTTTATAAAAATACTTATTAAAAACTAATATATGTATACTTTTATGAAAGTATTTTGCAAGACAAATCTATTCATGTAGTTCTCACATTTTCAAACTCAACAACTTAAAAGTTATTCATGTTTTATATTCCCAATGTTTGACTGAAATCTTGTCCAAAACAACTTGTTTTATGGGTATGGAGGGAGTATGAATCTATACAAGGAGAAGAAACTCCTGATTCATCCAACTCAGACATGAGGGTAACATTTTTCAAGGATTAGTTCGGACCATTTAATGCGATAGAAACGAAGTCGTCTACATTGCCCTAGTGAGAACTTGAGATGTCTTTTTTTATCTCCTTCAATCCACACTCTTGTACTGCAAAGCGAATGCTCTTTTTCCTGTCAATATCTCGAACTTTAGAGCAAAGTTATTAGTGGAGCCTTTGGTAAAGCTGGAATCCGGATCTGGCTCACGCCTCTAAATCCGAGCTAGGCACCATAGGCGCGGCCTGAATTTTTTTTTCTTAGACCAGTCTCAGTGCAAGTTTCATCGCACAGTACCTAGACTCGAAAACTAGGTAACCATGCTGAGAGTTTCATGAAGATGAAACTCCTCTTATATTTAATGAAAGTCCTTCTTTCTCTCCTCGCCATATCAGCAATATTGATGATTTGATATAAAATTTAATGCCATAAACTCTTCGTGAAACCTATTAAGATTGGCGTTACGAATTCTAATGTTTTTGAAGCCGCGTCCCAAGTACCCAGAGGCTGCTTGGTTCGAGCCTGCCAGATGTACAGCCATGCAGCAATCTAGACCTGCCAATGAAATTTAACGTCTGGACAAGCTGCGTGTGCCAGACTTTTTTTTTTTTTGCGACGGTGGAACCAATCAGGGCTTAAACCTCTGAAAAATAAAGTCTAGTAAATATATATATCCAGCATCGATCAACGCGGACTCTGCCATCTAGATATATGACATTTTTATAAATGTATATATATAAATATATATACACACGCCATATTTTTATATCACATTTTTATAAAAGCCATCTATATAGGAGTATGTGAGGAACACGGAGGAGGAGCCAGCTAGAGACAAGCCACATGGTGATTTCCACCAGGCACACTTCTACCCAAATCCGGCCCTAACCACGGACAGCCCATCTCATATCCATGGATGGATGGATCTCCATATGGAATGCAATTTAATTATAAATTATACACACCACATATGTATATGCAAGGAACTTGTGGAATATATGCAGTATCTGTACGCATACCCATTGTGGGCTCGACGACAAAAGTGGCAAAAAAAAGAAGCCACAGACACGGCACATGCATTGCCTGTGGTGGAAGTTCACAAATCACAACGGCCATGGCCATTTTCAGCTCAGCATGGACAAGAACATACCAACCCATATCGATCCCCCACGGCTTAATCTGGTCCAATCCTGTGCGGCTGTGCCTGCACCTGCAATTTTCTTTTTTTGAGGGGGTCAACGGGGGGATGATCATCCCCACCTGATTCATTACCACTGATTCCGGGCATGCCAGTAATGGACAGTGCAGTGCACTGAGTTCAAGCTGGACGGGCCAGCAGATCAGGTTACAACAGAGGGAGAGAAGAGTAGCTATGTGATTCGAAACCTATTACACCAGACGTCTACTGCTTCATGATCCTTGGATGAGAAGCGATGGTGCCAGAGATGGCAATCCTCCTAGCAGTCACGAAGGAGGCACTCCAGGCTCGACGAGGCGCCCTGGAATATCACATCGTTGTGGTGCTTCCACAGTCGCCAACCACAGAGAAGAAGCATCGTGTGCAGCTGGGAAACCTGGAGATGGCGAAACTAAGTGAAATGAATCGAGCGAAGGAACCGCCGCGGGTGGCCACCTGATGTGTAGCCAGAACTGCTCTGCGAAGGGGCACTGGGAAAACAAATGTGCGGCAGTCTCTTGGATCTATATACAAATGTCGCAGGTTGTATCGTCGACAATGTTCTTGTGCTCTAGGTTCCGTTTGCATTGGAGCCGATCCTGCAGGAGCAGCCAACCGAAGAACTTGACCCTGGGAGGGGCTTGGCTGCGCCATATGCACTGAAATCTACTGCCAGGAGTATCGCTGTTTGTGGAAATGCGATAGATGAGAGCCGAGTGGAGACGGCGTCCAGGGTGCTCTAAGCAGCAGCGTCGTACATATCCTCCCGTTCCTCGAGGGACACCTGCTCAAGGTAGGCCGACAGCTCCTCCCGCTCTATCATTGCCTGAGCACTGAGACGCGGGACGAGCACAGATGGTAAGCCTCCATCCATCACTTGTCTGACCGTGATTTCTAGCGTCCTGCACCTGCAATTCTGCTTGCATATATAGGCTTTTTAAAAATATAAAACGATTGAAAAAATTCCATATCCGTATGTATGCGTGTAGTGACAGAGCCAGATGTGGGAGGGTGGTGTAGGTGGTGGACCGACCTTCTCTAGCCCCAAGTGCTATCATGCATAGCAACAGCCAACAGCCGTGGTAGCGACGGCCCTGATGGACCCCGGCCCGGCCCTATGATCTGGACAGGTGGGAGAGAGAGCCTCTCGTAGACAGACTACGCGCGAGCGTGCGTGATTCACGATGGAGTGAGCACGTATACGCTGTGTAGCGCTCTCGATGTTCGACAGCACCACCGTACGTTGTGATGGCACCACCACGTCGTCGCCTTGTTCAGACTTCCCGTCGCGCCCTGTATATGCACATGACGCGAGACGAGACGGTGCTGAAGCACGCATGGCCGTGCGTAGACCACGTCCTACGGTTTACATAGTTTTGTTTTATTGAATTTTTTTCGTTGGGTTCATCGGCCACCAATCGATATTAATTAAAACCAACAGTTATTTGACATGCATGGCAGCGGTCCAACGCATACAGAAATGCGGAGTACTCCCTCCGTCCCCGGAACAAAGGGCATTCTGAGTTTGTTCTAAATCAAACTTTTGAAGGTTTGACTAAATTTATAGAGAAAAATATTAACATTTAACAAATCAAATAAATAAAATATAAAAATTTATTTCACTATGAATCTATTGGTACTCATTGGATGTCATAAATGTTATTATTCTTTTCTAAAAAGTTGGTCAAAGTTCATCTAGTTTGACTTAGACAAAACTAGAATGTCTTATATTTCAGGACGGAGGGAGTAGGTGTTAACTGGATGGGGACCGCACTGCCACGTCGCAAAGCTGGGTGCATAGTCACTTTTCTCTTTTTTTCTATCTGCCAAAATAATTTATTATTCAAGTTTTTTTTTTTGCCAAACACTGGTACAGACGCAGAGACTCACACATACCCACGCTTCCTCACAGCTATGAATCACTATCGGAATCTCCTTCTTTGCCATGTGCCAGGGGCACACGGCAAAGCCCCAAATACATGCGGTAAACCTCTTTGCCGTGTGCTATTTGACACACGACAAATTTTTTTGCCGAACAGAAACAAATTTGAAAAAAAATAGGGAAAGTTTTTTTTACAAAAAATTCGCGCGCTACGCGGCCGGTGGGATTCAAACTCATGACCTCTCTCTCGCGCGTAACCTCCTCTACGACTGCACAAAACTCTCACTTGTGTTTAGATTATGTTTTGATTCCTCTCATATTATACTAAATTGAGTGTAAATTGCTTGTTTGAGGCCCTAAATGAATTCAAATTAAAAAGTTATCAACTATAAAGTTTCATAACTTTTTGAAATCTGCAATTTTGATTACGGTAGTTTCTCCGTCCAAGGTCGTTTACAAAATTTGAATTTCAAATTTCAGAAAATTCAAACTTAGTTTTCGTTGACAAGATGATTTCAAATAAAAAGTTGTCAACTACAAAGTTTCAAACTTATTGTGATCCACAACTCTCATTTTGGCTATTTCTCCATCCGAGGTCTTTTGAAAAAAACTCAATTTTCAAATTTGAGAACTACAAATATACTTTTTGTTGACAAAATTAATTCAAATTAAAAAGAGTTCAAACAAAGTTGTATAACTTCTGAAGATCTACAACTTTATGTATGTCATTTGTTCATCCAACATAGGGGTAGTAACATTGTTCACAAATCTTATATATCTCTCTTCTGGTTTCAGGAAACCATACGAGAGATATAGATTTTGTGAACAATGTTACTATCATTTTGTCGAATGAAGAAATGACCAAACTAAAAGTTATACATCTTGTGAAGTTATACAACTTTGTAGTTCAAAATTTTTTAATTTGAATTGATTTACTACTTTAAAATGTGCTTTGAATTATGGCTTTGCCGTGTGCCACAAAAAAGCACACGGCAAACTATGACTTTGCCGTGTGCCAAAAAAAAACACACGGCAAAGTATGGATTTACCGTGTGCCAAAAAAAGCACACGGCAAAATATGGCTTTACCGTGTGCTAAATCTTTGCTGTGTGCCAAAAAAACACACTACAAAGAGGCTCTTTGCTGTGTGCCCGATAGAAAGCACACGGCAAACAACCGGGCACACGGCAAAGTATGAGTTTCCGGTAATGAATATACGCACGCAAACCCCACCCATATGAGCACATTCGGGAGATGGCCAGATGTTCAGATCTTTGGAGTCATAGGCGCCTCATTGTCGACGAACACATCGCCTAGCACTCACCATACCAACACCCGCAGACAAACCCTACCACTATGAGCACCTCCGAGAGACGGCCAACTGTTCCGATATTGAGATTAATGAGAAGTCACCATAGAAGCCTTGTTGTCGAGGGCATGTCGTCAACACTAAAAAATTGCACCGGTTAAATCCTAAAATAAACCAAAAAAGTGTGACACTAGTGCCGAGTCAGAGACTCGAACGGAAATTAATGGGCAGGTTCCAGAAATCTGACCAACTAAACTACACACTACTAGAAAACCCTCTATCGGTCACCCCCCTTTGGTACCCATTTTTTAAGACCCGGTACCAAAAGGGTCATTGGTACCGGGTCTAAACTTAGTAGCCCCCGAGGATCCTTTAGTACCGGGTCATAACACCACCCGGTACCAAAGAGTAACCTTTGATACAGGGTGGTGTTACGACCCGGTACTAAAAGAGCTGACAACCTTTGGTACCGGGTGATAACACCAGCCGGTACCAAAGGCCCACCCTTCAGTACCGGGGCGTATTTTCACCCGGTACCGAAGACCCCGAGCCATTATTTATTCTCCTTCTCTCCATCCGACGAAATCCTATCCTTATCTCTTACTCCTCTCTCTCTCTCTCTCGGTTGGATAGCAGGAGCGGAAGTGGCGGNGGTGATCGCCGGGCAATAAAGCTAGCTCGATGGTAGATCGTCGCTCCGTCATCTTCCCCGACTCCATCAAGGACTGCGCTACGCATCTGGAGGGTATCAGCTTTTTTGCTGAGACTCACTCCACCACCACCGCCGCCTCCGACTCCACCATGACGCCTGACGTTTTTGCTGAGACTCACTCCACCACCACCGCCGCCTCCGACTCCACCATGACGCCTGACGTACCAACGCCGACCAGCCCCACGCTGACTTCATCACCGATTTCCTCGTCAATCATCGCCCCGCTCCAGCAGCAGCTCGATGAGATCTCCATCAACGACCAGGTTCCGGGCCTGGCCACTCGCCGAAGAATCCCTCCCCCGGATGAGCTTCTCGCCGGGTTGGATCGTGTCCAAGACACAATCGCCGAGTGCATCTCCATGTCGGAGGAGGCCCTGCGCCGACCCCGCAGAGTGCTTCCGCTCGGGTTTCGCAACGCCTCGTCGATATACTCGGATCAGGTCCAAGAAGACATGTCTCAGATCCGATCTGAGGTCCCACCCCAGCCCGCCCAGTCTCCGGATTGCGGCGAGTTCCAGGTCGCCACCAGCGTGCTCTTGCCGGCCCTGGCCGACTCGAGCAACAACTCAAGCTACACCACGCCTCTGGGGCGTGAAGTCTTCGTCTCCGAGGATTCCGTAACTCGGGACGGAGAAACCGACTTGGCCAGAGATCGCCGACAAGAGCGAAACCAAGGCCGAGCCTGACGGCGCACCGAAGAAGCCGCCCTGCCCCTAGCAGCGGCCGGAAACGTTGCACCTGCTGCAGTTCCTGGTGATCCCGCAGCCGCTGCTGCTGCCGGTGCACCTGCAGCCGCCGTACCAGCCGGAGAGATCCCCCCTGGGTCTCCACAACGACGGTACCGATCGAAGGTTCTCCGGTAGTGACACTTAGTTCGCAGTAGCTATTCATTTTAACTCCAAAAATAGAAATAAAAAGAGTGTCGTCTCATCTAATCTAACAATATACCGGACCTCGAGTGTAGCAAAATGCAAGCAGGCATTGACTGTACGGTGGAGGCTTTGTGCTTGGTGCATGCAGTAGCCACGAGGCCAGACCACAAGATACACCAGGATTGCGTGCGCGTGTGCCCCGTGCAACTGGTGGCGAACACACACGGCGTTCTCTCGCGTCGCGCGAGTCGTGACCGCTCTGCCTGCCGATGGGGAAATGGTTTGAGGGATGGCGTCTGGCCAGCGGCCGAGAACGACCTTTCCTGCCTTCCGTTTCGACTGTTCACATGGTGCCGATGCATGACTAGACCAAAGAAAGCAGCCACGGGGCTCGTTTGGACGTGTAGGGGACGGGACCTTTGGTCGTTGTCAGTGTAAACTATGGTCATTCTCTATGGAAAATATGCATCTAGAGCTATCACGAGAAGATTCAGATCTTCGACTTTTTTCGAGAACGTATCGGGCATGTATATATTTCATCAAGAAGGTTGATTGATACAATGGCACGAGAGGATGTTTTTCACCATAACATAAAAAGAAGCTGCGCGCTTGAGATTCAGTTTCATCATGTGATGAGGACGATGGTGCTTTTCACAAAGGTCGCTTTGCTGAAACGATGGCTTGTGTGGATCTCAGGCATATGGATAGTACAATTCAGATTAATTTCCTGATTAGTCTCTAAAGTAACTTATTAAGTTGCCTCCATCATGATGTCTGCGTAGCGCCCGCCCCTGCTCTCTGCGCCTCTTGCTTGACACGGTATACTCTAAGTTCAAATCCAGGTCCGCTATTGAGACAAGCCATATGGTTGTCACGACTCACAATGCGATGCGGTCACAATTTAATATCTTCACGATAATAGGCATGCATTTTTTTTCTGCCTCAGCACTGACCACACCGAACATGTCCGTCAACAACCCACATGGTTTTGGTCTAATCCTGCATTCATGCATGGTTTCACAATTAAGGGGGTGTTTAGTTCACCCCCTCTCTCCTCCATTTTGTATAATACGTGCTTCCCAATACATTTTTTCCTCTTTGTGGCACGCGGCCCAATGCATAAAAACACTATGCATAACAACATCCAAACATCCCATAAACGTTAAAATTATATCTCTCTCTGTCGCCTAGCCAAGTGGTGTCTAAAGCTAGCCATGGTAGCTAGCGACGGCACAGTGGCCCCTGATGTGGCAACGACGACGGTAGCGGAGCGCCGGAGCGTGTGGAGACGATCGAGCAAGGAAACTGCGCCGCTAGCTGGCTGCACGCGGCATGCTATCTGGTGCAGGTGGTTCGAAATTAACGGACCCGTACTGTGTTCGACTGGCACGTGTCCGTACGCGCTGACGTGCGTGATTCACGACGGAGTATATGTACGCTGTATCGCTCACTCCACAGTTGACAGTGACTCCGCAGATAGCGACGATGATGGTAGACCACGTCCGACTCTTATCAATTTATTAATAATATCTCAGTACATATCTCTGAACAAGTTTTATGCGGTCCATCATAATTTTGCAAAGAAACCCTGCTCTCTCCAGTCTCCACAAATCAATCAACCGTCTACTATACCTCTTAACCGCAAAAACTTACGCGCTGCATGCCTGTCATTGGCCAGTGGAGCTCGCCCTTCGTCCTCCTCCCACGTGTAGCACGGACGGCCTCCAAGGCTCTTATATAAAGGCCGACTGAAAGTAGATGTTAAATTTGTTTCGGAACAGACAATTGTTTGTGGGATAATTGTTCCAACACTTGGAACAATACATGAAATAAATGTTAAAGAAATAATGATTTGTTTCAAAAAAATAAAAATGGAAAAGTTAAAAAAAAAGTTCCACGGCCGACGCCGCCGGCGGTCACCGCAGCCACAGGCGAGCTCCACTTCCGGGCATCGTGCCCACGGGCGAGACGTCACGGCCGTGGGTGAGCGCCGCCGGCGAACGTAATGACCATGGGCCATTCCTACAAGCAACGCTCGGGCAAGTTGGAAGCAACGCGAATCGGCCATGCCCTTAATTCCTTATACGCCTCAGCGTGGTTGACTCAAGCACAGCAATGCCGATGCCGGCCAACCATGCGTTCCACTTGGATTGAGCAACTTGACCACACCTACTAACACATGCATCCTACGTGCCTGACGTGCCGCTTGCGAAACCAAGTAGTTAGGGGTGGACACAATTTCCCAAACTCGAACCCGATCCTGAGTTGCCCAATCACTATTTCGGGTATGAAGTCTAGAAACCCAAATTAAATTCAGAAAATTCAGGTATTCACCACCGGGACCTGAATTTCCCAAATTACCCTATCTCTAGTAAAAATTCAATATCCTCAACATTGCAAGAAACTTGTTCTTACTTTCTATTCCTAGATTTGTTCAGTTCCCCATTCCCCAATACAACTTAATGTGTCCCTTCCAGTAGTAGCATCCACATGTCGTGGCAGAAGGTTCCTAGCTAGGTATAACCTTCTATTTTCAATAAATAAAACACAGACGTTCCCAGCTCCATAATAATTTAATCAGTTTTTACAAGCGGTTTTGGTAGCTCCATAACTATCAATGTATTGACAACCAAAATTGCCACGAGGATTGCAGAAGATGGCGCAAGGAGCAAGAAAGAAGATGGCGTGAGAGTTAGGCTAGCCCAGACCGGTCTGACCGGTTTGGGGAACCGGTCAGACCGGTTGCCCTTTTTATAATCCGAGTAGGACTCTTAATTTGGGATTCCGAGGATGTAACGAGTTGTAACTTGGTTTCCTTGCGGGACAAGACCTACCCTCCCTATAAATATAAGGGGATTCGGCCGATTGAACACACAACAATCGAATCTATCAAAATTTACTACTTTTTATCCTTTACTTTTTTGCATCTCCAAACCCTAGCTTTTCCAACCCTACTTGCTGTTCTTCCTGCGTCTCTGCGACGTTTGAAGGCGTCCTAGGTGGCCTGCCGACCCTAGGGCACCCCTGACGACGTTCTCCCTGACGGATCTTTCCGGGAGGCGTTTTTAGGGTTCGCTGCTGCTTTCCTGGAGGAACCGGTCTGACCGGATCCTGGGACCGGTCTGACCGGTCTGCGCAGGGAAGTCGCGAGCACCCCGTTACCTGCTGCGCGATCTAACGCTCTCATGTGTTGACCTGATTTCTGCGTCAACATACTTTTGGCGACTCCGCTGGAGAATTGGAGATCTGGTTCGTGCAGCCGATCAATCTAATTCTATCTAGATGGGTGCCAACACCGAGTTCGATCTAGAGAACATCATCACCATCAAGGATGACGAACTCTCTGCTGAAGACCGCCAAGGACTTGAAGAGTACTTGAAGAAGAAGGCGAAAGAAGAACGCATCTACTACTTGTCGCACTTCAAGAAAGACCGCAAGGGCGTGGTCTCCAAGATCAAGGAAGTAGATCCATCTGCTACATCTTCAGCGGCATCTCCTAAGGTACAATCCGACGAAAATTCTCATGAAGTTTTCCTTAAGTACATGGAGGATAAATTGGTCGAAAACAATGTTAATTTGGTTAATTGGATGATGAAAAAGCGTTTAGAATTGGAAGGCAAACAGCCCTTGGCTGAACAACCTGTCGTCGATCCTAGTTTTTTAATTCCTAAGATTCCTATAGTGCCTGATTTTAAAACATCGGTAGCAAAGCCCGTAGAGCAACCTATATATGGTATGCCGTTGAATTATTTTGAAGGTCAATCTGTTACACCATCTAATCCAATGATTACTCGGCCTGCTGCACCTCAGCAGTTTGCAACTTTACCTAATTCGGTTAATCACGGCCGAATTAACAATGAAGTTGTAAGTTTTACCCCGCAAAATCCGAACTATGGATATGCTGTACCCCCATTAGTGCAAAATTTATTTTCACAAGGCCCAGTACCTTACGAACTTTTCGGAAGGTTCGGCCAACAGATGCAAGGGCAGGTGTCGGCCAATCAATCTGGCCAGCACCAACCGGTCAGACCGGTCGCCGTGACCGGTCAGACCGGCCCTGGAGGGTCTGATGCGGCCAATCAGATTGTGCTGTATCAACCGATCAGACCGGTCCCGGTAGATCAGATTCGGAGAATTTAATTTCTACTCCCGTGCAAAATACTCAACAGCCAGATTCTCAGGATAATTCATTGGAGTATTTAGATAAAATATTTTCTAAGTACAAACTTATTTGGCTTCAGCTCTTAAAGAGAATTTGGGAGTAGATGTTAGGGATAAGGCTAAATTGTACCAAAAGCCTTATGTTCCTCGATTCGATTTAATTCCTTTCCCTACTGGTTTTAGACTTTCTGATTTTGTTAAGTTTAATGGGGAGGATTCTAAAAGCACTTTTGAACATGTAAGTCAATATATGGCGCAACTAGGCGATTTTGGCTCTAGTGAGGCGTTAAAAGTGCATTTATTTTCTTTGTCTCTAACTAGTACAGCTTTCTCGTGGTTTGCATCATTAGCTCCTCATTCTATTACTTCATGGGAACAGTTAGAACAAAAATTTTATGATCACTTCTTTTCTGGCAGTAATGAGCTTAAATTGTCATATCTCACATTGGTTAGGCAGTCGCGTGATGAAACGGTTAATGATTATATTAAACGTTTCTGTGACACTAAAAACCGTTATTTTGGTGTTACTATTGCCGAAAAGGATCTTGCTGATTTGGCTTTTAATGGTTTACGATCTCATATCAAGGAAAAATTAGAAAGCTTTGAGTTCTATAGTGTAAACCAAGTGCATCAAAGAGCTTTGGCTGCTGAAAGCCGAAGCAAAGATTTAAAAGAAAGCCATAGAACTCATCGGGCTAATGTGCATAATGTAGAATGTGATTCTAGTAGCTCCGATGAAGAATCTCATGAGGTGTTGGCTGCTGAATTTGTATGGCCAGCATCCAATAAAGCTTTTACTTGCACATCTCTTAAGCCGACTCATAGGAATCGGCAAGAGGAAATGAAGTTTACCTTTGATGTATCCAAATGCGATAAGATTTTTGATGAATTACATAAGAATGGATATATCAAATGCTCTTTTAATATTCCATCACCTAAGGAGTTAAAACGGCGTGCTTATTGCAAATTTCATAATTCATTTTCTCATGCGACTAATGATTGCAATTTCTTTTGTCGACAGATTCAATCGGCTGTAAATGATGGACGATTGATTTTGAATGAGATGCAAGTTGATAAGCGCCCGTTTCCAGTCAACAACATGATGGTCAATACCATGGACCTGCAGGATGCCAAGATGTTGGTTCGGCCCGACAATGCCGATACGATAGGAGGCAAGAACGTTGTGATTGGAGAACCAAGGAGGTTGATGGAACAAGACAAAGTGCTTGGGATAGAAGTTGTGTTTAAGCAAGCTCCTGATGGAAAGAAGATCTTGACTATTACAGTGAAGAATTCTGAAGTTAGGGGAGAATCAAGCTCTCAAGCGCGGAATCAAAGGCCGGTTGTCCCTGCCCAGGGCAAACCGGTCCGGCCCAGAGGCCGGTCCGAACGTTTGTACCTAAACGTCCTGAAGTTGGCACTTGGAAGACGAACCAAGACAAAGATCAGGGGAGAACTTTCAAGCCGAAGGCGACCTTTGATCAAGTCATGGCTAAGCATATGCACAATGCGGCTGTTCAACAAGATCGGCCACCAAAAAAGAGACCAAGTTCGCCACTAAGGAATTCTGGTGTGATGAAGGCACCAAAGGGACAGTGGAATCAGGGTCCAAGTTCATTCAATGGTGCCGGTCCTTCTAAGTCATGGAGGCCGTATCAACCTTCCCCTCCTCAACCTATTTGGAAGGATGGTATTATGTATGTGCCTTGCCGTCCTGCACCAAACCAACCACGGCCTGTAGCTCCTGTGCATGCAAGGATGAATCTACCACAACCTAGGCGAATGTTCAACCAAGACAGATGTTTGTGCCCCAGCAGCACAAACCGGTCAGACCGGTTCCTATGGCCGGTCAGACCGGTGTCCAAAAGAAGCCGCAGTCTATGCCCCAGCAGCACAGACCGGTCAGACCAGTTTCCAGAGGAGGCCGGGCAAGGAGCCGGCTAAGCAAGAATATCTTCCCGTTCCGAAGAAGGAAGAACCTGCCCCTGTTATTCCAAAGCCAATTGTGAAGAATGTGATTCAAATTAGCTCTATAACAGTTGATTCATTGATGGCCGATGCACCTAATGTTACTGGTACTTCGGCCGTAAAAAAGGTTCCTTTGCCTCAGTATACGCAGCCAAAGTGCTGTCCTCCTGGTTTGACTCATTCTCAAAAGAGGAGATTGCAGCGGTTGCGCACTTAGAAGCAAAGGGATGAAGAATCGGCTAAGAAGAGGGAGGAGTGGTTCAATGAGGCTAAGCCGATGATTCCACCAGTTGGTCAGAGTTCCAAGGATGGTTCTGGTGCCCAAGATATTCAAGCTGAAGAACCAGAAAAGGCCGAGCCGTCTGCGGCGAAGTCGGCTGAGCTGGCCACAACCGGTCAGACCGGTTTCCCTGACCGGTCAGACCGGTCACCCCCTGTTCCAGTTCCGGCAACTGGAACCAGTCAGACCGGTCAGGAGGAACCGGTCAGACCGGTCTCGCCTGGAGAATCAGTGGCCGATGCATTTTCTTCTTCGGCTAAGGTTTCAATTCCGCCCACTGCAATATCAGATGTTCAGATGGGCAATGATGATGAAGTTGTTGACTTTGAGCCTTCTCCTAGCAAGACAGACATGGAGGTCAATGTTATTTACATGAACGTCGATTATTGCTTTATCGGAGATGATGAACGGGTGGCTCAAGTTGATTTTGCTCCTAAGAATGCCATGTTTCAGAGGCCCTCAGAATCGGATAACCACCTGAAAGCTCTTTATGTGAAGGGTCATATTAAGGGAAAGCCGATTTCTAGGATGCTTGTTGATGGTCGTGCTATTGTGAACCTCATGCCATACACCTTGTACAAGAAGTTGGGAGGTTTGGACAGTGAGCTAATCAAGACAAGCATGACGATCAGCGGCGTTGGAGGAGGAGAACCGATGAGCGCCAAGGGAGTTGCATCATTGGAGCTTACCGTTGGGAGCAAGACGCTGGCGACTGCTTTCTTCGTCACGGAGGTGCAAGGTAACTTTAGTGTTATCTTGGGGCGCGATTGGATTCATGCAAATCAATGTGTGCCTTCTACCTTGCATCAATGCTTGATTCAATGGGTTGGTGACGAAGTTGAAGTGGTTCATGCGGATACTTCGGCATGTGTTGCTATGGCCGATGCATCTATTTTGGGAACTCATGATAATGTCAAGTGCTTGACCGGGATTGATATTTCGGACTTTGAGTTCCTTGCTTGCACTAAGGATGGCTTTGTGTCTGCTGCTCTAAGGCCGGTTCAAAGATCGGTTGATTCAGATAATGAAGAGTAGATGGATACAAGCGAGAAGTGGTTAAAGGAAAAGGTAGAGCATTACTGATCAAACATGAACGATGCATGTGAAGCCATTAATGATTTTGAAGAAGTAGAAAAGTTAGGGCAAGGATTTACGTCGGCTGATCCTTTAGAAAAGATAGATATAGGTGATGGTTCTATACCAAGGCCGACTTTTGTAAATCAAAATTTAAAAGCCGATTATAAAGTTGAATTAATCGAGTTGTTGAAAGAATATTCTGATTGCTTTGCTTGGGAGTATCATGAGATGCCTGGTTTAAGTCGTGAATTGGTTGAACATCGATTACCAATTAAGCCTGGTTTTAGGCCATATAAACAAGGTAATAGACGATTTAATCCTTTATTTTATGATCGCATGAAAGAAGAGGTTCATCGTTTGCTTGAAGCTAAGTTTATTCGGCCATGTCGCTATGCTGAATGGATCTCTAATATTGTGCCTGTTGAGAAGAAGGGTTCTAATAAAATTAGAGTGTGCATTGATTTTAGAGATCTTAATAGAGCAACTCTCAAAGATGAATATCCTATGCCTATAGCCAATATGCTTATTAATGATGCTTCTGGACATAAGATTATTAGCTTTCTTGATGGCAATGCTGGATATAATCAAATCTTTATGGCTGAGGAAGACATATACAAAACGGCCTTTAAATGTCCCGGCTTCGTTGGTTTGTTTGAATGGGTTGTGATGACTTTTGGTTTAAAGAATGTCGGCGCTACTTATCAAAGAGCAATGAATTTGATTTTTCATGACTTACTTGGTGTTATCTTAGAAGTCTATATTGATGATATTGTTGTCAAATCGGCTGGATTAAATTCTCACTTGGCTGATTTGCGTCTTGATTTTGAAAGAATGCGTCGGTATGGTTTAAAGATGAACCCATTGAAATGTACTTTTGGTGTATCGGCTGAAGATTCTTAGGCTTCATGGTTCATGAGAGGGGCATAGAGATAGATCATAAGAAAATAAAAGCCATTGATAAGCTTGAAGCGCCTACTTGCAAGCATGATTTACAGAAATTCTTGGGCAAGGTTAATTATTTGAGGCGGTTTATTTCTAACTTGTCCGAGAAAGTTAGTGCTTTTACTCCTATACTTCAGTTAAAGAATGAAGCCGATTTTACTTGGGGGGCAAAGCAGCAAGAGGCCTTTGAGGAAATCAAGAAATATTTGTCTTCGCCGCCTGTGCTTAAAGCGCCTACGAGTGGGGTGCCATTTAGGCTTTATATTTCGGCTGAAGATAATGTTATTGGGGCTGTTTTGACTCAAGAAACAGATGGCATGGAGTATATTATTACCTATTTGAGTCGACGGCTTTTGGATGCGGAAACAAGGTATAAACCTGTTGAAAAATTATGCTTGTCTCTATATTATGCTTGTACAAAATTGAGGCATTATTTGTTATCTATTACTTGCATTGTGGCATGTCAAGCCGATGTTATCAAGTATATGTTGCAAAGACCGATTTTGAGCGAAAGAATCGGTAAGTGGGCATATGCACTTATTGAATATGATTTGGCTTGTGAACCTTTGAAATCCATGAAAGGCCAAATTGTAGCTGATTTTATTGTTGAACATCGGATTAATGATGAGCATGATTTGGAAATTGATTACATGACTTTTACTCCATAAAAATTGCATTTTGATCGATCAGTTTGCAAGAACGGATGTGGAATTGAAATTGTTCTTGTTTCTCCTAATGGAGCTATTTTTGAAGCTCTTAGCCGACTAGAAATTGAGTGCACAAATAATCAAGCCGAATATAAAGCTTTATTATTCGGATTAGAAATTTTGCATGACATGGGAGTAAAGCATGTTGAAGCTTTTGGTGATTCATTACTGGTTGTGCAGCAAGTATCTAAGGTGTGTCAATGTTTGGAAAGTTCATTGAATATTTATCTTGACAAGTGCCTTAATATTATACCATGTTTTGATGAATTCACCATATATCATGTTCCAAGATGTGAGAAGCCTAGAGCTAATACTTTGGCACAGCAAGCATCCGGCTATAATGTCCAGAAAAGACACTTTCATAAGAAAAGGCCGTTGATTGCTATTGTCAATGGTGAAGCTCTAACGGTTGCCGCGGAACAGGACAGAACCGGTCAAACCGATTCCCAGACCGATCAGACCGGTCCCGCGTTCGATACAGAGACCGGTCAGACCGATCCCGGAACCGGTCAGACCGGTTCATCTTCAGCTGATCCAATTTCGGCCGCTGAAAGTCCTCAAAATAAAAAGGCCGAAGTGGATGATTGGAGAGCGCCCATTATTAAATATTTGAAGAATCCCAGTTCTGGAACAGACAGGAGAATTCGGCGTTTGGCTTTCAAATATACTTTAGTTGACGATGAGTTGCATCATCGCACCGCCGATGATTTATTGCTTAAATGCTTGGGTGCTGATCAAGCTAGAGTGGCCATGGGTGAAGTTCATGAAGGATTTGTGGAACACATCAATCGGCTCCTAAGATGAAGTGGTTACTTAGAAGAGCTGCCTTCTATTGGCCTACTATGATGGCCGATTGTTTTCGTTACTACAAAGGATATGAAGAATGTCAGAAGTTTGGTAATGTTCACATGGTACCTGCTGCATTACTTCATCCTATTATTAAACCATGGCCTTTCCGAGGATGGAGATTGGATTTTATTGGAGAGATACATCCTTCTTCTTTAAAGGGTCATCGCTTCGTGTTGGTTGCTACGGATTATTTCACTAAATGGACCGAAGCTGTTCCTCTCAAGAATATGACCCATAAGCAGGTAATTGAGTTTATTACTGAGCATATTATTCATAGATTCGGCATTCCACAAACTTTAACTACGGATCAAGGCACATCTTTTATGTCTAAAGAAGTGCGAGTTTTTGCCGATATGTACAAAATCAAATTGCTCAATTCATCTCCATACTATGCTCAGGCCAATGGTCAGGCCGAGTCTAGTAATAAGACTTTGATTAAATTAATCAAGAAGAAGATAGAGGAGAATCCCCGAAGATGGCATGAAGTCTTGTCTGAAGTTTTATGGGCTCATCGCATATCTAGACATGGTGCTACTAAAGACACTCCTTTTGAGCTTGTTTATGGTCAAGAGGCCGTTTTGCCCGTTGAGGTAAATCTGGACGCTTACAGACTTGCTAAACAAAATAAGCTTTCAGTTGGCGAGAATTGTGACTTGATGATGGACAACATTGATGAAGTGACCGATAAGCGTTTACAAGCTCTTAAGTAAATTGAGAAAGACAAGATCTGGGTTGCTAGAGCATACAACAAGAAAGTTGAAGAGAAGACTTTTCAAGTTGATGATCTAGTATGAAAAACAATTTTGCCACTTGATACTAGAGATAATAAATTCGGCAAGTGGTCTCCAAGTTAGGAAGGTCCATATCGAGTAATCAAGATCAATGGTGGGAATTCCTATATGGTGGAGACGCTGCAAGGAGAACGTTTGCCTAAGGCAATAAATGGAAGGTACCTGAAGAAGTACTATCCAAGTGTTTGGCAAGAGGCATGAACTGGCATACGGCCGATATTATAATATCGTCCTTAGAAAAATATAATGGCCGATGAATTATGTTAAGACATCGCCCTTAGAAGACAATTTTGGTACTTATATGTTTTATGGTACGCAAGCTTTACCAAAAAACAGGAGAGCATATGTTGACAACCAAAATTGGTACGAGGATTGCAGAGGATGGCGCAAGGAGCAAGAAAGAAGATGGCGCGAGAGTTAGGCTATGCCCAGACCGGTTGCCCTTTCTGTAATCCGAGTAGGACTCTTAATTTGGGATTCCGAGGTTGTAACGAGTTGTAACTTGGTTTCCTTGCGGGACAAGACCTACCCTCCCTATAAATATAAGGGGATTCGGCCGATTGAACACACAACAATCGAATCTATCAAAATTTACTACTTTTTATCCTTTACTTTTTTGCATCTCCAAACCCTAGCTTTTCCAACCCTACTTGCTGTTCTTCCTGCGTCTCCGCGACGTTTGAAGGCGTCCTAGGTGGCCTGCCGACCCTAGGGCACCCCTGACGATGTTCTCCCTGACGGATCTTTCCCGGAGACGTTTTTAGGGTTCGCTGCTGCTTTCCTGGAGGAACCGGTCTGATCGGATCCTGGGACCGGTCTGACCGGTCTGCGCAGGGAAGTCGCGAGCACCCCGTTACCTGCTGCGCGATCTAGCGCTCTCGTGTGTTGACCTGATTTCTACGTCAACACTATGATTGGCTCTATACAGATGTTGATTTCACCGTTTGTGGCATCGAGGCGAGATTACCGATTCACTCATACAGACTCCACGAAAACCATTGGATGCCTTATTTTTTGACCGTTCGTACTAACCATTTTTGGCGGTGATTAGTTGTATGTAGAATAGTCTGAAAATGAGTGGAAATCAGACGGTTTTATAAACGTCATCTGTTTAATGAGAACAAACTATAGCGACTCAAATGTCTTCCTTTGGCATCACAAAACCAAAAAAAGAAAAACGTTGGAAAAGAAGAAGACAAAATTAACGGTTGTTTTTTTTTATAAATCTATCTATTTTCTCATCTATCACAGACAGTCTTCGTTGACGTAACTGTACTTGTCGTATTAAGCAGTACAGTATAGGCATATTGACCTAACTTACAGTATAAGCAGTTATATGTTGCAATTTTAATGCGATGCTGTACTCACAGTATAAGCATATTGCAATTTTATAGGGCGGGTTGTTGGCTATAGTGTAGCTCGTCTCAAATTGAAGTGGTGACCTTTTAATCCGTGCTTCAAAAACTGGGCCCTCTCGGAAAAAGTTTTCCTGGGTGTGAGTGAACGTGTGGCGGTTCACAAATCACAAGGATGGAAAGCTCCATGGCGTCGGTGCCTCGTCCCCAAGTGTTGACACCCTCTCGATGGTCTTCAACCAGGGTTAGGTCCTATGGACAATAAATAAACAACATCAATGCGACAATTAACTAGAAAATGTAACCAACAGATTAGATAGTTACATGTGTACTTGGGTTGTCAGGATCCTGATCTAGATTTCTGGATCTTACGATATTCTACAATCCTACCGAGACAAAATGATGCGGATGCCACCTGAAATCCCAATTCTTATAAGATCTGGATCCTATATGAGAGTTCTACACGATCTCACAAAACTATGATAGGATCTCGATCCTACGATTTTACATGATACTATTTTATAATTTATAAATTCAAGTTTTTAGCTCTAGAGTGTGATTTTTCAACAAATATTACTCTAATTGTATGTTATGATATTATATTGATTTATTTTTCTATAGAAATTGAAACATATAACTGGTAAATCTATTTTACAACACTAAAACCTAACCTAAAGACTAAAGCAAAATTTCATAGCATCTCGAACCCGCGATCCGATCCTATAACATGATGCTATTCGGAGAAAAAATGTTTCTACTTAGGATCCCAATCCTAACAACCTTGCTTGGTAGTATCCCTAGTATCAAAATGTTGAATTGGTTAGCAAGTTGAGATGTAAAATACGAAATTGTTTCAAAATGTAAATCATTCGAGACCTTAAGCAAATATTAAGAAACCAACAAATGAGCAAAGTGGAGAGTTGCAGCGTATAGTACCTGAGCGATGCCCGAGTTAGTATAGTCATTATTACGATCGATTGTGCGATACCATGACAGGCCCGACATCCTCTGATTGCCAAATCTAAAAACCGTCGGGCACCGTGCTCGTCGTGGCACGCCGCCTACGCCACCGTCCGCCGCCACCGCATCCCCATGGCCGAGTCCGCGCCTTGCCTCTTCTACAACCGCGCGGACGGCGACCCCGACACGGCCACCATCTACGGCCCCGCCAGCGGCGCGTCCTTCCGCGTCCGCATGCCGGACCCACCGCTCCGCCGCTGGTCGCTCCACGGCTCGTCGCATGGCTGGCTCGTCGCGGCGGACGAGGCGTCCAACCTCCACCTCGTCAACCCGCTCACGGGCACGCAGCACGCGCTCCCGCCCGTCACGGCGCTCCACCACACGGAGGCCGCCGCAACTGACGAACGAGGGAACCCGACGATGTACAATGTGAGGGAGTCCAAGCACCGTCGGAAGCCTACGGCGTATGCCGCGCGCGAGCTGCGCGTGCCAGAGGGAGCGGCGCGGGCGGGAGCCAAGGGAGCGGCGCGAGTGTCGCGGGAGGGAGTGGCGCGTATACAGGACTTTTTACAGGCTACCGTTGCAATTAAGATTAGATTTAGAGGATAAAATATTTTATAGGGTATCTAAATTTTGATTTGGAGGGTCAAATATAAAGGACACCGTTGCAGACAGCCTAAGATGGGACAACAGGAGCAAGAAGAAGGTGAGGGGTTCCCCTCCTCTAGTAAGAAGTGCCGCGTGCATCTCGGGTCGTGATTTTGCAGCAGCATACATGATGATCCAGATCCAAGAGTTCATCAACGTCTTCAGGGCTCCATTGCTTGGGTCTGGATTGTCAATGCTTTGCAATTTCCGCATGAACCCATCCTCTAAAACAGCTGCTCGCCACCGTTCCAGTGTAGCTGCGGCACTTGTATCGAGAGGTAGCAAGGAAGGGTGAGTAACCAGGAGGTACATCATGTAGCGAGACAGTTGCTTGCAGATATCCACCCATGATGCCTCCGAGTATGAACTATTGTATTTACTCAGGTGCACCTCTGTGCTTATATGCATCACAATGACAAGATTACCAAAATCATTGCGTTCAAATTCGTCCATGAAAATTGACTGGAGTTGGTGACGCCAAAATCTTTAGGATAAAAGGCAAGACGCATCTCATCTTGGAGAAAATCCAATATATTATCCCCCTTGGTGTACTCTGTGCCTAACAATTTTCTCAACCAAAACATTTCCTCCACTTGGGCGCCAAATATTGTCGACAACTTTCTCACAATTGTCATTAGATATCGACTAAACAGTCTTGGACTGTCATTATGCATTAACCAACCCCTTAAATTGTATTGTCCGATTACATTTGGCCACATGGGCCTTTTCTCCGACCAATCAGTGGCATCATTTGAAAAAAGAAACCAAGAGAACCTGGGAAGCCTGTTAGGCCAGTCTCAATGGAGGTTTCATACGGGTTTCATGGGCATATATTAAAACTAGTGACACATCAGCAGATCTGATGACATGGCAGTATAATTAAGAGGGGAGAGGAAAATAGCGTTTCATCACCACGACACTACCTCGGCTCGAGTACCTAGTCCGATGAAACGAGTTGAAACCCGCACTGAGGACGTCGTCGTTTCATCCCCGGATCCGGTGCGCGGCCGCGCCATCCCCGCTGTCTCCGCCCGTCCCTCTTCCTCCCTCTCACGCGCTGGCGCGCTTCGCTCCTGCGCTCCCCGTGCTCGCGCGCTTCGCTCCCGCGGAGCCCCGCGCGCCTCGCTGCTTTGCTCTGAAATCCTCCAAATTCCATCGCCGAGCCTCCAAATCCGTCGCTCTCTAGATCCCGCCGCCGCACCCCTTGCCTTCCTCGCCCTGGTCTTGTTTGTTTGCAGAATACATACTTGCAGCTCTGTCTGATAGCCAGATGTATGTTGCCAGTTCATTGACATTTCGATCTTTTGTGATTCCAGGAAGGCAACAGGTAGCTCGAAAGTACTGTTGCATCTCTTTTGCTTGTCGTATATTTCATTCTCCTGTGCTTGGCGTATATTATTCAGAACTTCTTTGTGCCACTTCTCAATGTCCACAAGATGAGACTCTATTTAATATCGTACTAATATATGAGACCTATTTTCATATTGCCAACATCACCATGTTCAAATATGTTACTAAATTTAGATATAATCACAAAAGGTTACATACTTTGTATGATACATTTGATCACAGCACCATGCATGGATTTAATACTAGAACATGCCTATAAAACTGTGTCCATGAAACTGTGCATTGAGAGTGTCAATTTCATCATGTCGAAAAGCTGACGTGGCAGACTTGGTAACTGTGTCCATGAAACTGCCACTGAGACTGGCCTTACACCCTCGAGCCTTCAGCCACACCCAAGTCCATGGGGACATCAAAGTAATAAGCACTGCACAAAATTCCAGGAAAAAAAAACACCAATAAATAGAGAATATGTGACTGCAATGTAAGCTCTATGATAACTCTGTTTGTTGCCTGCAATAAGGAACATCACGAAGGCAACAACCATAGTTCTGAGAGACACAGCGGAGTATAATTCCATTCCTTGTTCTCAAGACAACAGCCTTTGTATAGAGATCATTGCGCAACATGCCAAGCTCAAGGCCCACCAACTTGAGCAACTCTTCATTCCCCACATATTCATTGAAAATATCAAAAGAACGACTAGTGAGGACTTCAAGAACATTTGGCATTAAACGCAGTGCAGTGCAGACAGTTCTAGAATAGCCAGCATCCACACTAATGCTTATAGTGACCCCCATTTGTGCTCTCTAGGCTTTCCAAACTCCCAGACCTGAGGGACCATATCCTTTCTCCATACTTGATGGCACCCGCAACAAAAACAAATATTCCTGAAATTAGGAGGTCCCTGCTGTGCCTTCCAATAGACTTCCAGAAAATATATGCAGCTCGAGCAAATTGTACCACCATATTTAATAAATGCCTTAACCACAAATTGTTATCCTCCATGGAAAAAGCAGTGATAGTGTCCTGCCCGCCAAGATGGACGAGGAGGAATGGTGCCCAAAAGAAAGCCAGTGGTTGGGTTCCCCTTAGTGAGTCAATTTCAGTGGTGGCATCCACATGTCGAGACAGGTAGCCAAGGGCATAAACTGCAACCAAGTCTGCTCCCAGATAAGCCATCCATATCGAGAACCGAAGGAACATATTAGTCCAACGCCTCTGAAGGTTACCAACAAAGAAGAGGAATAACTGTAGTGTGAAACTCAGAAGCACAAGCAGTTGGATTTCCCAGTCATTAATTAGTTTGATCAAGTTCTTCATTCTGCACTAGATCTTTTGTCTCAAGGCCACCTGTTGGTTACAATGACGACGTATACAGCTTATTAGTGTGGCTATAACAGCACAACAAGTTTCATACAATCTAACATGCATAAATATAGACATAGTGATGTACTACTACATATGGTTCATCAAAGATATCATTCTACCACCATCCAGTCATCCACACACAACAGATAAGCAACATGACATAAATGGCAAGGATAAGATTAGAAGAACTTTATCTCCCACTGACACCACATTGAGTTAATCATTTTCAATGCTACACAAAACGTAATCTCCCCACAACTCCTTAGCTATCGTGGTTTCGCTGACACGACAGATTTTATCCATCACAGATGAGCTTGTTTTTCTGGCATAATTAACATTTTTGCTATCCTTACAGAGTGTTGGCAAGAAAAATGCCATGTTAATTAGTGACTCATATATATGGGCCAGCTTGTCAGTAATAGGGTATTTAGTTCCATTGGTAAGTTTGGCTTTTTAAATTTTATAACATTTCTAAATAATATTTTAAAATAATATGTCCAAACAAATATTTTCATCTCGTAACCTGTTTAGTCGGGTCAGTTCATATGGCACAACTGGAACACGTTCTCGTGCCATGTGGATCTATGCTACAAACCTGCCACACTAGCGTGGGGTAAAGTCATGAGAACATGAGTAGCGCAACAGGTGCAACGTGAAATATATTGATCATGAAAGATAAGATTGCCACCAAGCTACCTATATCGTAGTTAAAAAGCACTACTCTATCAACCTGTTGGCGATCAAAATTGGCACAAGGACAGCAAGACAGGAAGAACCGGTGGAACCGGATCCTCGAAACCGGTGGAACCGGTTTAGCACTGTTGCCTGTTCGACAACAGTGCTAGGTGGAACCGGTTCCCTAAACTGTTGCCGGTTTAGGGAACCGGTGGAACCGGTTTTCCCCGAGTCCTAGTAGGATTGGACTCTTTTATAGATCCGAGTTGTAATAGGACTTTTCTTGCGGGGTACGACCTCCCCACCCTATAAATATGAAGGGTCACGGCCGATTGAGGGTTATCCAATCGATCAAAACACTTACCTTTACTTTTTTGTCATCTCCAAACCCTAGCTTTTCCAACCCTAATTCTGTTCGTTCTTCGTCTCTACGGCGATTTACGGCGCTCTGAGTGGCCTGCCGATCTCAGAGAAACCCTAGGCGCGCCTGCCCTGACGGGGTCCCTCCCGGGCCGGTGATCTTAGGTTCACGCGGCTGCCCCTGTAGAACCGGTTTCACCGGATCTACAAACCGGTATTACCGGTTTCGCCTGGGATTGCTGCAGTCGATCGATCCGTTGCGGATCTCGCGCGTTCTAGCGCAAGTTCGGTGTGTTGATCATAAAAAGCGTCAACACATTTTTGGCGACTCTGCTGGGGAATCTGGAAATCTTGGTTTTAATAACCGATTGTTCAGGACCTAGCCAGATGGGATCTATTTCAGATCTTGACAAGGATAACATCGTTGTTCCCTCCATTGAGGAGATCAGCGAGGAGGAACGCCTGAAGTTTGAAGCGGCCCAGGAATTCTTCAAGAAGCAATTCTTGATGGGGCTCAAGAAGGATCGCCACGGCAAGGTGACAAGAACTCAAGACTTCATGATGCCGGCGTTCGTGATGAAGGATCAGATGGTGGAAAAAATCACTCCAGTAACGGTACACCCACCTGAAACTTCTACTCTTAAATCTAATGAAGAGCTTAATGCTGCATTTTCAAATACTGAAGAATTAGTATGCTCTCTTGCGAGTAGATTAGAAAATATTGGTAAATTGGTAGAATCTTCTGTTTATACACAAAATTTACCACATATGCAACATGAGGATATGCATGCTAGTGTGTCGGCTACACCAGGAAAAGCACCTGAAAACCCTATGTATGGTATGCCGACAAATTTTTATCCAGGACAGGTACCGCCGCCAGCGCACGTTTCGCCAGCCTCGGCGAAACCGGTTTTACCGGTTACAGAAACCGGTGGAACCGGTTCTGCTGTTCAGGCTGGACAGCAGCTTGTTCCACACGTCACAGCTCCTGTTTCGGTGGTCCCTAACCGAAATCCAGAGGCTGTTAATGGATCTGCTTACATTAGACACGTGCTTATACATCACCCCCTATACCTAATCAAAACGTTAATTCTAGTGGGATTCCTAATGATGTATATGATCAATATTTGCGGCAAAGTCCTACTAGCATGTCTCATGTTGTTCCAGTTCAAAATACAGCCCCAGTGCAACCTGATCTAACTCGTTCAAATTTATATGCTGAATTTTATAAGATGAAGGACGAGTTAGCTACTATGATGCAGGATAAGCTTGGCATTGATATGGGTAATTCTAGATTATATCAAAAACCATATCCTGCTAATTTTGATGCTGTAGCTTACCCCAATAATTGGCATGTTCCTGATTTTGTGAAATTTAATGGTGATGATAGTAAAACCACTTGGGAACATGTTAGCCAATATATTGCTCAACTAGGAGAAGCTAGTTCTAGTGAAGCCTTGAAAGTTCGTTTATTTTCTTTATCTTTGACTGGAACTGCTTTCTCTTGGTTTTCTTCATTAACTCCCGGCTCAATTAATTCATGGAATCAATTAGAGCAAAAGTTTCATGATCATTTTTATAGTGGGAGTGTTCAGTTAAAATTAACAGATTTAACATCGGTTAGGCAACAAAGAGATGAATCTGTTGTTGATTATTTTAAATGATTCAAAGAAACTAGAAACCGATGTTTTAATTTGTCACTTTCTGAAAGGGATCTTGCTGATGTTTCTTTTAATGGTTTAAGATCTTCCCTTAAAGAAAAAATAGAAGGCTTTGAACATTATTCGGTTAATCAAGTGCAAATAAGAGCTTTAGTTGCTGAAAACTGAATTAAAAATAGCAAGGATACATATAAGAATCATCGTTCCAATGTTCATGTTGTTACTTATGATTCTAGTAGTTTGGACGATGAGGAAGATGTGTATGTTGCTGAACTTATATGGCCTTCTAAGAATAAATCGTACACTTGTCCATCTCTTAAGCCAATTCAAAAGAATCGGAAAGAAGTGCGATTTACTTTTGATGTTTCTAAATGTGATCGTATTTTTGATGAATTATTGAAGAATGGAAACATTAAGATGTCTCATACTATTCCTCCACTTGAAGAACTCAAAAGGCGGGCATATTGCAAGTTGCATAATTCTTTTACGCATGCTACTAATGATTGCAATGTTTTCCGTCGACAGGTGCAATCGGCCTTGAATGAAGGACGTTTGACACTACATGAGATGCAGGTGGATAAAGACCCTTTCCCTGTCAATACCCTTGAGATGCAAGCTCCCAAGATTCTGATTCGGCCGCATCAAGTCGAATCAACTAAAGGAAAAATGTTGTTGTGGGAGATGAGAAGCCCAAGCTTGAAAATTCAAAGGGAAAATCAATTGTCAGGGAAGTGGTGTGTGAGAAGACCCCCAATGGCAGAGAGACGTTCAAAATCACTGCAAGAGTCACGGATCTCGGGGGGCAAGGATCATCCAAGAAGCCGTTTGAGCCTGTACAGGACAAACCGGTTTTACCGGTTCCTGAAACCGGTTCCACCGGTTCTACTCAGGAGCGCCCGAAGATGTTGAAACCTAAGCGTCCGGAGATTGGAACTTAAAAAGTCAACGTGGCCAAGGATCGGGGGAAAGTTGCAAAGCCAAAAGTAACCTACGATCAGTTGTTTTCCAAGTATGCAAATCAAAGGCCAGTTGATGAAGATTGGCCGGCAAAAAAGAGAAAGAGGTCACCTCCACGCCAAGAGAAGCCAATTTCGCCTCCGAGGGCGAATAACAGGTGGAAAGGTGACAGTGCAGGTTTTTATTATCAGTAGGACCATTATCAAAACATGCCATGGATGCCTCCGTACTACAATCATCAATATCCAGCATGGGATCACAATGGAATGAATATGCCTTATTACCCTGCGCAATATCCTCCTTTTCATCCAGGGTGGGGTAATAACAGAGTTCCTGCACATGAGAGGTTGGAATATAACCGTTCGGCTCCCCGTCGATCAGGTTGGGACGTGCCACCTCAAACCGGTGGAACCGGTTCAGCAAACCGGTTAAACCGGTTTCCCCCGAGGAAACAGCCTTCTCCTCCCAAGCAAGTTTATCAACCCAAGAAGGTGGAGGAAGTTGTACAAAAGATGGAGGTCGACCAGGAGAGGACTACTGCTGCTGACATCATCCAGATTGGTGACTTCCAAGTGAATTTGAAGGACGATGGCAAGATGCCTATGATAATTGGAGATCAAGTCAAGCCATCAGTTCAGGAGAACGTCGCTGTAGAGCCTAATGAGGGTAAGAAGGTCGAAATTGACAGAACTAAATACCTTGTGCCTAGATGGTGTCCTCCAGGTTTGACGCGAACACAAAAAAGGAAGTTGCAGCGACTACGTTTTCAAGACCAGAAAGAGAAGGCATTGGAGAAACAGAGGGATGAACACTTCAACAAGTACAGGCCAATGATCCCTCCAGGCAAGGGTGGAAGAAGACCGAAGCTTCAGAACCGAAACCGGTGGAACCGGATTCCAAACCGGTGGAACCGGTTCTATCTCCTGCGCCGTCCACTGCTGCACCAGAACCGGTGGAACCGGTTCTGAAACCGGTGGAACCGGTTTCTGCTGATCCAGGTCCATCCCGAATTGCGTCTGAAATTTCTGTTACTCCTGCGTTTGATCAGAGGTTGTCATCGGATTCCCAGAACATGGACGATGAACAGCTAATTGATTATGGGTCGTCACCTGAACATATGAGTGTTGATGCTAATGTGGTGCACCTATCTTCGGATTATTACATTATTCCGGAGGATGAGATTGCTCAAAAAAAAAAAAAAAAAAAAAAAAAAAAAAAAAAAAAAAAAAAAAAAAAAAAAAAAAAAAAAAAAAAAAAAAAAAAAAAAAAAAAAAAAAAAAAAAAAAAAAAAAAAAAAAACAAAAAAAAAAAAAAAAAAAAAAAAAAAAAAAAAAAAAAAAAAAAAAAAAAAAAAAAAAAACAAAAAAAAAAAAAAAAAAAAAAAAAAAAAAAAAAA
>CM014275.1:53697661-53711341 GCA_004135705.1 Alloteropsis semialata | reverse complement strand
AAGACGTTGCCTACCGCTTTCTTCGTCGCCGAGACCCAAGGTAACTTCAATTTAATATTGGGTCGTGATTGGATTCATGCGAATAGATGCGTACCTTCTAGTTTGCATCAATTTCTTATTCAATGGGTAGACGAAGACGTTGAGGTTGTACATGGAGACACATCGGCTTGTGTTGCAGTGGCTGATGGATCTACCATGTCTATGCATGATCATGTTAAGTGCTTGACAGGTTTAGATATTTCTGATTATGAGATGATCAGCTGTACTAGAGATGGCTTCGTGCCTGCTGTTTTAAAGCCGGTTGAGTATCGGCTAAACCATTTGATTTGAATTAATGAATAGTTCAGAATGGTTGCAGCAGAGACGTGAGCACTATCGGGCACAAAAGAACGATATGTGTGAAGCTATTGAGGACTTTGATGACATGAGTAAATTAGGACAAGGTTTTACGTCGGCTGATCCTTTAGAGGATGTTGATATTGGTGATGGTACTGTACCTAGGCCGACGTTTGTAAACAAAAATTTGAAAGCTGATTATAAAGCTGAATTAATCAAGCTGTTGAAAGAGTATGTTGATTGTTTTGCATGGAATTATAAAGAGATGCCTGGTTTAAGCCGCGAGTTAGTTGAACATCGGCTGCCTATTAAGCCTGGTTTTAGGCCTTTTAAACAAACTGCTAGGCGTTTCAATCCTAACATGTATGACCGAATTAAAGAAGAAATTAATCGGTTGTTGGATGCAAACTTTATTAGACCTTGTCGTTATGCTGAATGGTTATCTAATATTGTGCCTGTTGAGAAAAAGGATTCTGGTAAGCTCAGAGTTTGCATTGATTTTAGAAATCTTAATAGAGCTACTCCTAAAGATGAATATCCTATGCCTATAGCCGACATGCTTATTAATGATGCTTCTGGACATAAAGTTATTAGTTTTCTTGATGGTAATGCTGTTACAATCAAATATTCATGGCCGAAGAGGATATTTCCAAAACGGCTTTTATATGTCCAGGTTTTGTTGGTTTATTTGAGTGGGTAGTCATGACCTTTGGTTTAAAAAATGCTGGAGCTACTTACCAAAGGGCAATGAATTTAATTTTTCATGACTTGCTTGGTTTAATCATAGAGGTTTATATCGATGACATTGTTGTTAAATCGGCTGGTTTAAATCCTCATTTAGCTGATTTAAGACTTGCTTTTGAAAGAATGCGTCGATATGGATTAAAGATGAACCCTCTTAAATGTGCATTTGGTGTGTCGGCTGGAAAGTTTTTAGGCTTTATTATTCATGAGAATGGCATAGAGATAGATCCTAAGAAGATTGATATTATTAAGAAAATTAAAGCTCCTACATGCAAGAAGGATTTGCAGAAGTTCTTGGGCAAGGTGAATTACTTAAGAAGATTTATTTGTAACTTGTCCGGGAAAGTTAGTGCTTTTACTCCTATTCTTCGGTTAAAAGATGAAGCCGAATTTACTTGGGGGGCAAAACAGCAAGAAGCTTTTGAGAAGATTAAATATTACTTGTCTTCGCCGCCGGTCATGAAAGCTCCTAGGAGAGGAATTCCATTCAAATTATATGTGGCTGCTGAAGATCGAGTAATTGGAGCTGTTTTGACTCAAGAAACCGAAGGAAAGGAGCATATTATTTCCTATGAAAGTCGTCGATTATTCGATGCTGAAACAAGGTATTTATTTATTGAAAAGCTTTGCCTATCTTTATATTATGCTTGTACCAAGATGAGGCATTATTTGTTATCCAATACTTGCATAGTAGTTTGTCAAACCGATATTATTAAACACATGTTGTATAGACCAATTTCAAGTGGTAGAATTGGTAAATGGGCTTATGCTCTTATTGAATATGATTTGGCTTTTGAACCTTTGACATCAATGCAAGGCCAAATTGTTGCTGATTTTGTTGTTGGACATAGCATTAATTATAATGATCTAGATATCGGTTATATTACTTTTACCCCATGGAAGTTGCATTTTGATGGATCGGTTTGTAAGAGTGGTTGTGGCGTTGGTATTATTTTTATATCACCAAGTGGTGCTGAATTTGAAGCTCTTAACCGATTAGAAAATAATTGCACTAATAATCAAGCCGAATATGAAGCTCTATTATTCGGACTAGAGATTTTGCATGACATGGGGGTGAAACATGTGGAAGCATTTGGTGATTCTTTGCTGGTTGTACAGCAAGTCAATAAGGTATACCAATGCTTTGATGGGCTTTTAAATTCATATCTTGACAAGTGTTTAGACATGATTACTCAATTTGATGAATTCTCTATATATCATGTTCCAAGAGATAAGAATCCAAGGGCAAATGCTCTGGCTCAGCAAGCGTCTGGCTATGATATTCAGAAAAGAAATTTTTATGAAAGAAAGCCGACACTTTGTATAGCCGAGACATCTGTCCAGGAAGAACCGGTTTCACCGGATTTAGAAACCGGTTCCACCGGAAATTCCGGTAATACCGCTTCTGGAACCGGTGAAACCGGTTCATCCGCTGACAGCAGTGCTTCTGTCCATGAGCAATCAAAAATTAATGAGGACGAAGTCACTGATTGGAGAAGACCTATTGTTGAATATTTGCAGAATCCTAATCATAAAGTTGACAGAAAAGTCCGACGGTGGGCATTTAAATTTATTTTAGTTGATGGTGAATTGTATCGTCGGACGGCTGAAGATTTATTGTTGAAGTGTTTGGATTCTGATCAAGCTAAGATTGCAATGGGTGAGGTTCATGAAGGTATTTGTGGTACACATCAATCGGCTCCTAAGATGAAGTGGCTTTTGAGAAGGGCTTGTTTTTATTGGCCTAATATGATAGCTGATTGTTTTCGGTACTATCAAGGATGTGAGGAGTGTCAAAGGTTTGGAAATATTCAAATGGTTCCAGCAGCTTTATTGCATCCTATTATCAAACCTTGGCCTTTTCGAGGATGGGGATTGGACTTTGTTGGGCAAATTCATCCTCCTTCATCAAAGGGACATCGCTTCGTGTTGGTGGCTACTGATTATTTTACCAAGTGGACCGAAGCGGTACCTTTGAAGAATATGACACATCGGGAGGTAATTGAGTTTATTACTGAACATATTATCCATAGATTTGGCATTCCACAAACTTTGACTACTGATCAAGGCACTTCATTTATATCAAAGGAAGTTCGTGAGTTTGTTGATATGTATGGTATTAAATTGCTCAATTCGTCTCCATACTACGCTCAGGCTAATGGTCAAGCCGAGTCTAGTAATAAGATCTTGATCAAGTTAATTAAAAAGAAAATAGAGGAGAATCCTAGAAGGTGGCATGAGATTTTATCTGAAGCTTTGTGGGCTCATCGTATATCTAGACATGGTGCTACTAAGGTTACTCCTTTTGAGCTTGTATATGGTCAAGAAGCTGTTTTGCCTGTTGAAGTGAATTTGAATGCTTATCGGTTAGCTAAGCAAAATGATCTTGATGCTGTTGATTATCATAATTTGATGATGGACAATATTGATGAAGTGACCGATAAGCGATTGAAGGCCTTGAAGGAAATTGAGAAGGATAAAATTCGAGTTGCTAAGGCTTATAATAAAAAGGTAAAACAAAAGTCTTTTCAGGTTGGTGATCTCGTTTGGAAAACAATTCTACCTATAGGATCGAAGAGTAACAAGTTTGGTAAATGGTCTCCAAGTTGGGAAGGTCCATACAAGGTGATTAGAGTGATCTTCGGTAATTCTTATATGGTGGAAACTTTGCAAGGTCAGCAGCTGCCAAGAGCTCTTAATGGAAGGTACTTAAAGCAATATTATCCAAGTGTTTGGCAAGGAGCTTGATTTGTATGGCCGATAGTTTTAATTATCGCCCTTAGAATAAAAAGGCCGATGAATTCTGTTTAAACATCGCCCTTAGGAGTGTTTCTTGTGCTAAAATGTTTTCTGGTACGCAAGCTTTACCAAAAAACAGGGGGGCATATGTTGGCGATCAAAATTGGCACAAGGACAGCAAGGCAGGAAGAACCGGTGGAACCGGATCCTCGAAACCGGTGGAACCGGTTTAGCACTGTTGCCTGTTCGACAAGGCAAACCGGTGGAACCGGTTTAGGGAACCGGTGGAACCGGTTTTCCCCGAGTCCTAGTAGGATTGGACTCTTTTATAGATCCGAGTTGTAATAGGACTTTTCTTGCGGGGTACGACCTCCCCACCCTATAAATTTAAGCTATGGCATTAATATGTAAATATGTATTCTCATTGTTTCATCCATATAGGTACATATAGTCTACATGGTGATATACATCATTCATATATACCTTAATAAGTTAGTATTTTTTATATTAATGATGACAGAAATAAGTAATTTATAATTATATACCAGTGGTAAGTTAATTGCATGCAAGTTTAGAGTTTAATCTATGTGCTTAATTAACATGGAAAATCTATACTCTCATCACTTTTTTCATACATGTATATATGATCTACATAGTGACACACATCATGCATACATATTTTTAGTTAATATTTTCTATATTAACAATTAATAGCATAGTTAGGTAATTTAGGATCATATATTCTGTGTAATTTAATATCATTTTATAATGACATGTATACCATTTTAAATAATAGCGGATGTTGTTGGCATCTCTTGTTTCGTCATCTGAGACTCAACATGGATTACACCTTAATTATATTTTCTATATTTAATAATTAATGCAGAAATAATAATTTAAAATCATATATCAATATACTTTGGGATGGTGTAATGACATATGGAGGTTGTTTTTAATGATATAATTAATTTAGTAAATTTAAGGGGTTATTTTGAATTATTTTTGTAATGGCATTGGGGGTAATTTAGATGAATATTAGGGAGCTAATAATTTAGAAGACATGAGTATTTTATGAAAATATAAAGCCATATATAATAATAATAATAATAATAATAATAACAACAACAACAACAACAACAACAACAATAATAATAATAATATACCTTGTTCTCTCTCTTATTGATTAAATATCTTTTCCACTTTACGTAGCACTTCTATATGTGTTTTTATTGAAATTTAAATTTAAGCTACACGATTAGCATGGAATTGGTATTCCCATGTTTTCTCCATACATGTATACATAGTCTACATGATGACACTCATCATGTACCATTGCATGTATATACCTTAATAAGTTAGCATCTTCAATATTAAATAATGGTAGAATTAAATAATTTAGAATTATGTATTGGTAATTTCAATGGAAATTTAGAATTATGTATTGGTAATTTCAATGGAAATTTAGAATTCGAGTTACGTGTTGAATATGAAATATGTGTTTTCATTGTTTCCATTCACATTTATATATGATCTACATGGTGAGACACATCATACATACACATCATAAGTTAATACATTTTTCTATATTAACAATTAATGGAACACATATGTAGTTTAGAATCATATTGGTGTGCTTTGAGATATTTTTATAATGACATATTTGATTTTTAATAATGGAAAATATAGGTGATTTAGATGCAAATTTAGGGTGTTACTGTAAATTATTTTATAATGGCATAGGTGGGTAATTTATATGAATATTAGGGGGTTACTTTAGTTTGTTTTTCAAAATGGCAGAGGTGGGTAATTTATCTATACATTTAAGGGTTATTTTAGGCTATTTTTATAATGACAAAAGTGGGTAATTTTTTTAGAAAATACAATAGATCCAATGGTTATGATGATTAGAGTCTACAGAAGGATGGCCAGATGTTTCTGATTCATGAGGATTAACGTGGAGGCTTCAGAAAGAGCCTTCAATTAGTAATAGTAAGATAAGATATGTTTTCAACACAAATAAATACCCGCACATTTGTTTCCCATGGGATTCAAAACCACTACTTCCCCCTTTGTGGTATCCTATCTAATTACGAATAGTAACAAGAATTTATTCATTTTGATCCTTATTATTGGCCGAGACATAGGGTTATCATTTCGGTATCTAAATAACTTCAAATAACAATTTACGAACTACGAAGTCCAAGTATATATCTCTATGATTTTATTTGGAAACAAAGAGGATAAGCTCTTATCTTTATGGTTTCAAATTAACCATGAGATAACACAACCTTAGATGGCTTCAAAGTACCCGTTAGAGATCGACAATGTGTCCAATATAAATGTGTTTTTATGTATTGTTTATCAGGAACGATAACATAATGGTTTTAGGTAACAATCAAAATTGGGCAAACCTTAACGGTTTTCCCCTAAAGGCAACACGACAAAAAGTGGTGACGCGATGTGGGCGGTAGGAACCAAATTAAAACCTGACAATTATCATGTGCAAAGGGGAAAAAAGAAATTTGGACATCTGGATAACATTCATTGTATTAAAATTCACTTCTTTCGCAGCTTTAACTGCCTTGGATATGACAATAGTTTTTGGCCTTTTCTGAAAATCTACACGAACCATTTTTGACAAGCATAAATAAAACATATAGTGCAAAAGAAGAAAAATTTAGCTGGAGTAGTAGGCACCATGCATATCGCTTTACAAGAATAATAGATTTCATTTCACATAGAAGCATCAAGGAAAATGGCAGAGGAGTGCAAGTAAATAATCGATAGAGAGATACAAAATTAGGCCAAAGTATTCATGTGCGTACCTTCACAGAATGGATGAATACTCCGGGCTGGGGGGTCTCCACAATAATCTTTACTAGGCAGATCCTACGCGCTCCGCCGCGCCTGTAGAAGCGGCGTCAGTTTTGGGCTGCGTTTTTTTTTTGTGTGTTTGGGCCAATATGATCAACGGGGCCCATATCGGCCTGCTCTTTTTGTGGACAGGGACGGCAGTACAGATGGGAGTTTACTGCTGTATATATCCTCTGTTTTGTCTGTCATACGTTTGCATCGAGGAGCTCGTTTCTTGGGGGCATCGGCACGGCGCATCGCAGCATCCTCGAGCACATCGACTGGCGGCAGATCGATTATGGCGGGCATCAAAAGGGCCGGCGACTTGGATCCGTCGCCGCGGCCAACGAAGCTGCGTCGTGTGGTAAATCTTTTCTCTCTCTGCGATTGGTTCATTGGTTCTGTGTTTGGAGCTGAGGCGCTTGTTTTGCTGATGAAAGGGAAGCGGAATGGCGGACGTATCGCATGCTATGGCGATGCTGTCGGCCGCGGCAGCAGAGCACCATGGTGAAAGGGAGGAATACGAACATGTCGTTTTCCTCAACGCTAGTGCAGAAGCGTTGGCTTCCTTTGATTGGTCTGGTCTGGTGGGTGTGTTGGATGATGAAGAACGGAAGAACTGTGCTCGATCTGATGACGATGGGCTTCTGGTCACGGTTCCTGGGGTAAGCACAGTTTGATGAGCGACGCATTTGTTTTTTGTTTCTGAAGAAGGGGATTGGGTTTGTTTCTGTGCTATACTGATTTGTATTTTATTCTGTCCAAGGGAAAACGTATCTGTTAATGGATATGTTATGGCTGCCTATTCTTTTAAGCATGTTATTTTGTAATGAAGCTTTGCCTGTGGCGCCTATGTGTAAATTGAAGTGTGTTTTTATTCTGTGATGGATAGGCTGTTCGTCGCATCCCTATATCACGGCGTCTTATCCTGAAGGAAATACTCAATCACCTTGGACTTGAGGTGTATGGCTATGGCATTGCGCTTGAGTCTCGGCGTGTGATGCGTGGATGGGTTGAGATGGAAACTCCATGTTTTCGTGTGTCCTCTGTCAGGGGGCGGCAAAAGTTCTTCAGTGATGAAGCTTCGGCAAGGTCTGAGGCAATGGAGGGCGCATGTGATGCCGCTATCTCATTTCTGCGCGGCACTTGTTTTGTTCGGGTCGAGGACATAAACTATGAAGAGGTCAAATCTCTGCAGAAGAGAGCCTTAGCTGCAGAAACATGGTGTATGCTACTTACCGATGCTCTGGACGGTGGAAGGAACAACAATAAGGCAATAGGTGCAGCATATGATGCTTTCTTCTTGGAGGCTAAGGGTTTATGCAAAAGTTTCAGTGATATTTTTGGTACTGGGACCATTGGCACAGGGAGCACTTCTTCGGCTCCTGCTGAGGAGAAGTTGTACTACGGTGGTCCTAGGCCTCCTATCAGCCGTGCCGAGCAATTTGCTTTTGGGCTCATCGATTTGATCAACAGGTGTGCGAATGTGCCTGTGGCTGTGGACGACGTGGTAAGCATAAGGCACTGGTGCTGTGACTATACTGATGGAGAAGGATTATAATTGGGAAGTGGAAATTCTGAGTATATTTTTTTTTTGGTGACGCAGGTGGCAGGATGATCTGGTTTGGAGTTTGGTAGTCCTTAATGGTGGCAAAGTCGATGTATATATGGAATGCTTTTGGAAGCTCAAATGGTGGTAAGATGAAGATAGCAGTGGTTGCTTCTGTCATCTGAATCGTGTGCTACATTCTAGGCTGAGGGAGAAGTTGCTTTTGAGACATATGCATTAGCAAGTCTGTTTGTATCCATGTGTGGAGTGCTGGATACGGCAAAGTGACCTGTAATAGGAGGTTGTTGCTTTCCTGTTATGGCACTTTAGGTCTTGCATGCGTGTCTAGATGATAGCTCTATGCAGACTGTGGCATGAAACCTCTGTTGTGTAATATATAATGGCACCATGTGGGTTTGGTTTATGCCTTATGTCTTTTTTTTTCTGCCTTCAGCAGGAGCTGGTACCTGTGTAGCCTGCAGTATATCTGTGGTGCACATACGTTTGATTGACTAATCCATACCAAAAGGCCTTTTTTTTGGTTTAGTTTCTGTTAATGAGGGAAGAGAAGACTGCGTCTTCTTGAGGGCCAATTTTGACACTACGTACCGTAAAGAGCAGCCTGTATAGCCTTTCCAAAATGCAGAGTGCAGAGTGGGCGCTATCAATGCAGATCGAAGACCATAATTTATACAAAAACCTGTATGGCCTCTTCAAAATGCAGACTTGGTGCTGTGAATCTAGAGCAAAGACCGTAATTTACACAAAATATGGACGTTGTAATCATCAAATTCAGAGAGATTCGAAGCATGTCTTTGGTTTTTGGAAGAGCAATTTTTTTCTTGTAGTTCGAGCAGACAGCATATTTGTGGTAGGGAAACACAGCAAGGTTCACATTTTTCTTACAGTGCAGCAGGCACATCCATAGGCCAAGTTTGACAGGAATTTACAGGTAGAGCAGGTGTACTTTAGAGCTTACATGTTCTGGGAAGACACTTAGCTATCTTACATACATACATACATGGTAGAGTGTACATGTTCTAGATGACACTAACATAACTGACATGCAAAGTTCAACGCATTGGTTTAGCATAGTTGGTCGACCATAAGAAACAGCATTGGGTATTCAGTTTTCAAAATGCATTGAACGGGAACTGTCGGATATCAATATCCGACCCTCTCTCCGACGGGTGGGACCACGTAATTTCCGGAAATTGATGGGCATAAGAAAACCCGAAAAGCATCGGATTAGGGGAGGATCGGTTTTCCCCTGACTCAGCCGACCCTCATCCGTCTCGGCCGACTCCCGTCCGCCTCGGCTGACTCCCGTCCGCCTCGGCCGACCCTCGCCCGCCTCGGCCGACCCTCGTCCGCCTCGGCCGAACCACTCCTGTCGCTATCTCGCCCGACCCCTCTTCGTCTCGCCCGAGTCGGCGTGGGCTCGAGACGAAGTGGAGCGTCCGGAAGACCCAGCGTAAGGATGTGTCACCATACGCCCAAGCCATCGGAGGCCGCCCGACGAGTCTCCGATTCGCCCGAGGAGTTCTCCGCTCCCGAGTGGTCTCCAGCTCTTCGGGTAAAACTACCCGGCCACGCCCCGGCCCTTCCGGCGTCGTACCCACTTGGTACTTGCCGCGTCAGAACATGATGGGTGCCCGTCCTTCGCCACGGCGGCCACAGTGGCGCCCGTCCCATCCAAACAGGAACGCTACAGCCTGGAGAAGGAATGCATGCGCTACACCGGGCACTCAAGTACGATCCCAGGCGCCCATGGACGACACCTGGAGCCCGAGCAGAACACCTGGAGCGCCCGAGGACCTCGAGCAAGTCAACCATGACCCGGAAACCACCCGGGAGCTTACCCGAGAAGGCGTCGACACCAACCACCCAGGATGTACGATTCCGGGTCCGGCGGGGCGCCCACTCCGTCAACACCTGCTCCCGGTACGGCTCGGCGGACGGCGCTGGTTGAAGCTCTCGGGGGCAGTAACTCCCCTTGTAATTTTCTCCTTTTTACCCCCCACTCCCTTCTCCCCTTGAGGCTATAAAAGGGGACAAGGGGACATCAGTGAGGGGGGAATTCGAACACGAGTCGAACGCCCGGTCACAGCACACACCACACGCTCATTCGCACCACTCAGGGACTTGGGACCTTCTCCCTCTCCCGACTAGTTTGTACACCCCTACTACAGACTCGGACGAAGAAGAACACACGACACACATACACTAGAACACTCACGCTCAGACGCACTCAGAGACTTGGGAGCCCCTCCCTCTCTCGACCGCTTGTAACCCCTACTACGAGCAACGCGAGTAACACGAGCAGCCTCGAACTGGACGTAGGGCGTTCGTGCCCGAACCAGTATAATCCCTTGTGTCCTCTCGCGAACCATCCGGAGCCCAAACGCGCAATCCACTAATTTACTTGTTGGTTATTTCGCACACCGACAGTTGGCGCGCCAGGTAGGGGGCTTTGCGCGTTTCGGCGATCACCAGGCTTCGGATGGCCACCCGCGGATCGAGCTGGACTCCTGGGACGCAGCTGCGTCTTGGGAGTTTGGATTTCGTCATCACCGACGCCGGGGACTTGGAGAGAGTCGCTCTCACGCCCCCGGTCAACTCTGCTGATGCTGACATCGCGACCGCCACCGAGGCCCTCGCGGACATCGGCATCAACGCCACTGGCGACGAAGCCGGCAACCCCCGCTCGAGGGCCAACGAGGCCCCACTGTGGGAGCAGCTCGAAATCTTCCTGGGGTCACGGCCCACGCAGGAAGACGTGCGCTGTACCAGGTTCGCCCTGGCAAACGTCGCTACTCAGCTTCTGGGAGGAGCCCCTCTCCCCCCGGAGATGCTGAACTACATCCCACCGTATGCGGTCCCATACGGTCTGCGCAACGCGGCTGAAGTCGTGTCCCGCCGGGTGACACGCCTCCTGAGCCCCACCCCGGCGGACAGCGAGTTCGTCGGGGTGATCGATCATGTCTCCGAATCGGTCTTCGACCTGCTGGACGATCCCGTTTCGGAGGCCTCCGACACGGAGCTCGTCGGAGAAAGCCACCACCCCTCCCGGGAATGCTTCATGGCGGACCCTCCCGATGGGGAGGGGGGAGAAGCGAGTGAGAGCGGCTCGGGGCCAGCGGGCCCTGACGACGGTCACCCGGTGGCCGACGCGCCCGTTGCTCCCGCTCCGGTTGCAGCCCAAGCCGCGGCAGCGGCAGGACAGCCAGCTCCGCCACGAGCGGCTACACCGCCACGACGCTCCCAAGCCGACGACGCCCGGCAACGCCGGGAGGAGCTCCAAGAGGCTCGCCGCCGGTTGGAGCAGGAGCGGGTGCGGATCGAGCAGGAGCGGGAGCGCATCGAGCGCGAGCTCCTGCAGGTCAGAGACGCGGCTCCGGCGCGGGAACGCGCTCGGGACGTGCAGCGCCAAATCGTCGACGATGACGGCGCCCCGCCCCCGTGTTTCGCCCACGCCGGGCAGAACATAGCCGCGGCTGCCATGCTCGTGAGAGGGCTCCCGCCGCCGGTGACCCCGGAGGCCCGCAAGGCGCAGCGGGAACTCGGCGAGCTGCTGGAGCGAGCCGCAGCACAGCAGGCCGAGAGTTCGCAGTCGCGACGACGAGCGTCGCAGGGGGCCCACCGCGGAGCCTCGAGGCAGCCGGCCGCCGGGCGCGGCGGACGCGTCCAACAAGGTGACTCGGTGCACCAGCCCCGTCCCCCCGGGGACGCGCTTCCGGTCCGACAACGTGTCGGCCCGATCCAGGATGCTCGGAGCATACTGGACGCCCGTCGGCGGCGACCCCCCGCGGGCGAACCCGAGCGACCGCGAGGACGCGTTCCCCGACGAGGCGGCCGGTACGACGACGACGACGAGGACGAGAGGACGCCGAGTCCGGAGGCGCCGGGACCGCGGGCTTTTAGCCCGCGGATCCGTGTGGCTCCTCGTCCCGCCAACTTTAGAGCCCCGTCGAACTTCCCGAGGTACGACGGGGAAACCGACCCCGAGCTCTGGCTCGAGGATTACCGGCTCGCCTGCAGAGCCGGAGGAGCTGACGATGATGACTTCATCATCCACAATTTGCCGCTCCATCTGGCCGACTCGGCGCGGGCCTGGCTCCAGCATGTCCCCGCCGGACAAATCGGCAGCTGGTCCGACCTGAGGGAGGTCTTTGTGGGTAACTTCCAGGCGACCTATAACCGCCCTGGAAACCCATGGGATCTCAGGAGCTGCAGGCAGAAGCAGGGGGAGACGCTACGGGAGTACATCAGGCGCTTCTCCCGGCAGTGCAACGAACTCCCCAACCTCGCTGACGCCGACGTCATCGGGGCGTTCGTCACGGACGACGTGTAAATCCCTCGTCCACAAGCTTGGGCGGAAGAGTCCCCGCACCGCGAAGGAGCTGCTTGACATCGCTACGAGCCACGCGGCCGGCGAGGAAGCAGTGGGGGCCATCTTCCATCGGTCCGCCGACCCCAAGGGTAAGCAGACTGAGGAGGCGGAAGGAGGCCCATCGGGACCCCCCGCCAAGAAAAAGAGGAAAGGCAAGGGCAGGCGGCACGACGACGAGGCTGCCATGGTGGCCGCCGCCGACCCAACCGACCTTCAAACCTCCGACTGGGGAGGTCCCCGACCACTTCGAGAAGAAGTGGAATGGGCCCTGCCCGAATCACGGGTACCCCGTCAAGCACCTGTACAAGGATTGCTCCCTCATGAAGAAATTCATGGCGGAGGGCTCCCGCAAGCCGGCGCCTCGGTCGAAGAGGCCCGACCCGGCCCCGCAGGAGCCGGGGGTGGACCAGAACATGGACGCCGACCCCTATCCGGAGCCGGACGGCTGCCTGATGATCTTCGGCGGCACGGAGGCGTCCGTAAGCAAAGGGCGAGCCAAGGCGGAGCGCCGAGAGGTGTACGCCGCCGAGCCGGCCACTCCGACCTTCCTCAAGTGGTCGGAGGCGCCCATCACCTTCGATCGAACCGACCATCCGCAGTTCGTCCCGAGGCCGGGCAAGTACCCCCTCGTGGTTGATCCGGTCATAGGTCGGAAGCGCCTCACCAAGGTGCTGATGGACGGCGGGAGTGGGTTAAACATCCTCTACGCCGACACGCTCGACTCCATGGGGATTGACCGAGGGCGCGTTCGCCCGACCGGGGCGCCCTTCCACGGGGTAGTCCCCGGTAAACAGGCCGTCCCCCTCGGGCAGATCGATCTGCCCGTCACGTTTGGGTCCCCGACCAACTTTCGGACGGAGACCCTCACGTTCGAGGTGGTAGGATTCCACGGCGCCTATCACGCCATTTTGGGCCGCCCATGCTACGCGAAGTTCATGGCCGTTCCCAACTACACCTACCTCAAGCTCAAGATGCCAGGGCCGAAGGGGGTGATCACGGTGGGGTCGTCATTCCAATGGGCTCATCAGTGCGAGGTGGAAAGCTGCGAGCTGGCGTCGGCCATCAT
>CM014275.1:53668604-53696661 GCA_004135705.1 Alloteropsis semialata | reverse complement strand
GCAGCAGAAATGCAGAATACTGCAAGCTGAGGAGCATCTATTTATATGTTTCATGCACAAAGAGCAAGGGGTAAAGAATGTCATGGCTAATTGTCTGTGGCACAAAGAGCAAGGGGTTAAGTTATTGCTACAATGCATATTCTATAACCTAGGTTATTGCTACAACTAGCCTTACTTGAAAGCAAAGTATTGCATCTTCGTATTAAATTTGACAAAAGCAGCCTATCCTCCCACCGTGCAGAAATGGCATAATTCGAAGAAGAAAAAAACAACCATGAGAACCTGGAAAATATGTCATACGCTCGAGTGTTCAATGTCACCCAATTAAGAAAATGGTGATGATAATAAGAAAGTAAACATGCTCTGGTAAAAAAAACATGGCACAAACTTGGTGAATTGGAGTAGACATCATCGTTCAACATGTCAGGCTCGCTCGATATACCCACCAACTTTAATGTACAATTCATCTTGCCTCACGTGTATGGGTATCAAGGAACGATTACAGAAGCCTTCAAGAACTTTCAGCATTGAATGCAATCCAGTGCAGAGAGTTCTAGAATGGTCAACATCCACGTCAAGTAATTGTCAAAAATTTTGAGGCAAGGGCATGTACAACTGTGTTTAGACAGTTGTTGTCTATTTGATTTGTCATGTCACATACAGACAGCTAAATAGACAACTTGTACAATGGACTGTCTATTTGGCCATCTGTAAACTATTTAATTCATCCATGTACACACAAAATCATGTTGATCAAGTATAATTTGATCTTTGTAGCCTATTTGGTGCTTCCATAATAGAATGCATAATATATTCAAATAAATCACATGAGTCACTTAAAAGGCAACGTATCAGGTGCAAACCAACCTCCCCGTGCAAACTATGCAAACCTCAATCTGGACCACATGATCTTGATCCAAGGGGGCGCGTAGAGAGAGGTGGGAGGGGGGATTTGCAAAAGTGATCTTGCTGTGATTAAGGGTGGGCGGTGATTTTGCAAATCCCCCCTCCCACCTCTCTCTACGTGCCCCCTTGGATCAAGATCATGTGGTCCAGATTGAGGTTTGCATAGTTTGCACGGGGAGGTTGGTTTGCACCTGATATGTTGCCCACTTAAAAAGCATAAATATAATATATATTTATATTGATATGTACTAGAGATACATGATGTGATATAATAAACGACAACTCGATTGTTCATGTAGGTCTAATTTCCCCTTTGTCCGTAACACTGCCATATAATTATTAGAACCAAAAAAAATGAAAAGACAAGATGTCCTTGCATCTGATTCCAGCAGTTCACTAGGTTCCAGCAGATGCTTGATCTCAATTCTGATTAGAACTAAAGTCTTGCTTCTGACATTGTCCTTGTTCTTTGAAAATGTTCCTTCAATCATATATATATATAAGGAATTCAATAATTGGTATACAGTCATATACAAAAGTAGAAAAGACTTGTATGGTGACACTAAAGGACAGCATACAAGGTCCAGTACTCCAGTTGATTGTTCAAGGTGATCAGTGAAAAATTCTTGGCACCTACACTAAAGGTTCAAGGTAAAGGACTGAATGCTACTGAAACTCCCACTACACATAGGCAGAAAACAAGCTACTGAAGAACAAGTTACTGAAGAAAATGAAGTTTCAACCAGTTGCAAGTTACTGAAGAACAAGTTCAATGTAGGCAGAAAACTGATTTGTTACTGAAAATCAAACAAGTATATATGCTGAAATTTTGTCGCTATTGTTGAGAAAACATATATATTTAACAGACAATATTTGACCAGCCACAAGCACCAAAAAGGACGGCAGTTGACAGTAAAGAGCCCATCAAAAGTATACTGTACAATTTGCTAAAACATTCAGTTCCAATAGTAGGATTAAGGTGTTGTGGCCTGCGCCAATTGTATGACAGTGCACAATTTCAGTACAATTGTACGTAGGACAAGCAAATTTCAAAAGAATTTTAGAACCTGGCCAATGGCAAATACCTTTCATATTGTCCCTACAAAGACACTAGCAGGTTCAGGATGGATGCAGATTGGAGGGTCAATTTTGCGTCACCATCAACGTAAGTTTCTATCAGCTGTGAGGGAAATGATAGATGAACATCAATCATTGCCGTAAGGGAACAAATGATAGATGAACATCCCACTCGAAATCTGCCCGATGTCATCCACCTGCAAACAAACCAGAAACAAGGCATTGAGCAACTGGCACAACAAGAGCCCGATGATTCAGATTAAGCAAAGCAGCAGCGATGCTCTGATTTAGCAGTACCATCTGGCCGTTGGTGAGGAGGGGAACATTGGGGTTCAGCTGGAAAGGCTGGTGGACGCCATTAAGGTCGCCCCCATTGCCGTCCCAGTTGAACTCGTTCTCCAGGTCGTCGACGCCGTCTTCTTCCTCATCCTCGGGCACACGCGGGCAGCCTGCGAAAATTAAAATTCAGTGACGCAATCGAAGCTGAGCAGTGAAGAATCCGCCGCCGAGCCGGAGCTGCATTTCAGCGGGCGGGGTTGAGGGGCACTCACCCTTGAGGCGCTTGAAGCGGGTCTTGAACTGGGGCAGTTCTGCGTGCCATCCCGGCGCTCGTACTCGTAGCAGTCCCGGCAGACGGGGAAGGCGCACTCGTTGCAGGCCACGAAGGGCTCCCCGCCGGGGGCGAGGCCGACGTCGTCGCCGCAAATCTGGCACACCTGCCTGTTCGGCTGCCGCAGCAGCTTCGGCTGCAGACAAGCGGCACGACGGAGGCGAGGAGGGGCGCGTTGAGGTCGGTGTTGTGGCGGAGGTTGGCGAGCGCGTCAGGGAGGTGTTGTGGCGGAGGTTGGCGAGCGCGTCAGCTGAGCCGCGACGACGCATACAACGCGCGGCGAGTGCGGGCGACTCGCCTGGGAGCACGAGTCGGCGCCGTAGACGAACCAAAGCGATTCTCTCTTTTATTAAATGATGTCCATACAGCACTATTCTGGTTAGGTGGCAATAAAAAAAAACAGCAACTGTCTGTAGGTTATACATGCTTATAGTAGTGATTACCAGTGGATCTCTGGAGAGGCTTTCTAGGTCTAGGGTCCATCCCATATTCCTGAGGGACCAGATCCTTTCTCCATACTTGATAACTCCTGCGACAAACACAAGTATAAACCTGAGATTAGAAGCTCTAAATTGTACCATCGGATAGACTTCCAGAAATTTATATATAGTAGTTATATAACAAGTTGTGCCACCATATTGAACATGCACAAATTTTTATCAATGCAGTGATAGTGTGCTGCTCACCAAGATGGATGAGGAGGATGGGTGCCCAAAAAAAAATCCGTTGTGTGTATTCCCTTTATGTATCCACATATCATGAGAGGTAGGGCATGAAATGTGACCGAGTCTGCTCCAATGAAGCAATAAGCAAAATTGAGAACCTAAGGAGAATGTAACAAGTCACATATATCCTGAAAGTTTTGTTATGAAGTTTTTGAGAATCTGAAATTGACAGAAATGACAAGGATAGCTTAATTAGCATAGCTTGCATTGCTTCACTGGAATAATATGGCACATTCCAACTGAAAGTGCTGAATGCTGAAATCTTATCAGGAGTAGTCATGTTGCCTGGTTGCTTGTGGATGGAATACCCAGTGAAAACATTGAAGTTACCCCATTACATCATCACTGTAGTGAATATCGCTTCGTGAGAATATATTTCATTTCAAATAATGGCGCCAAGGAAAGTGATTGATGAGAGCAAGTATTTAATCAGCAGAGGTACAAAATTAAGGCAAAGTTTTCATGTGCGTACCTTAAGAATGGATGAATACTTACTCTACTTTGGGCCAAAGAACTTTGAAGAATATATTTCTTACAAGCTGTGTGGCATGCTAGGCAATGTTGGGCTCTGCGCAATCTTGACTAAACAAAGCCGCGAATTGAGCCCATGTTCCTTTCTTTTGTAGCGGCAGAAGACTGCGAGCTGAGGACCATCTTTGTACGTTTCTTGAAAGAAGATCAAGGACAGATCAAGTGATGCTTTTCTTGTATCTTCTCGACCGGACAAATTAATGCATTTTAGGACTAAAATTGAAATGGTTCCTGCCAGCTTTACTTGAAAGAGAAGTATTGTATCTATTATTTATTTTCTTCTATATGTCCTCCATTTTGCCTATGGTATATGCATGAACAACATCGGGCATTTGCCACATACGTACCACTTTCTCTGTTCTTCAATGTAAGGAACCATCCAAATTATCTTGATTAAACCGAGTTATCATTCTTTAACCGATCCGGTTTAAGCAAAATAATCTCGGTAGTTCCCGGTACACGTCCCGAGCATCGCCCAGAAATAACACGCATACCGTTTTTACACCTCATGGCGACCATCACATAGATACAAAGGAGGGCAAATTTTAAACTTTAGATTACAAGTCTTCGTCATATTACAAGCTCTCGAGTTAACCATCACATCTAAAACTAGAACATCAAAGCTACACTAATTAAAATAGAGATCTTAACTAACTTAGCTGTAGCCTAGGTCTAGGTGTGGCTATCTTATCATATTATTCTTAGGTTGAGAGTTAAAACACAGCGAGAAAGATAGAGAGTATTAAAAGGCAACAACGATGTCCTTGCCCATAAGACACCACTTGCATAAGCTTGAGCGACTTCTACCATCCATCCACTTTGCCGGCACTGCGGGATGATAGTGGTCATCACTCCCAAGATATAACCTGCAAAACAACTTAACGGCAATACCGTAAGTATATTTCATACTTGCAGGACTTATCCACAATACTACATTTGGTGGATGCATGGGGCTAGTCAAGTTTTAACTTTAGATAATAAAAATGCGAGCAAAGTTTATCAAGTGCATAAGCAAAAGACATGGCATCTACCTATCCCTTCCTACTAGTTCTCTCGTTATAAGAGAAGTAAAAACTTACATCAATCACCAGAACAATTGCATAAATAAAGTGATCATGTTCATAAGCTCAATCTTCCATGAACCCTCATCCGACAACTTATGTTGACGCGAACCTCATAGAGCGTGCTCAATGACCGAGATCGTGGCTATTGCAATAGATTAATATACTACAGGGGTGTACAACTGGAACCACACGGAACAAGGCTTTCCACCATACCCTAGAACGAGGGTAAGCGTCGGCTCGAGTCCCTACCTTTCACATACCCATACCCAGCATTGATCGAACGGGCGGGAGAGACAAGTGCAACGGAGACGCCGACTACACTCCATCACCAACCGCACCAAATCTATCCAATGCAAGGTGTGACTTATGCTACTTAGCTTCCATTCCCAATCGAAGTATGTGGTTTGTATGGATAGTGCTCAAGAAATCGGCGACAATCAAGATCTTTAACCGACTTAAGCAAGTCTCCACCCTTGCTTAAGTCTTGAGTCATCATTAATAGTTGCTCATCTTTTAACCATTCGTGGCTACTTAATATTAACATTATCAAACACCCTAAAGCTCGCAAGTGGTAGTGACCTCCGGTAGCTAAGCATGGCTAAGCAATTAATCTCAAAGATTCTAACATTCATACTCCCCCTAACCAAGAGTGTACATGACTATTAGGTTCTACTCATTGCATATGCCTAGATAGAGCTAAGCCCATGCACAAACATTAATAAATAATAGAAATTCACATTTAAAAAGTAGAGTTGAAATATATTGGTGCCTGTCTAAGTTGGTGCTCCACGATCGCAACACTCCGAAACGTCATGCTCTAGAAATTAAGCGAATGCATGAATTAGAGAGGATGGCATGGATTCATATGTATATGAGATGCAATGATTCATGAAAGAAATAGGAATAATATGGTTCAAGGTCATCAAGAAGCGATCAAGAATTGGAATTATGGCACACAAGCATAGCATAGGATGAAAATACCAAACAATTACTTATATATGTGCACATAACTTTACTTACAACATAAGGTTGCCATCACTACTTAGTTTTGCTACTTTAGTTATCATAACCACTAATGGTAATTAACTTAATCACAACCTATATCAAACTTATGAGATATTTCACCCTTGATATCAACATTAATTATCAAGACAACCATCATAATTCTAGTTTATTTCATAGGTATCTAACTTTAATCATCATAGCACATTTATTTTATAATTAGACCCATGAAGCTATAACTCATAGGAGCACACTTAAATTGATCATACCCTTAGTAAATCAATATTTGCTCAAACAATATATTCAAAGATAATCCTAATTCATTATCATGAAGCTATAGATGAGGATCACACAAGATTAACAAAACTAGATCCCTAAACTTAAGATATACCTGAATTTAATATGTATTATCCAACTTACTAGTGCTAGCCAAGTATATTAGTATAAGTTGCACCAATCTATTATCATATCATAAGATCTATTCAGTCTAAACAGTAGAGCATGGCTATAGAAGTCTAACAAAATTAGTTTCATAATTTTAAAAGCTCAAATGAATTTATTGTGAATACAACAAGTTAACTAGGTTTTAAGCAAAATGATAAAGTGTACCAAACTAGACATAAATGATGCAAACAAACACCTTAACTAGATAGTAAATGTCATAAGGAAGCTAGCAAAATTCACAATTTTTGGACTAACAGAGAATTAATTAAGTATTTAACATGCTAAAAGCATATTTAAATAAACTGAAAAATAATATAACTATTTCTGGAGCAAACACATTTTTAGCAGGTAGAGCACATCATGATACAATCAACACAATTTGTTTCATATTAATCCAACTATATTAAATTTTATATAAATTTTGCAAGATGCTACATGTTTATGCGATAAAACAAAAGGGCTGACTGGGCTGTGGCTATAGTACCTGCGGACTTTCTGCCACTGGTAGGCGGTCCGTCCGCCATACAAGTGCGGAAGGAGGTCCAAAAAACAACCCAATTTTGTGTGGTCGAAGGAAATTGAAACTACAGACCGTCCGCTAGTGAAGGACGGACTGTCCGCCATTAAAAATCCTAGAGACGTAAATTCTCGAGTGGGTTCTGTGTGGAGTTTGAGAATGAACCGCGGATAGTCCGTGGGTGAAGGGCGGACCGTCCGCCTTATAAAACCGGAAATTGTGACTTCGGGAGGAGTTTCTGTGTCGTCGGGGTCGCGGCTCGCGGACTGTCCGACCCCAGGTCGTGGACCATCCGCGTGCCGGACGAGGCTCGCCAGCGAAGTCGCCGACGGCGGCTCCAACAACGGTTTTGAGTATGGTTCGTTCCTATAGATTCCATAGGTGACGGGGAACTTGTTTTGGGTGGGGGATTTGACATGCATGAGAGTATTGGAGCTCGAGGTCAACAATAGTGATTTGGCCATGGATGGGGTATAGAGCTTGATTGAAGGCAAAAGAGAGAGGGTGAGCGGCGAGGGTAGCTCACCGGCGACGAGTAGAGCACGAGCAAGGGACCGCTTGTTGGCATAGGGTGGCATTGGAGTACATTGACTCGCGTTCATCCATGATAACTTGGAGAAGAGGAAGTAGAGGAAGAAAAAGATTGGAGGAGGTGGCCTTCTCCTTGGTCTCCGGCGAGGAAGAGGTGGACGAGGTGGTGGAGAAGCTCGCCGGCGACGTCCTCCGACCAACTCCGGCGATACATGGTGGATTTGGTTGGGGATGGGGAGTTCTCACTCCATGGCTTGGGTTGGAGAAAAGAGAACAAGGAAGAGAGAGGGAGAAGGAAGGGGGAGGGCACTAGGTGAGCTAGAGGACGGGCGAGGTCCCGCGGGTGGCGCGTGGCGCAGGTGCTCCGTGAGCACGACACACACACAGGTGTTCCTCGTGGACCGTCCGCGTAAAGGAGCGGATAGTCCGAGGGAGCAAATCACGTAACATTCTTCTTCTGTACAGAAAATTACTCCTTTGCGCCATCTTCGAAAGTTGGTCTTCCAAGCCTCCGAAAATTCCACCAATTTTTGTGTTGATACTAGAACTCAGGAGCAACCCATTTTGCTTAGATTTGGTAAAAAAGTATTGTAACTTTGGAATGAAAATTCTTCCCGGATTGCTAACTTTAGGATTTCAGATGAGTTGTTTGCCTTCAAGATGGTTTCCTAAAATCCGAGAAAATTACCTAAATTCATATTATAGAAAGTACTAGTTTACCATGTAAATTACCAGCATAAGTTGTATATGGAAAATGCAAGTTGCTTCATGATGCATATGTTTCCATTTTGTTTACTAGCTGAATTCAAATCCAAATGCATTCAAACAAAGCTCAACAATTTCATAATTACAAACAACTATGCTCATGATGCAATGCTTAACTTGTTCATTACAATTGGGTCGTTACATTCAATATTTGTAAGCCGATGTGAAAATTTTTAAAAAAATGGAGGGAGTAGTATCCTAGCACACAACACCAAACAAAAATGAGTAACAGTCATCAGTTAGTTCACCGATCATCATTTTGCCACATCGTTGTATTTATGTTTTTCCGGCTCATTTGCAATGGCTGATGGCTCTCACCTGGTTATGCACTATTTCTCATGTTGTAGATTACATAGGTATGGGCGTATGGCGAAGTTGATAGCACAAACAACAAAGTAAACTTCAAAATTAACATACCGAAAAACCGAATCAAATTGGCAAAACACAATGATGCAAATTCGGTATATATTGTTACAGTGTTTGCTCCTGTGCCGCTTGCGCTTTTGAATCGCCCAACGCTGACTATGCATCAGTGACTATTTCAACCCCTCTTATTTGTGCCAAACATAGCAAACCCATATTATCAAAGGTTCTTAAACACAAGCTTTAGAATTACAGAGTTCAAACTCTTAACACCAGCAGGAAATAAACATGGTTTTGTTTATAGCAGAACTAGAACACAGGAGTCGACATGCAGACTAACACAAGCAGCACATAGGAGCACGCTAAGCTGCCTGAGAGATTCTTTATTGAGGGAGCCTGTAAAGCAAACAACTCCACGCCATCAAGCAGCGCGCAGCGCGTCACGGAGAGCAGCGCGGAGGCGGTCCGCCTCGCCCCGGCGCACCACGGCCGCGACGGTGCGTCCCCGCCCGCCGGCGTCGCGGTGCACGACGACAGCGCCGCCGTCGCCGACGCCGTCCACGGCGTACTCCACGTGCGCCGGGCGCCACGCCCCGAGCTCCAGCCCGTACACGTCCAGGGCCTCGGCGTCCACGAGCGTCAGGTTCGCGCCGTACACGACCACGTCGGCGTCGTCCGCCCCCGCCAGCGCCATGGCCGCCACGGCGCCGGCCCCGTCGAGGCTCGCACCGGCCAGCAGCGACGCTAGCTTCGCGACGTCCGCCGTCGCTGGCGAGGGGCCGGTCGCCACGACGTGGCCGATGCGGTGCTCGTTGGTCAGGCCCAGGCGGCCGCCGCTCGGAGCGATCACAGCGTCGGTAGTCTTCACGACGGTCACCGTGCGCGCCGCCGCCTCCTCCTCCTCGGGTCCCCGGACCGCGGCCACCGCGCGCCACACCAGCGCCGCGACGAGCTCGAACGACCCCACCTGGCGCTGACCCGCGGGCGCGCTGAGCTGGAGGCACTTGAGCTGCTGCTCGGTGACGTGGAAGGAGAAGGGCACCATGTCATGGGTGGTGGGGACCGCCCAGTGGTCGCCGACGGGCGCGGCGGCGGCCTTGACCGACGGTGGGGCCGTCACGCCGGCAGGTGCGGCCGACGGAGGAGGCCTGGTGAGTGGATCCCGCAGGGTGGGTGCCGGGACCTTCTTGCCGCTGACGAGGTGGGCCCACGTGCTGAAGCAGGCGGCGGCGGAGGGCATGTCGCCGATGAGGTGCGCCCACGTGAAGCCGAGGGCCATCCCGCCGCACTTGAAGCTGGTGACCTGCTTGTCACTTAGCGCTTTGAGTTCAGTGCCAATAATTATAATTTTCTTGCTTAATTATGAGAACTACTAATCCTTGGACCCGACACCAAGAGATGTGTGGGTTTATTTTTGAGTAGAAAATCATGTGGGACATCTTTTGCTCAGATCAGAGCTCAACTGAAAACTGAAGAGAGAGGCCCTGCAATTTGCACAGTACGTTCGCTCTGTTCTGCAATAACTGAAAACTAATATCTGATAGTTAACTTGTATTAAAAAGCAATCAGTTCTTATTGATAATAACGTTGCGCTACTCTTTGACTAGGCTATGGACGCAGTCTGCGAGGTGCAATTTTGACCATCACTTTACATAAAATGTATTATTTTATATATAAAAAGTATACACTGTGAAAATACATTTCAAAATAAATCTATTATTTTAGCTATTAACAGCAAAAGAAATCATTTGTAATTTTATCTATTAACAGTAGAAGGTAAATAAATTTGACTTAGAACCATGATCCTCTTTGTCGTACGATCATGTCAACGATGAGAAGTTAATTTTGCTGAACAAAGGTCGCATATCAGCATTGGAAGTCTGTTGTACATGTATCATTAAATCCATGTTTGGTGTCTGGTCGTGTGGTGCCCGGCTTTTGCTGGGCGCTGGAAGTGTGTGTGTGTGTTGTGTTGTGTGTGGGTTGTGTGTTGAGTTTTGTGTGTGTGGTGTAAGGCTATTTTAGCCAACTCTCTCTCTATTAATACAAAAATATGCAGCTCTCCTGCATATTCGAGAAAAAAAAAATTAAATCCATGTTTCATCCATTAGTTGGTTGGCCAAGGGAAATCAACTTATCAACTGCTATGAGAACGTGCTCAGTCGTACAATGTTATAAACTCAAGATTCTTTTAGTAATGGAAACTTAAAGATTGTTGTCCTCTGCACCAGCTACTGTCGGGACAGACATAGCTTCAATAGTATATCCTCCCCATTTTAAAACGTATCAAGTTATACTTTTTGCTAAGTCAAATTTCTCTAACTTTTTAGCCGAGTTTCAGAAAAAAAATACATCAACATAACTTCATATTAGTTTCATAAAATAGATCATAAAATATATCTTCATAGTGCATTTCTTTGATATCGTAGATGTTAATATATTTTTCTATAAAATTGGTCAAAGTTAGATATTAAGCATGAACTAACTTCAAGTTAGTAATTACTACGTTGAGCAATAAAAACTTTCAATGTTCCAAAATGTAATACGTTTTTGTCTTGTCATAAGTCAAATTAATTTTGTAACTTTGCTCAAAATACACTAACATATATATGCAATGTCAAATTATTTTTATTACATCCATCTTGAAATTTATTTGGATATATAGCGTTATATTTTGGACTTAAGACAAAACTAAAAAAAACTTACATTTTAAAACAGATATAGTACTACCTAATAAAACTTTAGTATGTACAAACCACATACTAAAACAGAAACAAACACATTACTCACGAGCTCACGGTAGCATGCACTGTCTAGTGCTATTCGTTCAAACAAAATTTTATTTCTACACTTTCTAGCTTAGCATTTTTTATCTGCATTTTTCAGGTCCAGAATATATGTTTTTTGGGTACTGAGAGCACGTTCAGTTAATATACACGTCAGGGCCGGCATTATTTATTTCAGCGAGACTGCAGGTGGCGAAGACCAATGCAAATTCCAAATCAGAAAAATAAGAATATTTACTTTATAAACCAATTACCGAGCAAAAAATGTTGTGTGCAAGGACAGGGACATTAGGTAAGCAAGAAAAACTGGCCAAATGGGCAGGAACCAGAGTTGATGACCTGCACGTAGAGCAGCGGCGAGAAGAAGAGCTCCGGCCCGATCACCTTGTCGTAGGCCAGCACCTTGCACAACCCGCCGCGCTCCGCCTCCGCCGCCAGCCACTCGTCGACGGTGGCGTCGCAGGCGGCCTCCACGATGCGCACGCCGCAGTCGTTGCACCGCACGTACGGCCGCCCCGCCGCCTCCTTGGCACCCGTCGCGCCCTCGGCGTCGGCCGCCTGCTGGCAGCGCCGGAGCCGGCCGCTGACAGGGAAGTACAGGTCCAGCCACGGGAACATGGGCTCCTTGAGCTCCCGGACGGTGAGCGCGGCGGCGGCGCCTGGCGCCGGGGCGTGGAACACGTGCACCGCGCGGAGGTAGTGCAGCTTGTGGAGCAGGTCGGCGTCCGCGAGCTCGTAGTCCACCGACTCCCCCGTCACCGAGCTCGGCACCACCGTCGACAGCCGGTAGCTGTGCACGGGCATGCTGCCGCCGGTGCCGAGGGCCAGCGGGCTCCCTGAGCCGGCGGTGGCGGCGGCCTCGACAACCATGGCGCGCAGCTGGCTGTGGCGCTGTGCAGCGTAAGGTTGTTGAGAAACTTGAGAGCTGGAGGGCAGTGTACAATGGGAGTGTAAACTTGCTACATTTATACTGGTTGGATTGGTCCATATATTGAAGACGATTCATGAAATCGATTCATTCTTTTTCGCTGACTCTTTTTTACAATGAACAGGTACAGAAAACTTTAAATTGAGCAGTGAAGATAGGTGAAAATTGTGCACTGTGCGTGCGACATTATATCACTGAATAAATTCATGCTCTGTTCTACAATGTGCAGCTCACGTGGTTCTCCATCTCGCATGTCGGTGAGACGACAAAATGGCATGTTGTGGTCCTGTGTCCACAATATGCCACATAGTACTTACATCCTAATTGCAAGTAGTTAAACAAAGCATCATCAAATGGATTTTTAATCCGGAAGCTGAGAATTCGAATGATGTTTACAGGAATTCGACATACTTGTTTTCGCAAAGGACCTGGATACACAGAGGACGCTCTCGCGTTTAGCTTACGTGGAGACTCCCCTGCAACCCATGGCCCTGGCCCCACCCACGCCTCACGTCCGCTCTTATCCTTTTCACATGCCTCCACTATCAAGCTCGGCCCCCGCCCCTACACTGCCCACCGATTGTTCTTCGCCGTCCGGCCGGCGGCGCCACCGCCTCACCGCCCGCCGCCGGGCCGGCCGGCCCCCAAAGCTTCATCTATGTCCGTTGGCCATAGAAGCCCCCCAACCCCAAAACCCCCAAATCTAAACCCTAACCTTAACCCCGCCACCTCCACCGCCGCCCGCGACCGTCGCGGGCGGCGACCTGCAGCGCCCACCTACCACCCAGGGCATCCGGATTATTACTTTCTATGTGTTTTGTTACATTCTTATATGTTTTGTTATTTTCTCTGTGAAGTTGATGACGTAACAATACGGGTCTCCGGTTAACCATAACTGGAGAGGGCTCTCTGTTTAGTTTTTAGGTTTCATAAAAACTGTTCAAGAACTCATCAGTTAAGTTTCATGAAAACCAAAACAAGTTCACTGTTCAGTCAATAAAATTATGCCTGCAACACAACAGAGAAGAAAGATGGAGATATGGCAACATCAATGTCAGCAAGTGTATACTCCTATGCACGGCATATTGGCATGTTCCTGCCCTGCAGTTGCCAGTGATGAAGCTTTATTGGCTCAGTAGTAAAGGCGACGTGTGTCCACTGTCTATCCTCATCTGTAGACCAGTACTGCTAGGCACTCTGCGTTGGAGGGTAGTTCAGTGAAGACAATTATTGTGTTTCAATTGTTCCTTCATTAGGCCACGCCAGGCACCAGCTATCCAGTTCGCCACAATATATGTTTACCAGGTCGAGGAACACAGCGTGCATTTGGTCTGAGGAACTACTTCATTCTATAAAATAAACTGGGTTTAGAGACCGCATTATTGGATTTCATACTAGCATTCATTCTTAGAGAAGAACCAGCTTTACATTTTAATTTCACCCCTCAAAATCAGACAAATACGCCCTAGAAGGCCAGACAGAGTCAATTGTTATCAACGGGGACATATATTGAAGATTATATCAGAGAGAAAAGCCATTTCTAAGCCATTTCTAGAGCTCCAAAATAATACAGTATGTGCCCAAATCATATTTCAGCACTCCAAAATATTAGATTACATGACCAGTTCACACTTGAGGACCAAAACAATGTCATTTCTAAGTATTGAATTATGCAGCAACCCTTGAAGCAGCTCTTCCTCTTCCTCTGCCCCTCTCAGTTAGTGGTCTTTCCTCTCCAATGTGGCTTGTACTGGCACTAAGAAAAACATCAATGGGATCCAAAATCTGATTGCCATCCTTGGCGTGTGCCTAAATCACTCTACAAACCGATAGATCCCATGCAAAGGGTTTGATGTTCAAGACTTTACCTATCAGGAAGGAAAATTGGTTCCATGGCCGCCCTTCCCCTAGGCCACGCGCCCTCCGGGGACGCGAGCTGGCAGCCCCGTCGCGCGCCCTTCGTGGACGCGTACGCGAGCCGAGCGGCCCCGCTGCGCGACCTCCGGGGACGCGAGCTGGCAGCCCCGCCGCGCGCCCTTCGTGGACGCGTACACGAGCCGGGCGGCCCCGCTGCGCGACCTCCGCGGAATCGGACGCGCACGCGCACGCGCGTCGGCCGAGCCCACCGCGTGCCTTCCACGGACGCAAACGCACACGCGCGTCGGCCGGGCCCGTCGCGCGCCCTCCGCGGATGCGGTCGCCAACGCGCGTCGGCAGCCCCGACCCGCGCGCCCTCCGTGCAAAACTCGGCGGCACCGAGCCTCCGTGCTCCCTCCGCGTTAGATCCGGCGGACCTCACCCTCCGCGCGACGTGATCCCCCACGCTCCTAGACCCCGCCGCCGCTTTGCCTTGCGCCACCATGATGAATTCGCGCCGCCACCAGGACGAGGAAAAGGAAGTCTCCTGCCTCACGGTCTCGGACGGGAGCTGGCAGTCCTCGATGTCGTAGGTGACTTCCCAAACCTGCTTCATCCAGTCCTGCCGCTGCTCGTCGTGCTTGGCCTCGTGCCAAGGCCTGCATGCTGGCCAGCTTGTCGTTGATGTACTCTATGTTTCTCTCACCATCAAAATTGCAGGAGAGCACGCGGGCACGAGGTGCGACCGTGCAAGTCACCTCTGGCAGGGCAGAGGTCTTCCAGGGTCTCGACATCGGAGCCCAACGCCACGGACGGCTGCGGCGGGGAGACGGCCGTGTCTTCCCGGGCGCCGCCTCCCCCGGCCACGGGTGCAGCTAGGCGAGCGCCGCCGCCCCCTGGCACGGCCGCGCAGGCCAAGCGCTCCGCCCTCCGGCATGGGCGCGCATACCGCGTGACGGCCAGCACGCCGCAGGCCATCCGCGGGGCTCCGTGCTGATTTTTCTACCGGAGCAAGAAGAGATGAGAGACAGAGCAGTGAGGGAGAGAGAGGAGGGAGAAGGTGACATGTGGGGCCTGCATGGTAGGAGAGATAGAAAGGGGAAAGGAGAAAGGGAATCTGCTGCTGCAGCTCCTCTTTCCAATACCTTGAATTTCTAAAAGGGGATTTCCTATAAAAAAAAAGAAAAGAGGAGCTGTTGGAGATGCTCTTATGCAATTGTCCCAAAGAAAAAATGCCATCAAAAGTCGAGGGGGTGTGGGACCACAAGTGTGACGCCGTGAAAGTGTGCTATGCTGCTCTTGGAAGACCAAAAATGTGCAATCAAATAAAGAAAAGGAATGAGTGCATATATTCTATCTGAGATCGGTTGTTGGAATCTCTCACGAGTGAGTGTGGATTAACAAACCCCTTTGGGTGTGCATATCAAAGAAGTGAAACTGTCACGACTAAGAAGGGATTGTATCGTGGCGCGCAATATAGAGGTGCATCCATGAATTCGAAAATTTGGCGGCACTATTTCTCATTTGATTTTTCTTTTTACCACTTTGAGAAGGACATCGACGTCAAGAGACAAAACTTCCTCGCATATATATTTTTAGAATAATAGGGACGAGCCCTAGTCTCATTAGACAGAGCAAAGCGTTTAACAACCTCCAAACATTGCTTACACAACGTATTTCAGTCCACCGGCTAAAGCAAAAGCACTACCATCTATTACATCATATTTCTCAGTTGGTAATCAAAAGCTTCAATCCGCCTTATTCAGGACCTTTGAGCAAGGTCAACCCAGCCTTGGCATCATGTGTGCAGGGATCTTCTTCAGTCCATCACATCTTATCAAAGCCTTGATTCACCCAGAAAGCCTTCCAGCTTGTTTTGCCTTCAAACACTCGTATATATCTCTCTCACACCCTGAAAGACTGAAATGTCAGCCTGGACCCTGGATGGCTGAAATATACAATACAATGATTAGGAATCCTACTAGTGATGCAGGATTGCTAATTTGTAGTACCACTTGTAATCTTCTACAGCAACCATGCTCAAAACCAGAGTTGAGTGACGGAGAAGCGAAGAAGAAGCCGTGTCCGATTCGAATTCGCATGCAGCGGGCACGCACGGAATCCAAGTCGTCAAGAGAGACACACGGAATCCGAGTCGTCAAGAGAGACCACACAGAATCTGAGTCGTTTCCTAGTCATCGTAAAAGCATAGGAGTCTCTTGATATATATAGGCCCTCGCTGCAGCTTTCGAGTCCATCATCAATCTCACCCTGATCCCACCGCCGCGCCGCCTCGATCAAGCAGAGACGCCATCGCGCCGCCGTGCTCAGAATCCGATCCCCTAGCTGCCGCCGCCGCCGACTGAGACGATGGTGCTCGCGCAGCTGGGCGGGAGCATCGCCGGCGCGCTGGCACGGATGCACGGCGCGACGGTGGTGGACGACGCGGCGCTGCTGGCGTGCCTCAACGAGATCTCGCGCGCTGCTGCACGCCGACGTGCACTTCGAGATGGTGCGCGACGTGAATTCGAAAACTTGTTGGCACTATTTCACGTTTGATCTTTTTATCACTTTGAGAAGGGCATCGACGTCAAAAGTCAAAACATGCTCGTATATATCTCTATTACACCGTGAAAGACTGAAATATCGGCCCACATGTACAGCGATTAGCAATCCTACGAGTGTTGCACAGTTGCTGATTTGTAGTATCAGCAACACTTGTACTCTTCTACAGCAACCAAGGACGATAGCTTGGAACTAGGAGTTGAGTGATGGAGAATTCAAGAAGAGATCGTGTCCTAGTGGCGGACGTAGAATTTTACAAATCAGTGTATATAATATTAATATTTTGTTTCTAAAAAACATCATCCTAGTATATGATTTCTTTACTCTTCTATTCATTAATACCACCACATAAAATGATTGTTATTGTATTGAAATTTGTTACCACTACAAGATATTTTTCTTGACGCAAATTAATGTTTGTGGTTAAATCTTTGGTTTTCACTATTTATTGCAAATTCTCAAGTTTTCTCTGGCAATGATTTTCCATTCCCGTAACTATATTTCGTAATTGTGAATAAATATTTGGGGTATCTATCCACTAGCTAGTCGTTGTGTGTGTGGTTTTATTCCTTTTCATGATTTTTATTGTAATTGTGATAATTAAATCGTTACACTTTCATTTTACAAAAGTGCATTTTGTCATTCTCAAAAAATATCGACTTGTTCAAACTAAAAATATCAACAACTAATGGTTGATCGGTGTCCCAAGACCGAAACACCATCCATATAATCACAATTAAGATGCATAAACTATCATTTTTATGTAGCAATGAAATATCTCTAGTGTACCAAATATTTAATGAATTGTCTTTAGAAGTAAAAAAATATTTTTATGGTTTCTTTATCTTGTATGAATTATATATCTATTTAATTTTAATAACATTGTAGAAAAATTCATGTAGAGATTGAGATTTGTTTTGTTGTGAATTAGCATGCTATTTTAAGGCAGGCAGCAAATGATCGTCCACCCTATGCTAGCGCCAAAGGGGTGATATCATCGCATCAAACGCACAAAACTTTACTATTCATCTATCACCACAGATCTGAGACAATACATCAGACATACAAAAATGTACCGATATTTGTGACATAAAATAAGTATATTGATAGACTAATTATAAAATATATATTTTATATTCAGTGTCATAAATGTTAATATTCTTCTATATAACTCCAAATTTACTATGTATGCTTTTGCTTAGGACAAACATAAAAGAATACGTATCTATTCAATGTTTGAATTGCTAATATTAGGTTATATTTCCATTCTCTTGTTTACTACCTCTTGATTACTGTCTAGTGTTTACTGTTTAACAATGAAACAGTAACAATGCACTTCCTTGTAGTAGTAGTTAATGTTAGGTTCTATTTCCATTTTATTTACTATAGGTAGGAATGGCTGAATGTATTTGCAATCTATAATTCTAGCAGTTGCAACTCTCAAAAGTTCTTGGAAGGATCTACACATAAATGCAACTAGAAGTTATTGTGATTGAGAGATAGTTATATAACAGGTAAATTACTACATAAAACAGTGATAACAAAAACTTATGTCCGCATAGATGAAATAAATGTCTTTATAAATCCTCGTTCAGTAGCAAAACAAGTGGTAAAACAATATTAATGGAGCGATATGGACTTTGAGACGAGAGATGAAAGAATTTAGATATCTAAAAAGAGCAAGGAAGTGAAATATTCAGTTAACGGAGCGACATGTTGAGTTATGATATATTAAAAATATGGTTCACATGTAGCATAACTCCAGTGGAAGGAAGTGAATTATATATATTAGATTCCGGACCTTAGACTCCGCAACGTACCCCAAATACATAAACGGCATATTTAGTCAAAGCATGTATGTTCAATATATATAGTGATAATGGTAAGCATGGACGTCCTGAACTAGGCCTGACACTAAACCTCAACAATATCATAAATCAGAATATGAAGAAGTGCTCAGCTAGATCTTCATCCTTGCTAGATCTAATAATCCGTACTCTGCATAGAAGCTATGAGCTTGCTGGGTAGCAGATCTCATAGTTCAGTAAAATATTAACAACTTTGTTAAGTAAAATATTAATTCTGATGCAGTTCATGGATAAAAAATAAATCATTGATGCTCTAGAAGTTAAAAAATAGAAAATAATTGACATTGATGAAATAAGATTTGGATCAGTACCTTCTAAATGGCCATTGAAGGGGGCCTGATGTAGATTAGATCTCTGATGCCCTTAGTTAAGAAAGGTAGAACATGAAGCAGGCAAGGATCGAGATGTGCAGCAAGAGTTTTCGGGTCTGTGAAGAGAGGAAGCTTCTAAAGAACAATAACAGAAGGTTTGAATGGATCAGCGGTCAATTCATGGCTATTAGACCCCGGGTCTATATCAGGCTAGTCCATCAAGGAAACTCTGATGAGATATCAGTGGTTGCTAATGGAAATGGCGAAGAAAGGAACTAACGATCTGAGGAGGAAGAACTAAACAGTTGGATGAGTGGAGGAAGAAGGTGGGAACTGCCGAACTGGGAAAAGAAATCCTACAGGAGTATGGAAATGGACGCACGTGAATGGTGGGTGGTTGAATCCCGAATGCCAGCCATGCAATTGGTTGGAAATCAGCCGCAGGATTCATTCCACACTTGTATCTGTTCACGGAACAGACTTGCGCAGAGGTGGTTTTGACTCGCGCGAATCTTGAGGCGCCTCCAGCCAGAGGATAGTAGTTGCGGCCGCATATCTTTTCTTACGACTCCTGCACCAAAAGAGGTCCTCCCATTGGGCCACGTCGCACGGCCGTTCCCGGCCGTCGGATCGGCCGCGCGGACGGCCAGTTCGTTGTTTCCTAGTTATTTTGCAAAAAACCCTCAAATTTTGCATGAATTAATCCGCCGTCTGGCCTCCACTCTTATATTGTTTTGCAAAAAAACCCCTCAAATTTTACTTAGATTACACCATAACCTGTTCAACTCATTATTCTGCTGGAGCAATATTATACGTATAATTTGACCACCAAAACACGCTCAAATCAAACGGTATTAAATATGAAATTTGCTCACAATTTCAAAATCTGCAACTTTATTAGAGAGCACATTTTTGAATTCAAAATGCTTTCAAATCTACAACTTTATTAGAGAGCACATTTTAAATTCAAAATGCTTTTGCAATTCATTTGCACAAATATTTACATGTGATCCGTTGTACCTCGTAAGTGTCTAATACAAAAAGCTGCTCAAAACTTAAATATAAAACAAAATTTTAAATTGAAAGTTTTTTCGCAATTCGTTCGCATAAATGTTTATATGTGATCCATTGCACCAACGATTTTGACAGCGAAACATCTTCAAATTAAAAAGTGTTGAATATAAAAGTTGCTCAAAATTACAAAATTAATAAGTTTTTTCTTTTGCAGTTTACCCGTTCAGTCTAACATCCAAACACTGAAACACATTCACATTAAAATCTTTTAAACATAAAAGTTGCTCCAAATTTCAAAATCTACAACTTCCGTGCACATATGATTCGGAGACCGAAACATCTTCAAATTAAAAAGTGTTGAATATAAAGTTGCTCAAAATTACAAAAGCAACAAATTTGCTCTTTTATAGTCCACTCTTACGAGTCCTGCACCAAAAGAGGGTCTCCCATTGGGCCACGTCGCGGCGGTTCCCGGCCATCGGATCGGCCGCATGGATGGCCAAATCGGTGTTTCCACAGAGCGAACTTTTAAATTTAACCTGCTCTTGCAATTCATTTATAAAAATAATTATACCCTCACACGCAAAAACCACTGTAACAGGGCACATCCACTGGCCACCTGCGGCAACGCCACAAGCTTTTCTAGTAGTTGTGAACAAACAACCCGTGTTGTGTCTGATTCGAATTCAGGCGGCGACACACACGCACAACACGGACTCGCCGCCTAAATGCCTGCACGGAATCCGAGTCGATTCCTAGTCTCTCAATATATAAAGACGACCCGCGCCGTAGCTATCGAGTCCATCGTTAATCGCACGCACCGCCTCTACTACCCTCGATCAAGCAGACCGGAGTCGTTTCCTGGTTATCATACAAGCATAGGAGTCTCTCGATATATATATAGGCCTCCACCGCAGCTCTCGAGTCCATCATCAATTGTACCCTGATCGCACCGACTCGATCAAGCAGAGACCCCGCCGTGCCACCGCGGTCAGAATCCGATCGCCTAATCGCCGCCGCTGCCACCGACCGAGATGATGGTGCTCGCGTAGCTGCTGCAGACCGACGTGCGCTTCGAGATTGTGCGCGGCGTGAATTCGAAAACTTGTTGGCACTATTTCTCGCTTGATTTTTTACCACTTTGAGAATCTTTCTAGATCACAAGTTATTCTGCTCTGAACTTAGGCCAAAGCAATGAACACTTCACCAAATTCAGATAACACTTTCAAACCTGCCACCTTTAGGCCAGGTTTTCTCCCAAAACCAAATGTAAACTTTTGGATCTTCAATAACCAAAGTTGTAGTCCTAACATAGGGTTACATTTCTCTCAATATAACTTGGGACCAAGTCCTTTTAGATTGAAAGCTACAAGCCCTTGAATAATGACCAAACTTTCACCACATGTGATTTGAACTTAACCAAATTTGATAATCTAAGTTTGAATTCTTCTCAAACTTGACCAATCCAAGCATATTTGATTATTTACTATCTTTTGGAGTTCTTAACTCAAGTTTTACTTGGTCAACCTTTTCAGAGCGAGAATTTACCAAAATGCCCCTAGGGCAAGCTTGTGCTCAAATAATAGCTCTTTAGCTCTTAATCCTTAAATTTCTCCTCATTAGTCCTTAATGACCTTCTCACACTCTTAAGTAACACCAGTGGTGTTACAACCCTCCCCCTTAGGAAAATCTCGTCCCGAGATTTAGTTGAGGCGGGTAAACATCTGACTTAAGCAGCGGCAAGGAAAATGTGTCAGGAGCTTATGAAAAAAATATCTTCATTAAAAACACAGGGTAGTTGCATGGTAATGTACATTCATGGTTCTATCCAATATTTCCAAGGACTGATTTAGCTACAAAGCAATCTTCTTGTTCTCAGACGCCTCATCTTATATGTGGTTACTCTACTAAACTTTGTAGATCTTGATATTCTTTCTACGAGTACTCCACTCCTTTTGACCCGGATTCCTGATAGGTCTCTCCTTCTAGGTCAGATTTGATTCTAGTTCCATATCTGGATCTTTATCTATTCCTTTGGGAACTCGTAGGCACTTCTTGAGTTGAGACACATGGTACACACCATTCAAGTTTGATAGCGGATCAGGTATGGCTAATCTGTAAGTAACATGACCTCTTGGCTCCAGTTTTTGATAAGGACCAATATACATTGGAGCCACTTTACTCGTAACCCCAAAGCGATGGATCTCTTTCAATGGTGACACTTTCATGCACGCATAGAATCCTACTTCAAAATCTAGATGTTGTCTTCTCTTGTCTACATAGTTCTTCTGCCCGGACTGAGCTGCCATGAAACGAACTTGAATCTATCTTACTTTTTCTTTAGCTTCAATCACCATATCTTGTCCAAAAGCAATACCGGCTTGATAACTGTTATTATATATGAGAATTTTCACACAAGGGCGAGCATTCATCCCATTTCTTAGAAAAGATTAGAACACAAGCCCTTAACATATCCTCAAGTATCGGGTTCACTCTCATAGTCTGTCCACCTGTCTATGGTTGATATGTTGACTTTCTAATCAAAGTAGTATTCATCCAGTCATGCAAATGCTTCTAGAATCTGGAAGTGAACTGGTAACTCCATCTGACACTATGGTCTTGAGCACTCCATGCAAAGTTACAATTCATGCTAAATACAACTCTTGCATAAGTACGTATTGCAGAAGTATTCTTTACTGGTATAAAATATGCAGACTTATTCAGATGATCCTCTATTACCCAGATTGAGTCATACCCTTTGTATGTTGTGGGTAGCCCACAATAAAGTCCATAAGGATATCTTCCCACATCCAGCTAGGAATAGTCAAAGGTTGTAGTGGTCCTAGTGACTTCTGGTGTAGTGTCTTGACTCTTCTGCTTGTGTCACACTCAGATATGTATTTAGTCTCTTTGCTTTTGAATTCACCAAAACTTTTGCTTCAGATCATGCTACATCTTGGTACTACGGGAGGAATTGAAACATGAGACAAATGTGCTCATTCTTGATTTTCTTTCTTAACTCATATTCCTTAGGTACGACTATGCGATTCTTGAAGAACAATACACCTTGGCCAACCTGTGCAAAGTAAAACTTTTCACCTTTACCCATTCTTCTTCTTAGGTACTTCATGCCTAAGTCTTTCTTTTGAGCTTTGACAATTAGTTGTCGATGAGTTCAGTCCCCCACCAATTTTGCAACTTTTTCGTGCATTAACATCTAAAAAGGGCTTCTCCACATTTGGCTGAGCCAAACTGGGGCAATAGTCACTATGGTCTTCAATTTCTGAATAGTTTCATCACACTTAGAAGTCCAGTTGGACTTGGGATCTTACTTCAGTCATTTTGTGATTACCTTATCTTATTTGGGGAAATTTGTGATAAACTGGAGATGATATCCATTTATTCCTAAACATTTTTGCACTTTATGCACACTGATTGGAGGTTTCCAATTTGGAATATCTTGGACTTTGCTTGGATCAACTATCACTCCAGCAGATAGGATATGTCTTAAAGAAAAGTACCTTATTCAAACAATGCCACATATGCTCAACTTAGCATATGAATAATATTCTCGAAGTCTGTCCAAAACAACACACATGTATTGAGCATGTTCTTTTCCAGTCTTGGAGTAAATCAGAATATCATAAATAAACAGTACCACAAACTTTGTCAAATTCGGGCATGAAAACTGAGGTTACACGATACATAAAATGTGCTGGAGCAATTGTCTTAAACGAAGACACGTCCAAATACTCATATAATCCATTTTGGTTTGAAAATGTCGTCTTGGATGGATCTTGAGTCTTAATTTTTTTTTAATCCGATGATATCCAGACTTTAAATCAAACTTGGAAAATCACATTGGTTCTAGCTGACTGGTCAAATAACAAGTTAACCTAAGGAAACATATACTTGTCCTTGATGTTTACAGCCTTGAGAGCTCTGTAGTACATATAGAACCTCAAACTCTCATCTTTCTTCTTCACAAACAGAGCAGGACATTCCCAAGAAGATGAACTGGGCCTAATAATACAAATTTTTACCCAATAGTTCTTGCAATTGCTTTTTAGTTCCTCTAAATCCTTGAGTAACATTCTGTGAGGTCTTCTGTAATTGGTGATGTGCTAACTCAAAGATCAACTCAATTGCTCTATCTTAAGACATTCCCATAAATTCTCTAGGTACACATCAAAACACTTCCTATGGCATGGCTATGAACTCAGACTAGTTGCGTCTATTTTTTTTAACCAGGGTTCTCGGCAACTTTGACTCAGTAGGTAACTAAACTTCCGGATGGTTATCCTCATAATTCTTTGGGAATCACTATTTGGGTGTCCACACTTATCTGCGTCTTACTCTGCCTCATCCAAAACTTGTTTCCTTACATTGGGTGCTTGGATATAACTAATCCATCATGAAGTTAGATGCTTCTTGGTTGGGACATCGATATCGTAGTGGTAAACTTGTCGAACATCCGGCAACATAATAATAGGAAATGTATAGTAATTCACAGATTTAGCTTAGTTCCTCTCTGTTGCACACTCCGGATAATGCACCATCCGTTTGGACAAGCCACATCCATTCCTTACAAAATTTCAATTAAAGGCACCGTCTCCAAACTATACATCTAGTTTTGCACTGCGCCTGGACGAACCGGCACAATCCAAAACTTAAAAGTATACCTTGAAGTTGCGTATTCAATTGAAATTATTTTACACAATCCTAACTACAATATGACATGATGTCGAATCCACAGTGATTCTAACTAAAGTACCATAATACTTATCCTCCTCCTGTTTTCGACATCCAATACTCTTTCTGGCAATCTTCTAACTATATGCCCCAACTTTATTTTCCAAAACTATCTCTTTGAGCATTGCTAGCCATGTCCTTACTACAAACTTGATCTAACTCTCTTACTTGAATGGTAATGTCTATTATGACTAACTATCTATAACCTTACTAAAGTCGCACTCATCTTCTTCTATCATTGATAGCTACAACATTGTCCTCATGTTCCATTGGCAGTGGCGGTGAACACTCTGGTACTGGAACTTCTTCCTATTCTTTAACTCCCATGAGAACTACCATATTCTGATATTCTTCAACTTGTTACTGAAAAGCCATGATCATATGCAATTAGTCTAACCTCTCGACTTCCACTTTAGTAATCATGGTACCTAACTCTCTTTGGGTCTCCATGGTAGTATGCTTGCTACCGTTTGCTCTACCATATACTTATCTGAGTTGCTTCCATTTGCTCCCTAGCTTGGGCACTTACAAGTTCTTGCTTCTTCTTCAGATACTCGCGTCATAATTTGGATGGAAATTTTCCATTGATCTCATGTACTGGGAAGACGTTGCAAGGACAGGATTGTACTTCTTGTGGCCTTTTGTGAGTAGAACCTTCTGGCGATGCCTATAGATTCCACCATCTTGTTAAGCAATAAGGGAATACTTTACTCTGGTATTACTGACATCAAACTTATGCTTCTTACAAATGGTCATTAAAACCTTATGAGTGATAAGTTTCCTCTAACTCCAAATACCGAGCTCCTTTCTATGGATATGGAGAATGACTCCCATTCAGGATTAGTACAAACTGGGATGTTGACCATCATGAGACACTTATGGCTATACTCCGTGTAGCCTAGTTGCTAAAGTGTGCCCCCACAACATCTTCAGAAAACCTTGTATGCCAACCAGGTACTCGTGGGTCCATCTTTCATCATCTATCCAACTGGTAAACATCATTACAACAGGTGAACACAACTTTAGGCCAGGGTAAAACAAGGGGGTTTCAAAGGAAACAAAAACTACCCAAAAACCCATGCAAAGGTATGCAATGCACATGCTCGATTCCTACGACCTGAAAGGAAACACACAACCTCTCGCATAAACATGGTGGTTTTCTCATACGTCTCTCAACCTATAATATTTTGTCGATTCTAAGTGTAACGAATGAAGTTAGGGTACCTGCAGAAAACCATTCATTACCATTCACTATAGAAATGGCACCCATGCGTTCAACACTGCATGGACAGTGCTTCATACGTTTGCACATATTCACTTGTCCCATACTCATCACCGTATGGTCGGCGTTTGCATGTCCCATATCATTGCCATATGGGATGCCCCTGAGTAGGCCACTCCTCAGGGTTAAGCGACCGTGATTAATAAGATCACACGGCGAGAACTCCGCACTCCACATCAGGTACCAGATGTCGACAAGCCTCAAAGACAAACCCAACGGGCTAGTCAATAGACAGGCCGCCCCCCGAACAATCAGTGAACGGGGCCCCTCACACAAGCAAGCTTGTGCAAGTCAGAGACATAATATCATATTTTACTAAATTTAACTTACCATCATACCTGATCGGAGGTGCATCGTTATAGAATCGCAAGTTTTAGCAGAAAGTAAATACACAACTCTAGAAGTTAGTTTACCAGGGTCACCTCATAATACACTTATATCTAACTACTAGGGCACTCTAACTGGGTTCAACTCAATACCTGTGATGTCCTGAGGATATAAACTCCGATACCAGCTGTGACGGAACAGTCCTACTTAAACTGACTCAGGTGTGATCTGTAGTGTAAAACACTAACACGTCACACACCTGGGTCAGCATAAGTCCGAACTTCCATCGAGTGTCTTCGAGTCAACTCGAATCATTCACTTCCAGCTGTCTCATTACAAATACTCAGGATCCCAACACCAGAGGAAGCATCACAGACATTGCATGAAACAATATATACAAACTAGGACTCTGAATCGGCGGCCCGACAGTGGTGGACAGCAGCGACGGCGGCAGCATCACCTGAGCATGGCGGCGACGCACGGTGAACAGAACCAGCAGCAGAGACCCAGGACAACGCGTGCTGCCAAAAGCTTCCACGCGGCCCTGGACACTCGGTGCTCACACTCTCAAGAACCATAGAAGACAGACGGCCCTCCGCCGCTGCGGCTGGCTGGGCGGTGGTCCGCGGCGGCGCACTGGCACTCCGGCCAGTCAAGCTATGGGCTTGGGCAACCAGTCCCATGATAAGCTGTGCACGACCGGGAGGAACACGACTACGGGGTTGATTGATGACAGACACGACCGGCAGCAGGTGCTCACCGTGCGGGTGCGAATGGCGACAATGGTTGCGGACGGTGACGACGGTGAGTGGCTACTGCGGGCGTCTACGTCGGGCACAGACAAGCTGGAGGGACAGTGGTCGGGCTAGGGTACTCGCGAGCAAGAAGAATTGGATGGAGAGGCGTCGACGTCGGTGGATTTTTGGTGGTGACGGCGGTGGGAGCTCGGAACGACGGTGAAAAGAAACATGGACGAGGAAAAAGGACGGCTCGGCACAGCCGGCCTTAACCCATGCCTGGCCACGCCCACGGCCACCTCCTGCTTCTTCCGTCTGCGCTGGGCGACGATCGTAACGGCTCGTGCCGACGAAGGGTGGCAAACAGCTGCGTGACACTGCAGCACCGGCTCTGTCTGCCCGATTGTTCCTCCCTTTTTTCTCTGAAACCACTCAAACCTAGCCTCTTTCTTTCCAAATTCCCCTCAAATCCAAACATAAACTTTCTTTGGTTCAAAAGTCAAAGTTGTAGCCAAAACTTGGATCTCCAAAAACTCTATAGACTTCCATAGTTAAAACTCAAGGATTTAGAAGATCCAAAGCCCTAAACATTGGGTGCAGCTGCTACACTTCTGAAACTTTTTTTTGGAATCCCATTCAAACCTGTCAGTTCAAGTTGAAAATACTCTAAACTTCAAATATAAACTTTTCAAGCTCAAATAACGAAAGTTGTAGCCCAAACAATGGGCTTCATTTTCTTTAATATAATCTTGGTATATAACTCAATAGATCTAGAGTTATTGGCCCCTGAATGTTCTGTCTCTCAAACTCTGCATCTCGTTCTCTGAATTCAGTCAAATGGTCCGAGTTCAACTCGAGTTTTCTCCAAATTTCGAATGTAAACTCTTCAAACTCCAAATACCAAAGTTATAGAGGAATGATAGTGCTACACTTTTTCTTATATGCACTTGAGATAATCTTTCTAGATCACAAGTTATTCTGCTCTGAACTTAGGCCAAAGCAATGAACACTTCACCAAATTCAGATAACACTTTCAAACCTGCCACCTTTAGACCAGGTTTTCTCCCAAAACCAAATGTAAACTTTTGGATCTTC
>CM014275.1:53607010-53667604 GCA_004135705.1 Alloteropsis semialata | reverse complement strand
AATTGCTTGCTTCTTCACCAATGCGGCATATAAGCAATTTAATTCTGCATCGGTAACTTTGGACTCTCTCATCCTTCCAAAGATTCTTTTGCTCATCCAAGAATGAAATATTTGAAGTATCACATTGCTTATATTTCTTCTGTGGTGGTTGTCATCTTTTGATATCTTCCTCCAAAGTCCATCATTCCCCTCTTCTTCTTCGACTTCGACCTTTCTGGTGCATCATTTTTAAAAACAAGCAAGTTTCCAGTATCTTCAAAAGTGATGAACTTTGCTTCATTCTTTAGTTTAAACTCAAGGCACGGCACTTCTTGTTCATCAATCCTTCTCTTCACTACCTTCATGGTCATCAACATCTCCATAGAGATCTCTCCATGCACATGCACTGGAACACCATCAAAAAATTGCCTCCACCCGAGGTTTTCCAATAGCCCGTAGATGTCACTATATAAAATCCCAATCTTTGCAATGCATCATCATCGAAATTAGTATTTGCCCTCAACCTTCCTTTGAGATTCTTGAGCCTTTCTTCTTATTCCTTGGAAAAGATAACAAACCCATATTCTGAAATTTTTGCTTTGTATGGTGGTGGTGCGGTCGATCTTGTTGAATGTCATGGTGGAAGAGGTGGTGCGCCGGCACGTCCACGTGGTTCGGTGAACCGCATGGAGGAACTTTTGGGTCTTGCATCCCACCAAGGAGCAACATGTCACTCCTCGGTGCGGGGTAGTCTTCCCCCATGCTTCGCGGCGACTCGGAGACCGGGTGCCTCCGCGAAGAGCTTCCTGATGGTGCATCGGACGTCGACGATCGCGTCCTCCTTCCGGAGAGAAGGTTTATAATACCTCTCTTCATAGTGCCTTGCTGCACAAATACAAAGACCAACACACCGGGGGTTTCTTGCCGGTGGAAAAATAATATATCAAAGAAAAGAGAGCAAACTAGAAATTGTGGTGAATTTTTGAAGATTTTTGGGGCTGATTAGTATGCACGAATTTTTTGGAGTTCTTGCTGGTGTTCTAAGTGGAAGAACTGAAGAACATGAACAAAGAAATGTGTGAGTGGCTTACCTATGAAAGGGGAGCACCAGGGGGCTTAAGAAGAGCCCAGGCCGGCTGGCCTAGGGTGCATGGGGCCGGCCGGCCTAGGGGATTCCCTGGCCTCCTCTTCGTCATGAGCGCCTCCTTGGATGCATCGACGACGAAGAAGATGAAGTGAGTTTCAGTCGTCTTTTGAGAGAGGACGAGACAAAGGATTTTGCACTTGGTGAGGCTGAAGTGTCGTCCGTCCCTCCGCAGCCGTCATCCTTGGATTTGTTGGCCGGTGCAGCGGCCAAGTCCCTTCAGATTTCTGAGGGACTTACGCAGTTGGCTTCGGCTAATATTGAGGAGCTTCCGCGGACGGCTATGGCTAACATTGAGGAGCCCGCGCAGTTGGCTTCTGCCAACGTTGAAGTACCTGTACGGACTGAGCAGTGTTCCGGCAACTTGGCTCTAACCACTACACTGCCAGTTCAATTGGCTTTTTCAGCTGACGCCGGGCAATCTGCTCCTGCTAAGGATGTTGAATCGGCTCCTGCGAAGCTAGTTCCTGAATCCGGAGGTATGTTCTGCAAAGCAGTTATACTGACAATTTAATTCACATAACGGCTTATTTGATATATTGATTCTTTTGCCTTAGAAACAAGTTATGCTGGGTATGGACCCTTTACAGATCGGCTTCGTCAAGGCGGCTTTCGTCCTCCAGATGACATTCCGATTGTCGCTCCAAACGGTTGGTAGTTTTTGACTACTCATATAAAGCTGATTGATTTTTGCTTTTTTGTCTTAATATTGCTTTCACTTTTTCAGAGCTTCAGACTCGTGTCAAATCCTTGGATTTGGACACGCTCTCTGTCTCCAGCCTTAGTGGCGGTATTCAGGTTTGTACCTTTTGCTTCGTTTTTGAGTTTGCTGTCTGGCTTTTTGATACTTATACTTTTCTTGTTTTAGTCTATGATGTCCATGCAGGAGCTTTTCGCTCGCCTCCCGCTTCGTCTCAATGATGTTGAGAACGAGCGGGCTGAGCTCGAGGCTTTAAGGAAAGAGCGCGAGGGCTTCCTTCAGCTCAAGGAATCTTTGGAGGGTGAGAAGGAGCGGCTTCGTCTTGAGCAAGAGTCTACCACGTCGGAGATGGCTTCGCTTAAGAGCAAAGTTTCCTCCCTTGAGACTGCCCGTGAGCTTAATGTTCAAACTATTGAGGGGCTTCGGAACAAGTTGGTTGAGAGTTCTACTTTGGAGCATGAAATGAAGAATCAGATAAAGACTCTTGAAGCTGCTAAAGATAAGGCGGTGTCTGATGCGGAAAAGTACAAGAGAGAGCTTCTTGTTGCTGTTGATTTGAAGAACTCCCTTATTTCTAAAGCTAGTCAGCTTAAGTCTCAAGTGGGGCAGCTTAAGGCCGACAAGAAGAGTTTAGATTCTGAATTGCTCAGTCGTAGCTTAGGCATTTATGCTGAATACGAAGCTGCTCTGAAACAATATGGAGCCGAGCCGCTGCCCTTCCCCTCTAATGACTTTGATGTTGAAAAGCTTTTCGAATGGCTGGATGATGAGTTTAAGTCCCTTCCGGAGCTTTTTTCCAAAGTGGGAGACTATGCCGCTCGAACGTGTGTTACAAACGCCTTTAAGATGCTGGCAGATAATGGGTGCTCCCACTATAAGAACTTTTTGAAAAGGGACTTTAGCTTCCCTTCGGCTTTGAACCCTGACAGAAAGGAATTTTTCACCGAGGCGGTTTTGGCGACTCGTGGAGTCTTTCTCAGAAAGTTTTGGTCTGAAACAGGGAGGGAGTGTGCCCGAAGCACCGCATATGATCGTCTTGTTAAGGTTAGGTTGTTTTATCCCTTCGTTTATTTTCGCTTTTGCTCGTACTTTTAGTACTGATTGGTTTGTTTATCCTTAGCACAAGGAGGAGCTTGCTCGTGAGCATCAGCAGAAAGCCGAAGCCGAAGCTGCCGCAGCTGGCCCTTCATCATCTCATGCTGGTGTTGATGAGAGACATGATGGAGAGCTGAAGGTGTAGATCTGCTGATGCTATCACCTTGCTTGGCTTTTGCTGTGGATTAACACTTTAGCTTTTGCTGTAAAGTAACTTTTTAGCTTTTAATGTAGAATACACTAAGTGGTGTGACATTTGTATATATTCAGATCCCTGGCGAGGGAGTTGTTCTTGAACCCGTGCCAATCACCATGCGCGATGGTCCCTTGTGTGTATCATGGCTTTGCATGGGAACAGTATCGGATATTGTATCCTAGTCAAAGACTTGATGATTTTTGGGAATTTTGCCACGAGTTCTTTAGTCATTGCGAATTTGATGTATTTGACTTTTTTAACTCTTTCATTGTTCGACGTTCTCCTCGTGTCGAGCTTGCTCGTGCGAGAAACGTCGAAGCTGCTCGTCTACTTCCGGTTAAAGTGGAGGCAGAAGATTTAGATGATGATAGGGATTTTGCTTATGTATATAATGCTCCCAGATTTAGGAGATCTGGCCAGCTTTTTGACGGCTATGTTTTTGAGATGTTCTGAGTCATCTCTTTGTAAAACACACTGTAACTCGCTTGTTCGTTGTTTTGATTCGAAATACTTGAATGAATGTAAGCTCGATTTGGCTTCGTTGCGAAAGAAACGCCTCCTCCCCCCCCCCAAAGCGGGGTTTTATTCATTCAAGTGTTTTGTACTTGCAAGAGTTTGTGGTTCGAAGCCCCTTTGGTTCTTCTGAGCATTGTATTTGCGTGAGAGAATGCATGATGTTACGCTAAGTACAAGGTCTAATAGGTTGTCGAAACAGTTTCGTACGTTCGTTTGTAATGCTGCTAGCCGAAGCTGTTTTGTTTTAAAATAGTTGTCTGAGCCCAAGGCCCTTTTGCTATTTTTAGAGTGCGGGTTTTTGGACCGAAGCCCTTTTTACTCCTTTTTGGAGTGAATTTTTCCTTAGATCTGAATTGGCCTCATTCTCGGTAGGGTCAATTCAGTTCTATTTAAGTTATCGAATACCAGCGACTTGGCCGAAGCCGGTCGCTTTCGATGCTGCTTTTGTGGGTTTTGACAAGTTGCCGAAGCCCCTATAGGCTTTCAGAGTACTGTTAGCCGAAGCTGTTTTTGTTTTACGATAATTGTTTGGGCCGAAGCCCCTTTTACTCTGTTTAGAGTAAGCGTTTTTGGACCGAAGCCCCTTTTACTCCTTTTCGGAGTAAGCTTTTCCTTAGATCTGAATTGGCCTTACTCTCAGTAGGGTCAATTCAGTTCTTTTTGAATTGTCAAATATCAGCGACTTGGTCGAAGCCAATCGCTTTTGATTCTGCTTTTTTGGGGAATACCTCGTTCATATATGATTTGACGAGTTACAGTAAGCACCGCCTCGTTAAAAACCTCACCCCTTGGTCAGGGTCCCCTTGTGAGGAAAAGAGTACGGGCTTTTGGAAAGAAAGTAAAAATGCTATTCTACTTAATGACTTCGTTTATAGAATACGAAGCCATTTTACATCTTTTTCATAGATAGTATTTGCGTAAGCTGTCTGCATTCCATGAATGCGGCAACTCATTGCCTTCGTCGTCGCCCAAGCGAAATGAGCCAGGCCTGTTGCTTTTGATGACTAGAAATGGGCCTTCCCATTTCTGTTGCAGCTTTCCAGCGGGCATGCTTGGATTTTTCCTTAGGACCCAGTCCCCTGCCTTGATATCTTTCTTGACCACCTTTTTGTCTCGCCATTTTCTTGTCTCAGCTTGATACTTGGAAATGTTTTTTGCTGCTTGGAGCCTGTATATCTCAATGAGATCCTTGTCAATAGCTTCGCTATCTTTGGGAGCTTCTTGTTGTGTGCGAAGCCCTTTGTGCAGTATTTCCTCTGGGCATACTGCTTCTTCACCATAAAGCAGTTTGAATGGAGTAAACTGTGTTGCCCTTGATGTGGTGGTGTCATGGGCCCAGATTACCTTTGGCATCTCTTCTACCCACTTGCCTTTCTTCTTACAATTTGCAAGGCACTTTCAAATGGCTGTGAAGATTAAACCATTGGCTCTTTCAACTGCTCCGTTTGTCTGTGGATGGTAGACCGAAGTGAATTTCGCTTTCGTTCCAATTGTCATGCAATATTGCCTGAATTCGTCGCAGTCAAACTGCTTTCCATTGTCCACTGTTATTTCCCTTGGTACTCCGAATCGGCACACAATTTGCTGCCAGAAGAATTTGATCACTGTTTTTGCTGTGATATTAGCCAGTGGTCTGGCTTCGATCCACTTAGTAAAGTACTCAACTGCTACTATGGCGTATTTCAGATTTTCTTGTGCTGTTGGAAGTGGGCCAACTAGATCAATGCCCCATCTTTGCAAAGGCCATGTTGGAGTTATCAGCTGTGACTGCTCCGAAGGAGATTTTCTGTTTGCTGCACACTTTTGACACTGATCACAGGTCTTGACCGTATTTGTTGCATCCATGATGATTGCAGGCCAGTAGAATCCTTGCCTCATTGCCTTCCCAACTAGAGCTCTTGCCCCAAAGTGTGCTCCACATAAGCCACTGTGTATCTCTTGAATCAGTTCTTTTCCTTCGTTGTGAGAGATGCAACGAAGCCAAGGAGCTACAACTCCTTTCTTGTAAAGGACATCATCTATCATCTGATAGCATCGTGCTCTTTGTTGCATAGCTTTTAGATCATCTTCGTCAATTGGCTCATAGTATCCCCGAAGAAAAGCTATTATTGGGGATCGCCAATCCTCTGATCTTATTGCATTGATCAGCTTCGGTGGGTCATCTGAGTCCTTTATTGATGGTGATGTTAATGTTTGAAAGAATACATCAGGTGGAAGCTTATCCCCTTTTGCAGTTGCCTTAGCCAAAGCATCTGCCTCTTCATTTTTTGCTCTTGGGATATACTCCACAGTGAAACCTTTGAATTTTTTCTCCATTGAGCGTACAGTGGTCAAGTATTTGATGAGTTCTGGTTGTTTCGCTATGCTTTCTTTTTCAATGTGATCTGCTACCACCTTAGAATCTGTTTTAATAGTGAATCTCTGAGCTCCCAAAGCCCTGGCTTTTCTGAGCCCAAGTAACACAGCTTCATACTCAGCAACGTTGTTTGTGCTTCTGTCACTGCATTTGCAAAACTCTAAATTTGCTGCATATCTCATTTTTACACCCGAAGGCTATTGCACAATTGCTGCGATGCCAGCTCCTTTGTCCCCCCAAGCACCATCACAGTGTATCAGCCAATTTTCCTCTCTGATAGCATTTTGTGGTGAAGGCGATGTCCACTCCGCAATGAAGTCAGCTAGGACTTGTGATTTGATTGATGTTCTCCTTTCAAAGTCCACGACGTATTCAGAAAGCTCCGCAGCCCAGTTGCGTATTCTGACAGAAGCTTCTTTGTTGTTCAAAAGCTCTTTGAGAGGCTGATCTGTGAGGACTTTGATGTTGTGGCCCTCAAAATAGTGTCTGAGCTTTCTGGAAGCCATTATCACTGCATAGATCATCTTCTCAATCTCTGTATAAAACAGCTTCGACGAGTTCAATGCCTCCGACACATAGTATACTGGCTGCTGAATGTTTCTGCCGTCTACCAGCTTTTCTGTGATAAGCGCTGCACTAACTGCTGATTGTGATGCTGCGATGTACAGTAGCAGTGGTGCTTTTGGGTTTGGTACTGTTAGCTTCGTGAGCTGCGTCAGGTATTGCCTTAGCTCGTGGAATGCTTTTGACTGCTCTGGCCCCCATTGGAACTTAGCTGCGTTTCTGAGTGTTGCAAAGAATGGTAAGCTTCGCTCTGCTGCTTTTGCGATGAATCTGTTGAGTGCAGCAATTCTGCCCGACAGCTTCTGCACGTCTCTCATGCACTTTGGCTCTTCCATGTCAAGTATTGCATTTATCTTGTCTAGATTGGCTTCTATCTCGTGAGCTGAAACCAGACAACCAAGTATTTTGCCCTTGGTCACTCCAAATACGCATTTTTCTGGGTTTAGCTTGAGACCAGCTTGTCTCATGCGAGCGAAGGCGGTTGCCAGATCTGATACGTGGTCTTGCCTTTTTGCACTTTTAACCAAGATGTCGTCAACATATGCCAATATGGTTTTGAACAGTTCGTCCTTGAACACTGTGCTTGACATTCGGCAGAAGCTGCCTCCTGCATTCCGAAGCCCCTCGGGCATCCTGACGAAGCAAAAAGTGCCAACTGGTGTGATAAAGCTGGTTTTTTCTTCATCCTCTTTTTTCATCCAGATTTGGTGGTAGCCAGAAAAGCAATCTAAGAGGGACATCATTTCACTTGCTGCTGCTTGATCAACAATCTTGTCCATTCTTGGTAGTGGGTAATCATCTTTTGGACAGGCTTTGTTGAGGTCGGTGAAATCAATGCGCATTCTCCATTTCCCATTCTTTTTCTGAAATGGTACAGTGTTTGCTAGTCATGTTGGATATTTGACTTCGCGTATGACATTGGCGTCCAGCAGCCTTTGCACTTCGGCTTTTACTGCATCAGCTTTCTCTTCTGACATCTTTCTCAACTTTTGCTTTTTTGGCTTCATACCAGGACTGATTGCCAGCTTATGCTCAATTATGCTTCTGTCAACACCTGGTAGATCTTTGCTTGACCAAGCGAACACATCCTTGTTATTTCTCAGGAACTCGATGAGCCTATCTTCTTCGTCCGGCTCTAGATCTGAGCCGATGATCACCTCTCTATCAAAGACATCAGGCTGCAGCTGCACCTGCTTCGTGTCTACAGCTTTCTGCATCTTTCTACTATCTTTCTCAATATTTGGCTTTTCTTCTGGGTAATATGGATCTTTTTCTTCAAGCAGATGGACATTTCGCTGACCAGGTGCTCTGGCTTTCTCGATGTTTCTGGCTTCCCTCTGGTCACCATATACAGTTATAACTCCTTTGAGAGCTGGCATTTTCATGCATAAGAATGACTGCCTTATGATGATATCAAAGGCATTTATGACTCCTCTTCCGAAGATGACATTGTAATCAAAGACCATGTCTACTACATCAAAGGTGATGTATTCTGTTCTTGCATTGGATGTGTCGCCAAAGGATACTTGCAGTGAAATTTTCCCGAGTGTTTGGGTTCGCTTCCCTCCGAAGCCGACCAACGGAGTGTCTGATGGCTCCAGGTTATCTTGGTTGATATTGGTCATGTTTCTCAGTGTTTTTGCTAGGATGATGTCAGCAGAGCTTCCTGTGTCCACTAGCACCTTTCCAATCGTCCAGCCAGTAATATTGGCTTCGATCGACATAGCATCGTTGTGTGGGTAATTGTGGAGCTTGAGATCTTCCTCAGTGAAGGTGATGGGCATATGAGACCATTCCGACTTTTTGTACGGGCCATCAACAGAGATGTTGTTGACTTGGCGGAAATAGCTTTTCCTTTGCTTTTTGTTCTCAAAAGCAAGCGATGATCCTCCAGAAATGGGTATGATGTGTCCATAGCTTGGGAGTGGACTTGGAGCTTCTTTCTGATTGGCTTTTTGTTGTGAAAGTGGTGGTGGTGGTGGCAGCTCCTCAACCTTTATGTTTTGCGACGCCATTTGCTGGGAGGTTTGAGGGTATAAGTGAGGATATATGGCTGAAAGGTTTGTGGCGAAGGCAAATATTGAGTTGCCATCGCTGTTGATGGGTGTACAGTGTTTGAGTTTAGCGAGGGATATATTGGGCAGTATGGTTGGATAGCTTGGGAAGGGTTTTGGGTATTTGTCTGCGAAGCCGATATTGGCTTCGTTTGGGTTGTTTGAATCTTCTCTGCTCTTAGCTTTTCTATTGTTTTCTTGATATCTCTGCACTGCTCTGTGCCATGGGTGTGATTTTTGCCGTGGTATTGGCAAAACAGCTCAGGTCCCGCTGGACCTCTTCCTCTTCCTTGGCCTCTGCCGGCTTTTCCACCCCTTTGAGTGGGCTCATTTCTCTGGTTGGGGTATTGGTTTTCTGGGTACGGTGGTTTGGTTTCGTAGGAAGGAGGCGGATTGTCTACCTTCATGATTGTTTGGTGGGAGTAGTTTTGGTAATTGTGGCTGTGGTGATGGGTTTTGGCTTGTGACTCATATTGGTTTCTCATGATGGCTTCTCTAGCCAATCTCATTCGGTTGTCATTGTCAGAGCGACAGTATTTTTTGAACTCCTCATACAGGTCTGCCAGAGTAGCTGGTGTCTCTCTTGCGATATGCTGTGCAAACAATCCGGGCCGAAGCCTTGTATTGCTGCAAATTTTGCTGCTTCATCAGGGATATGTGGAGCTTGAGCACGTAGAGTGACAAATCTGCGGAAGTAGTCCTCTAGAGGCTCCTTCGGCTGCTGGTGTAGTGTGAGTTTAGCATATGAGAGTGATTGGTCTCCCATAATGCCAAAATTTTTGATAAGCTCCCTCTTCAGATCATACCAGCTGTTGATTGATAGGCCAGGTAGCTTTGTGTACCAGTTCATTGCTGTGCCATCACAGACAATGATGAAGGATTTTGCTAGAACAACATCATCTCCCCCTGCCGAGGCTATTGCAGCTTCATAGCTCATTAGGAATTGCTTTGGGTCGGTGAGGCCGTTATATCTTGGTAGAGAAATGGGTTTGTAAGAAGGTGGCTATCTTGCCAGTTGGAGGCTTTCTGAAAGTGGGCACATATGGTCGATGGGGCGAGTATAGAGTGTTTGGAAGCCAGTTTGGGATGAAGAGTTGTGGTTTGGTGGGTTGATGGTGATGTTTGGCTCATTAAGCTCTGCTTGGAGCTCAGCGACTTGCTTTTTGGCTTTCTCGAGTTCTTGACGCAGCTTTTCAGCTCTGGAGCTTGTGTTGTTCAGCCTCCTCTGCTTCGCTTGCCTCAGCTCCTCGAGCTGCTTTTTGACTTGCAGCAATTGATGCTGCTGCTCCTCTTCCTCTTCTTGCATTTGTTGCTCTAGTTCGAGCTGTGCCGCATCCAGCTCTCTCTGCTGCTAGAGGCGTCGAAGACGAAGCCTTTCTTCGAGTCGATGCATTCTCTCCTCGTTGGTAAGGGTTTCTTCATCGGTCTCTTGATCGTCGAGAATGGCTTCGGTTATTGGTGGTGGGTTTGTTGGTGGAATTGTGGGTCGGGGGGCAGCTTCGATGCTGAGGGTTGCATTTGGCACAGTGGTGGTTGGTTTGGTTGGTTTGATTGCCTTTTTGGGTGGCATGGTGGTTATCGTGGGTTTTGTTCGTGCACTGCACAAACGGTGGGCGCCAGTTGTTGGGATAGTAGCCGAAGCTAATAAACCCAAGCAACGGTTGAAACTGAGCTACAGGGACAAGCAATAAAATATCACTTATCAACAGTGTCTCAGGAATCAACAACCTTTACATGTGGGAGAGGGGCCTCCTTTTATAGGGAGACCAAAGGTCTTTACATTCCCATTTTACCCCTGGGATCAAGCATCATCCTCTAGACTTTACAATACAAATAGCCCAGGGGCACTTTGGTACATTTCCTCCTCCCAATGTGAATGCGTAGACTTGTGATTCTGTGTTTGACTTGGCTTGGACTTGGCCTTCTTGGACTTGGTCCACCCCTGCTTCGCCAGCTGGAAAAAGCTAAGTTGCCCCTGGATTCGGCTTCTTCCGAACTGAGATGACCCGAAGCCATCTCCCAGCGTCCAGAAAGCCGGCGGCTCCTCCAAGAACCTGCAATATAGAGTGAACCGAAGCTTGCCATTAACTCATTCATAGCTTTTGCCTCTCAATAGTATCAATACTTCACCAAATTAGCTTCTAACTCGGTTCAGATAACGTTATTTTGGTATACTGTGAGGCGGTGACCGAAGCAGATTGGCTTTAGTAAACAACAAGACGTGATCTCCGAAGGCGATTGGCTATAGCATACAACGAGACTCGATCACCAAAGCCGTTTGGCTTTAGTATACAGCGAGGCGTGATCTCCGAGGTCGATTGCCTGACCGAAGCCAAATTAAAGACCTGTAAAGCAGACGAAGCTTAATTGGCTTGATCTCCTTTGTTCATTGCTGCCCTTACGCATGAGATAGAGCAAAACAAGTAGAAGGTGTTTGTCGGTGGGCCAAATCCCCAACACAGAGGTAGCAAGAGAGAGTTAGAGATAACCGATCAAGATCACCTAGATCATGCGTATGTTGCAGCTTGTTGATGGTCGTTAATGGTACACTTTTAGGGCTGATTTGGCATTGGTTCCGGACTAATTCATATACTAACCTGCCACTTGGCATCTGAAATAACCGCGTTTTCAAATGTGTCTTGTATTTTGGAGCATATTGTGAGTTGATAGAAAATACAACATATTTGGAGGAGTTTGAACGTGGACCTAAGTGCATACATGGATAAGGCTTAAGGACGAAGGCCGGCACATGAAAGATGGAGGCGAGACGAGCTAGAAAAGGCCCAGGCCGGCCGGCCTCGAGCCTCTGAGCCGGCCGGCCTAGCCCATTCCTGGGCCCGCTCATGCTCCCCTTTCTTCGGCACGAAGTAAAGGCAAACCCTAGGGTCTCCCTCCGCCGTCATTCGCCAGAGACCCCTATAAATGCCCCCGAGGTCTACCACAAGAAGAGAGAGAGGATTGGAAGAGATCAAAAGCCGTCATTGGAGAGAAACACAAGAGGGAGGCGTCACCGAAACCCTAGCCGTCATTCGGGCACCGCCACGGGTTGGAGGACAGCGAGGATTTCAACCTTCGCCGGAGGCTTCCACACCATGAATCGCGACGTCATGCCTAGCTTCATGGGGTAAAGTCCTCGTTTGTCCATGGGGTTGTAAGGAGACCTTGATTTGTAATTGCCGAATCCTTTTGTGAGTTCAATCTATCATGTTCTTAGTTGATGGTGCCTTTCATCTTAATAGCTGGCCAGCATTGCTATGGGTATGCATCGCTCATTGCCTCGCATGCCTAGATCACATCAACGCTTCGTGTTCCTATAGTTCAACAGTTGATTACCCTAGTGTGGTGACAAGTATGCGGGAGGGAAAGTGTTGAGCTTGGTTCACATCTTTACCATCGATAGATTAAATTGGTTCTTTCTTGCTTGGCTATTACATCTCGAAGTGATCCTAGACCCTATGGGCAAATGCTCTCCATATCTTGTGTACACCTCTCTACCGCTCATCGAATATAGACTTGGTTAGATCGTTCTTATTTCATATATCATCATTCGATAAAAGAACCTTCTTGCCAATGTTATTAGTGCTTAGTTAAGCGTAGTAATCCCTTGTTCTGTGGATTGATAAACCTTGGGGGAGTACTCTAAGGGAAAAGCTACACGTGATCCGTGCGCTTGCGGTTCATGAATTGGCGCGCCTAAGGGCCGTCAACAAGCTTTTCTGGCGCCGTTGCCGGGGAACAAGCTAGTTTGCTACATTTAACTTTGTATTAATTTTGTTGGTTACTAACACCTAACCTTTTCTCTAGAAAAATCTTTGTTTTTATTTTTATTTTTGTTGTCTAGATGGCTCTTGTCATTCAACCCATGGAGGAAGGAGAAAAATCACTAAGGGATTATGCAAGCCCGCAATCGAAGGACTTCAACATGCAAAAATCAGATAGGACACTTGAAGCGACCGAGTACGAGATTAAGCCTCAAATCATCAAGATGGCGGCAACAAATCCATTTAGAGGGGTGGAGACGGACAACCCATATAGACACGTCAAGTAGTTCACGATGCTATGCAACAGGGTACAACAAGATGGAGTTCCTTTATCTTGGTTTAGATGGAATCTTTTTCCATACTCACTTACAGATGAAGCAAAAAGATGGTACGCGCTTCCATCCTTCGAGGTGAAAGGAAATTGGAATGAGTTAATGAAGAAATTTTGTGGACGATTCTTTCCGATAATCAAAATCCAACACATTCAGAGGCAAGTGATCAATTTTACGCAAGGAGAAGACGAAGGAATAGATCAATCTTGGGATAGATTCAATGGATTGATCGAACAAGGACCAAAGCTAGGATTCTCCGGTGATGTACTCTTGCATACCTTCTATTTTTCTCTAACCCCCGAATGCATGCAATTCATACAAACGTGTGCAGGAGGAGATCTCATGGAGAAAACATTCACGAAAGCTGCCAAATTCAACAAAAAAAATAAGCAAGGGAGCGGCCATGCGCAGAGATTGGGAAAATTGCCTTTCGGGAGACGTTGAGCAAGAACCTCGTGTAGGAGTACTTGCTGCAATTTTCAGAAAAGAGACCCCCGAAGCAAAAGAAGAACAACCGAAACATGAAAAAGCTACAAGAGCAACCCACGATGAAGAAGCACCGGTCCGTGACATAAAAAAGAGCAAGCCGGAGGTGGAAATTGGGAGAAGTCAAGCGAACGCAAAGTCGCTAAGAGAATTTGAGCAAATGGATTGGATCCCGATCGACTTTGGTGAGATATTCGACAAAGGAAGACCACATCCGAATCAAAAGAGATCCATGAAAGCCATAGAGTTAGATTTCCCACCAGATAAACACACGGGCTACATATTGGACAAGGGATCAGCCGGAGAAATTATTCGGAAGCTTTTTAATGAAGATGGAGAGATAGACCGGACCATGTTGCCGAAGTGAAGAAAATTATGGGAGTGTAGCCAGAGGCATCTCCATTCGCGCACCTAGCTGAGGTGTATGCCATAGAAGCCAATCATGTTGAAGGTACCTCGCTACCTACACCTCATATAAGTTGCACGATCAATGGAGAAATATTTTGCAAAGCTTTATGCGACATCGGAGCCCATGTAAGTGTCATGTCCTCAAAGATTTATGATGAGCTTTATAGAAAAACTATGAATCTTGCTCCTACGCCAATTAAATTGATCATGGGAGATGGTAGAACAACCAAATCTTTGGGCATTCTTAGAGATTTAGATGTTGCAATCTCGGGTAAAGCTATTCCAACCGACTTCTTTGTAATTGATGCTTGCCATGATGAACATGATGACATAATTCTTGGTAGGCCTTTTCTTAAGTTGGTTAATGCGGTTCTTGATGCCGGAGAGGGTAAAGTCACAATTTTGGATGGAACTAAATACACTTATGACTTCCTACCCGCTTCACGTGTTGCCTTACCTCTACCTCTTGATAACGAAGAGGCAGAGAGCCTTCGTTTTGTTGATTCTTTCAGGGACCCTCTCCAATGAGCAATGGAGAATGGAAGCACTCATGATGATCGAGATAGAGAACTAACGGAAGCAACCGAAGGGCTAGAGGCACAACATGGAATATTGGAAGATGAGAAATTAGAGGATATCGGAGATTTGCATCAGGAAGAACCGGAAGCGCCCGATGTTGAATTGAAACTATTACCCAAAGGGCTGAAATATGAATTTTTGGGGAACAACAAGACATTCCCCGTGATCGTTAGCGATGAACTTGACCCGGAGGAGACGGACAAGCTGTTGAATTTGTTGAGAAAGCACAAGAAGGTGATCGGGTACACTATTAATGACTTGAAAGGTATAAGTCCAGCCTTTTGCACTCATCGCATACAACTCGAAGACCAACACAAGCCAGTTGTCGACCATCAAAGGAGGTTGAGTCATACTATGCGTGATGTGGTTAAGAAGGAAGTCATCAAATTATTGAATGCCAGAATCATATACCCTGTACCACATAGCGAATGGGTGAGCCCCATGCATTGTGTACCGAAGAAAGGAGGGCTTACGATGGTGAAAAATGAGAAGGATCAATTGATACCGCAAAGGACCGTTACGGGTTGGAGGATGTGCATAGATCATAGGAAATTGAATAAGGCTATAGGGAAGGATCACTTTCCACTACCTGTTGGGATTTTGGGGAAATCCAACAGATTAAGATCGAGAGAGCAACAAGAGAGAGACAGGTGGCAAACGACGGACTCAATATTTATATATGAGAGGAGTTAGATTACAGATCCCCGGGCCTAGCCCTCTCGGGGCTCTCCTCTCCTCCTTTTATAGGCTGCCCCAAGGGCTTAGTTTACATCGAGTGCCCTTACAACAACTATATGCTCAGCATATTCGGGGGTATAACGGTACTTCTCTTCTCCGTCCTGCTCTCCGTGATTCCCGGACCTTGACGTGACAACGGACAGGCGCCACACGTCTCCGCTTCTCCGCGTCGGTGGGCCATCTCCTCTTCTGACTCGGTGTCGAGCGAAGGGGTGGGCGCTCACCCCTTCGCTCCTCGTATCCTTCATGACCCTTCGATTGATGTACCTGAGTGGATGAAAAAACCACAAAATGTTGCAAGTTTAAGCGAAGGGGTAACTTGATCATGCCTTCGCAACTATCGGGAGTTGACCAAATTCATGACTCCCCAACACTACCATTCATCGACGAGATGCTCGAAAGATTAGCAAAGCATTCACACTTTTGTTACCTTGACAGATACTCAGGATTCTTCCAAATACCTATTCATCCGGATGATCAACATAAGACCACGTTCACTTGCCCATATGGTACTTTTGCGTATAGAAGAATTCCTTTCGGATTATGCAATGCGTCGGCTTCTTTCCAAAGGTGCATGATGGCTATATTCTCAGATTTTATTGAAGAAATTATGGAGGTGTTCATGGATGATTTCTCGGTGCATGGGACTAGTTTCGAAAATTGCTTAGCAAACTTAGATAAAGTTCTCAAGAGATGTGGAGAAGTCGATCTTGTGCTTAATTGGGAGAAGTGTCACTTTATGGTGAAGCAAGGGATAGTACTAGGGCATGTCATCTCCGAAAGGGGCATTGAGCTTGGGCTTCTATTGGAGATATTTATTTCTGTTGCTGCTGCTGCATAGGAAAACCCTAGCTTAATTTCTTGATACATTTGTTATACTAGTATAGGCCACCTTAAAACTTGTATACGGATGGTGACGTGGACATGTCCCATTCCTGGGGACAATTCGTGAGCTTTCAGGTTTAGACTTGCATTCCGAGTTCCATCGAAGGATGCTATTTTGAAGGGTTGCGTTGCTTCGCTCAAGTTTGCCTATGGTGAAGACTGGAGATGAAGACTTGAAGATCTAGCTACCGCTTCGTAGGCTTTCTTCTTGTCCTTTAGCCTAATGGGCTTGTATCAGCTACGTTTCCATAATATCTTTGTAATAATTATACTCTGCTTCAAAGTATGGATGTGATATTATGCTGAAATGAGCTCTGTACGTGATAGCGGTTGATTCTAGCACTATCACAACGGTGCAAGGAGTCGGATTCTCCGATTTGGAAATCCGGATCGTTTCAGTACCCATGATTGGATTGCTGGATACATGGAGCATGGCTACGCTGGTTGGCTGGATAGACAACACATTTACCAATTTTTGCCCTGCCCACTTGCACGACGTGCACCTGGCGAGCCTGGCACGTTAGAAACGCCGGATTTCTTCGTATGCGGCGAGCCAGGCTGCGGGGCGTCTTTTACGTGAGCGGAGCCAGTTCCAGCACCAGGTAACCAATCATTCCGTAGTCAAACCAATCATTCCGTAGTCGCATCCAGCGCGCCTGGCCAAGGCAAATACAGGAACCAATCAGCCCCGACACGGACACGTCTCCTGCCTGGTCGTGCGTGCGTGCCCGCGAGCCGCGAGTCCCTGTCGTGCGTGCGTCGGACTCGGAATCGACACGGACACGGGCGCGGGTCTCTCGATATAAATAGACCCGCGCGCCGCAGCTCTCGAATCAATCGCACGCACTGCCTCCACTATCCTCGATCAAACAGACGTAGCCCCGCGCCGCCGTCAGAATCCGATTCGCTAGAAGCCGCCGCCGACCGAGAGACGATGGTGCTCGCGCAGCTGGGCGGCAGCATCGCCGGCCCGCTGGCGCGGATGCGCGGCGCCACGGTGGTGGACGACGCGGCGCTCGCGGCGTGCCTCAACGAGATCTCGCGCGCGCTCCTGCAGGCCGACGTGCGCTTCGAGACGGTGCGCGGCGTGAAGGACGGCATCAGGGCGGCCGCCGGGCTCGACGCGCTGCCGCCCGGCGCCGACAAGCGCCGCGCCGTCCAGAGGGCCGTCGCCGGCGAGCTCTGCCGGATGCTGGACCCCGGGACGGCCCCCTTCGCGCCTACCCGAGGGAAGCCCAGCGTGGTCATGTTCGTCGGCCTGCAGGGCTCCGGCAAGACCACCACCTGCACCAAGTACGCGGACTACCACCGCCGCAAGGGGTTCCGCCCCGCGCTCGTCTGCGCCGACACGTTCCGCGCCGGCGCCTTCGACCAGCTGAAGCAGAACGCGTCCAAGGCCAAGATCCCCTTCTACGGGAGCTACACCGAATCGGACCCGGTGAAGATCGCCGTCGAGGGCGTCGAGACGTTCAGGAAGGAGAAGTGCGACCTCATCATCGTCGACACCAGTGGTCGCCACAGGCAGGAAGCTGCCCTCTTCGAAGAGATGCGCCAGGTCTCGGAGGCGACCAAGCCAGACCTAGTGGTGTTCGTCATGGACGCCAGCATTGGCCAGGCCGCGTTCGATCAGGCGAAAGCGTTCAAGCAGAGCGCCTCGGTTGGCGCTGTGATCGTAACAAAGATGGATGGCCATGCCAAGGGCGGCGGTGCCCTCAGCGCGGTCGCGGCGACAAGAAGCCCGGTCATCTTCATCGGAACCGGAGAGCATATCCAAGACTTTGAGGTTTTCGAAGTGAAGCCGTTTGTGAGCCGCCTTCTAGGCATGGGGGACTTGGCTCGGCTGATGAACAAGATTCAGGATGTTATGCCGGCTGATCAGCAGCCGGACCTGACCGGAGGTTTCACTCTCAGACTCATGTACCAGCTCTTCCAGAGCCTCCAGGACATGGGCCCTCTTGGGCAGCTCTGCTCTATGATACCTGGGTTCAGTGCCCAGTTTCTCGAGAAAGGGAAGGAGATGGAAGGCCAGGCCAAGATTCGGCGGTACATGACGATCATGGACTCCATGACTGCTAAAGAGCTCGACAGCACGAACCCGAAGCTGATGAACGAGTCGCGGATCGCCAGGATCGCCCGGGGATTGGGCAGGCCCGTGAAGGAAGTGGTGAACATGCTGGAGGAGCACAAGAAGGTTGCCAAGATGTGGAGCAAATTGCTGCTCAAGAAACTGAACACGAATAACCGTGACTCGTTGAAGCAGTTGGTCAATGCCCTCCCTGCAAATATGATGAACCAGCTGGGTGGCCTAAATGGGCTGCAGAATATAATGAAGCAGATGGGGACTCAAAGAAAATGAGCTGATTAAACCTTTGAAGCCATGGGTGGCAAACTGCCAATTGTTAGTCTTAGAAATGTATATAGGCTGTCAATACTGTTGACAACCACCAGGAATATATGTAAAGCTTTCAAAATGTAGTTCTACAATGTGCAATCACGTGGTTATCCATCTTGCATGACGGTGTGACAAAGTGGCATATTGTGGTCCTGTCTCTCTACAATATATACCGTATATAGTACATCATAATTGCATCTGTTTATACATCAAAATAAATCTTAATCTGGAAGCTCAATTTTAATACCATAGAGGAATTTGACGTATTTGTTTCCGCAAAACTGATCAAAAGCTAATTTTAACTCTCGTGAAAACAAAAACGAGTTCCCTGCAACAACAGAGATGAAAGATGTAAGTACGGCAGCATAAATGTCACTAGAGAGTGGCCCTTCTACTCCCATGCATGGCACATTGCCATGTTCTTGTCCAGTAAGGCTGTCCGCACTGGTCATCCTCCATATCAATACTCTAAAAGGCATATTCTATCCTAGTCATCGAGATTCCATCCTCTATAACAACTTCTCCCGCACGCGTCATCCTCTAAATCCCATACTCTATCCCAACTACCAGCTAACGGGCCCACACGTCAGAATTTCTTTTCTTTTTTTTCTCCTCTCTCCTTCCCTCACTATCTCTCTCTGCTCCCTTCCGCGCGCCCCCTCCCTGCTCCCTCCACCTCCCCCCACCTCTCTCTCTCTCTCGCGGCCGCACAGCTCGCAGCGGCGGGCCGCGAGCGCGCGCAGGGGCAGGCCGGCCGCTGGCGCAGNGGCGGCGGCGGGACGCGCGCGTGAGGAGAAGGCGGGCCCATGTCCGGCGGGGCACGCGGGTGAGGAGGAGGAGGCGCGCAGGCCGGCGGCGAGGCGCGCACAGGCCCGGATCCGCACGCCGCCCACGCCGGGCGAGTCGCGCCGCCACGGGATCGAGCTCCCCCGCGTCCTCCCCCGCGTGGAGGCCATGGCCACGGGCCGCCGGCGCCGCCCCCGGGAAATCTCTCTCTCTCTCTTCGCCTCCCCGTGCCCTCCGCCGGCGCCCTCCCTCCCCTGCGCTCCGGCGTGGGCGAGCCCCGCGCGCGAGCCGCGCCGCCGCGGGCAAGCTCGGCGCCGCAGTGGGCGAGCGGCGAGCACGGCCCGCGGCCGGAGATCGGCTCCGCCGCGGCGTTGGGCTCAGGGCTCGAGGCCTCCTCGGCGGTGCGGGGCGGAGGCGCGCAGCTGCGGGCGGAGCGAGCGCGGGTAGGGTGGATCCGGCGCGGCTCGGTGGATCCAGGCCGTGGGCTTGAAGCGGCGCCGGAGATCTAGGGCGGCGCGGCGGAGTCCGGCGGCGGTCATGGAGCTCTGTCCCTCTCCCATCCCCTTCTCTCTCCCCCGCCCGGTTCTCTCTCCTCTTCCAGCGAGCGGCGCGGAGGAACGGTCGGCGCGCGGGCCCCGCGCCACGTAGGCGTAGCGGACGTCCGCGAGCTGCTCTTGATTTGGCGGAAGCTGGCCCGTCCGCTAGCGTTCCGGATGGCTTACAGGAGACCGCTGCAGCCCTTCGTCCGCCATATTCGTCCTGCAGGACCGCTACCGTTCGCGGTAGCGTATCCACTGCGGACAGCCTAATGAAACTTTATTAGCTCAGTACTAAAGGCAAGGTCCATTGCCTATCCTGAATTCCTGATCTTTAGACTGGCCAGCAGGCTACCACCAATTTATAGACAAGTACTGCTAGTAAGGCACACAGCGTTGGAGCGTTGGTAGTTCAGTAAAGACAATGTGTTTCAATTATTCCTTCATTAGACCACCAGCAATTAATCCAGCTCACCACAATATATACTTGCCAAGCATCGGCAAGTACTTAGACCACCCGAGTACAGTACATAAGCTTAACTTTACCACATTATTTGGCTAGTTGGGCACATAAATAACAAAAATTATATAAAAATATTTACTAACTCTGAATACACTAATTGCCTTGCGATTTTCTGAAAGAATGTGGTAGGAGTTCAACCCTTGCTCTTATTATGCTTACATATGTAATTCAAACTTCAAAGGTCCATAGTGGAGAAACAAGAGGGAAAAAAACACTAAAGTACACCGATTTTAAATGATATCTTCAGTCAATCAAGGCAAAAACAATTAACCAATACATAACAGAAGTTCTTTTCAAATGTATCTCGAACGACATTAGATAGTAAAACTATTATATTTAGTAAGGGTGTGTGGACAAACATAAAGGAGTGGGGATGGTTCAGATCTACAGCTGATCAGTACCTGGTTGGTATGACATTGGATCAAGGAAAACCTGAACCCTCCACAACAAGCTCTGTGAACACATGAGTAACGAACCCATCAATGAAGAAAACGAAAAAGGGAAACGGGAGGAGCAATATAAACAAGATAACTACAAAAGTACACATACTATCTGGAACCGAAATATCTAACATGGTAATTTATCTTATGCACTCTTTCAAATTTACTTTGCTAGATCAAGATAACATATAGTAAGAAAGCAACAAATAAGCAAGCGCCCATGCAGGGCTACTTGAATAGATACATTATCTGACTATCCTGATATCAATTTACTATCTGTTCCCTTCATTCATTTTCTTTGGGAGGATTATATTTGTGCCACTGTGTCTAAAAATTACAAAAGCAATGGCAAAACCTTTTTATTTCCTTTTATTCAATGGCCTATGATCTGTGCTGCCAATGTTTCTATAAAACTAGTATATTTGCTACCAGTATTACCTACGTGGAAACTATATAACTCAATCTGTCTTTAAAATGCTTTCCTGAAAATAAGATTTATTAGGAGGTATGTAGCTTATGTTATATAAAGCGTCAAAGTTGCATCTCAGAGACTGTAAAAGGTCAACATAACACCATACATAAAAGAACAGAGGGAATACTAACCATGGAGTTGTAAGACATAGAATATTGAATGTTTGGAGCGATCACGGGTAAGCTGATCCTACTGAACCCAAATTCCCCACAGTTATAGTGCGCCAGCTGCAGCCAAACAAAAGTAAGGGGCTCCCCTCCTCTTGCCAGCTGTGCTGCATGCATCTCCGGCTGTGACTTGGCAGCAGCATAGATAATAAGCCGCACCCATACATCCTTGATCTCCTCCAATGCTTCCTTGCTCGGCTGGGGATCAAACTTTTTCAGTTCTGTCATGATATCATTCTCTGACATGTCAGCTTGCCACTGATTTAGCGTAGCGACAGCACTGGCATTGAGAGGCAGAAGTGAAGGGAGGATAAGCAGGAGATGCATCATGTAGCGAGACAGTTTCTGGCAAACCTCCACCAAAACATCAATATATGCTGCTACATCTGCTTCAATGTCCAAGCAGGGGTATTTGGTCAGGTGCAGCTCAGTGACCATATGCATAAAGACAATAGCAAAACCAAAATCTGCGATGTAAAAAACTTGTGCATATCTTAAGAGAGGGTCAAGATTTGGCCATTCCTGAGTCCTCTCAAACTCAGAGAGTTGGCGGATGAAGTTGCTGGTGGCCTCCACTAGACACTCCATCACCTTATCCGCCTTGACATACTCCGTGTCTCATAGCTTGCTTAGCCAAAATATTTTCTCCTTATTAACACTGATTGATGCTGCCAACTTTGTGGTCATGTTCATCACTCGTTCACCGCAAGACTTTGGTTGGCCACTTCCCTCAAACCAATCCCTCAAGTTGTACTGTCCCATTGCATTTGACCACAATGGCCTATTCTCTGGCCATCCAATGAGGCCGTTGGAAAAAAGAGACCAGGAAAACTGGGCAAGCCTGTCATGTTTCCGAGTTTTCAACCATGCCCATGTCCATGGTGACATCATGAATATAAACAATGCACAAACTTCCAGGAAGAAACTGCCGGCAAATAGTGAATAGGTGATTGCAATATCAGCTCTGCTGTACTTATGTTTCTTGCCTGCAAGGAAGAGGGTGAAGGCAACCAAAGCAGATAACTGAGAGATACAACGAAGTGTAATGGCACTCCTTGTTCTCAGCACAAGAGCCTTGGTATAGAGATCATCATACATCATACCAAGTTCAACCCCAAGCACCTTGAGCGCTTGGTTGGGTAGCCAAGTTCCCAAACCTTCACGACCAAACCTCAACTGATCACCAACAAACAAGGTTCGGCCAGAGAAGAAATTAAGGACATCTAGCATTGAATGTAGACCAGTGCAGACAGTGTTAGAATAAGAAACATCGCCATTCATCAATTCTGGAAACTGGTGCTTACAGTGGTTCCCAGTGGAGCTCTGCAGACTTTTAAAGCTCCCACACTTGAGAGACCATATCCTTTCTCCATACTTGATAATCCCCGCTACAAACACACAGATACCTGAAACTAGAAGTCCTATGCTGTGTCTTCCAGTCGACTTCCAAAAAACATATAAAGATAGGACAACCTGTACCACGAGATTCACTAAATGCCTCAACCACAAGTTGTTGTCCTCCATAGCAAAAGCAGTGATAGTATCCTGCCCACCGAGATGGATGAGGAGGAAGGGCGCCCAAAAGAAAGCTAGTGGCTGGGTTCCCCTTATGGTTTCCCCTGCAATTGTGGCATCCTTATGTTGTGAGAAGTAGCCAAGGGCATAAACTGCTATCATGTCTGCTCCCAAATAAGCTATCCAAATGGAGAGCCTAAGAAACATGTTGATGCTTCGGCGACGAAGGCCACCAGTGAAGAATAGGAATATTTGTATTTCCAAACTTAGAAGCACTATCAACTGAATTTCCCAATCATGATATAGTTTGATCAAGTTCTCCATTGTGCACTAGTTTCTTGCCTTGAATTACCTGTTGGTTAAAAAAATGAATAGTAATCAGCGCCCCTTTTACAAGATAGCAACTTTCTTTGTATACTACCAGGGTTCAACATATGTATTGACTTAACTAAATACACAACAACAAAAAAACATAAAACAGAGACTTCTTTTACTAGAATTATTTGGTCTCAAGTGATTTGTTATGGCAGGCACTAATAGGCAATAGCAACTCAAGTGCTGTGCTAAGGCTGGAGTTGCACCCGACATCCACATGGCGGTAACACCAGTCCAAGAATCTTCATATCCCTTAATTTGGTTTGGTTTTTAAAGATTAAATTACCCCCTCCGCTCTCCCCAAATACTTCATGCATACCATCTCATCTGGCCACGGACCATCAACCTACATCCCTGGCCATAACATGATCACATAGTGCATACTTGTGGTTATTTCATTGTGTTTGACACGGTAATTTAACATCCGCACACCCACACCCACACTACTGTAGCTGTAGGAGGATGAAACTTACTCAAAAGAGGTACCATGCTTCTACCACCTCTGTTTCATAGATTTTACAGAAGCTAAGTAACTTTGAATGAAATCGGAATATTCTTGATCTAATTGGATAACCAACATATTGATCTATCCTGAGTAAAAAATTGACATAATTTAGTTTAATCTTAATCAAATACTATGCGGACCAGACAAACATTGTGAAACTGAGGGAGCAACTAATTAAATACTGTTGCTGTTGTATGCAGTAACTTGCACCCAACAGTCTTATATATAATACTGTAAGAAGATGATGATAATGAACGTTATTATCCAGAAATCCAGCACTACAACACCCTGTCGGTTGCATGATGACATATAGTTTTGCTTTGGTAACAACCTTGGTGCAATCTCAAATGATAATATCAGTCCACCATAGTGCTATCCCAGCTTGCATAATAGCAACCTTCATTAAACTTTAAGCTTACCTAGTTCAACTGCTTCGTAAAACCTCTCAAATTGTCACTTCTGAAAAAACTGTGCAGTGTACATAATCCACATTGTTAAAATGTTTGACTAATTGTCTCAAGTTCGTTTAAAGATGCAGGCATATAAAAACCAATGCTAAACATATTATATCTGAGCTCTGTTTTACTTGATCAGATAAATACCATAAGTATTTATTGAAGAATAATATTTGGTTAAGCAAAAAAATTATCTAAAAGCGCCATCAGTACACTATGCATCTCTTTCCGAGGGAAAAAGTGCAGATATAAACATGCCCACAGCAGCACTTCAGAAACTGACATGCAGCAAATTTATCAGTTCACTTTACAACAAAAAGAGAAACTAAGGAATTACGGAATCACCTTATTCCAAACAAATAGACACTCAAATCCATTTATGATCCTATTTACTGGAGGAAGGAAGAACTGTTGCTGCTCCCTGTTAGTTGCAGAGAAGCAACCAAGCAACAAACACATTGGGCATTGGTACACTTTATGACTTTTCAGTTTTCACCAAAATGTTGCAATTTTGCTTGCGTGATTTTCGCTGAGTAACAGGACTCTGGTAGCATGGTGCCTCATGTTTCTCAGTATGATGAGGTCTTTATGATTTGTGAATCTCAATCCGGTGAGCTGATGATGAATAGCAAAATGCCACTGTGCAAAGCAGAGCAGCATCAGAAAATTTGGTGAGCAGATAAAAAGGACGAACCAATGTTCCACCAAAGCTGGCCGCGTTCTCCCGCGCTGCTACCGCCCGCCACCAGCCGGTCATCCCAGCCGCCCGAGCATCCCCGTTCCGCGCTCGCCGGGTCCGCAGGCAAAGCAAGTTCGCCGTCGCCGGCAGGCCGCTCTACGACTCGCCCGCCACCAGCGACGACTGATTCCGCACCATTACTTGATCCGTGGCTCCTCCCTCCTCCCGGACGCGCTCGGCGGCGGAGCGGCATGAGGACGGCGAGGGAGGGGGGGGAAGCAGCGCGAGGCGGCGGAGCGGCATGAGGACGGCGAGGGAGGGGGGCAAGCGGCGCGGGGCGGCGGTGCGGGGAAGCGGCGGTTTCTCGGACGGTAACGGATACAGTGGTGAGTTGGACACCGACCGTTGGGCCCCAGTTCTATCGGGCCCGCACGTCAGTGACCAAGTCCCGGAGACGTGACGTCAGAGGATCCCGTCCGCGGAGCGGAGGGAGCGCGCGTAGGCGTAGGAGAGCAAAGTGGGGCCACCATCGAGCAGCCCCTCGAAGCATTCTCATCAGCCATCACGATCGAGTAGCCAACATCTTTCTTTCCCTATTTTTTACTACGAGCCCAGAACTTTTTTGGAGTAAAAGCTAAAACACGTTTGGACCATTTGCATATTTTTTCGACCAAACTCTTCCTCCTTCCCCCTCCGGTTTCTTCTCTTTTTAAAAAAAGGTCCCGTTTTTCACACCCACTTTTTGTTATCGAAAAAAATATAGTTATTAGAGCAGACCTAGCGCTCCAAGCCGTATAGTGGTTTCATGTCGCCATATCGGATTGGAGATGTTGTGGAGGAAAGAGAAGAAAATGTTAGTAGCTTGTAGAATGGCAGTGCTACTTGCATAGTGTCGGATGTTTGGACCCGGCAGTCCACACAGGGTAGCCTACGTGTTGATTTGTTGAGGGACAGATCGAGGATCAGAAGTCGATGGTAACACAAGACGCAAGGATTGAACAGGTTCGGGCCGTCGAGATGACGTAACACCTACGTCCTGTGTTGGCGGCGATTGTATTGCTGTGTATGAAGTTCCTGGAAGGATCTCCGTAGTTGGGTTCTGTCCTAGGGTTGTATGATCGTGGGTTGTAGCGTAGATGTTGATGGATGTTGATGCTCTGGAGGGGGGTCTCAAGGCGCCTTATATAGTCCGGCTGCCTTGAGTTACAAGTCGGCCAGAGATCGTAACCTACCCGAATTACAAGGATTTGATCCTATAACGATTACAGATATCTTTCCCTACAATTCCGGCTAGTTTATCCTGATCTCCGAGCTTCTTGCGGGATACGCCGTGTGCTTTCCTTGCTGCGCGCGTCGTCGCGCCCATTCGGTTCGCCCGACTGGTGGGCCCCCGACTGGTGGGCCAGCCAGTCCGACAAACCGATCCAGATGTACTCGGATTGGGCCGCCCCTTGCTGGTTGGGCCAATCCGCCTTCTGGGTACCCCTGGGGGTCTACCCCCGACAAGCCCCCGAGTAGTACGTGGTTGAGGGACAAGTCGGCGAGGTCGCGCTGTCCGATGAGCGTCGAGCCTGCTGCAGTTGGAAGCGAAACCGCGTGATACTGGAGAGAAAAAAGCCGTTTACCCAACGGATGCGCCGCGAGGTGCGTCCGTTGGACGTAGCCCCCGAGCCTTGAAGCGATTCCGAAGGAATCGGTCCAAGGGTTAGTAGCCTTGTTCTGAAGTCGTCAGACAATCAACGGATGCGCCGCGAGGTGCGTCCGTTGGCCGTAGCCCCCGAGCCTTGAAGCGATTCCGAAGGAATCGGTCCAAGGGTTAGTCAAGGAGCATCTGGCTAAATCATCCGACGTTAATTTCGGCGTCCAGCCCCCGAGCGTGAGGGCCGGCGGAGTCCTGCGAAACACGCCGAGTGGTCGTCCCGGCGCCAGCCCCCGAGCGTGAGGGCTGAGCACGCCGAGTAGTCGCCCCGGCGCCAGCCCCCGAGCGTGAGGGCTGAGCACGCCGAGCAGTCGCCCCGGCGCCAGCCCCCGAGCGTGAGGGCTGAGCACGCCGAGTGGTAGTCCCCGGCGCCAGCCCCCGAGCGTGAGGGCTGAGCACGCCGAGCAGTCGCCCCGGCGCCAGCCCCCGAGCGTGAGGGCTGAGCACGCCGAGTGGTAGTCCCGGCGCCAGCCCCCGAGCGTGAGGGCTGAGCACGCCGAGTAGTAGTCCCGGCGCCAGCCCCCGAGCGTGAGGGCTGAGCACGCCGAGTGGTCGTCCCGGCGCCAGCCCCCGAGCGTGAGGGCCGAGCACGCCGAGTGGTCGTCCCGGCGCCAGCCCCCGAGCGTGAGGGCCGAGCACGCCGAGTGGTCGTCCCGGCGCCAGCCCCCGAGCGTGAGGGCTGAGCACGCCGAGTGGTCGTCCCGGCGCCAGCCCCCGAGCGTGAGGGCCGAGTCGAGCCGTCCGAGGCACGCCGAGTAGTCGCCCCGGCACCCAGCCCCCGAGCGTGAGGGCCGAGTCGAGCTGTCCGAGGCACGCCGAGTAGTCTTCGTCTTCCTCGTCATGCGGTAGCACCAGCCCAGTACTCAAAAGCACTCAGCTAGCGACCGTCGTGGAGTGTAGCGCCAGCCCGAGTGCTACAAAGCACTCGGCTAGCGACCGTCGTGGAGTGTAGCGCCAGCCCGAGTGCTACAAAGCACTCGGCTAGCGACCGTCGTGGAGTGTAGCGCCAGCCCGAGTGCTACAAAGCACTCGGCTAGCGACCGTCGTGGAGTGTAGCGCCAGCCCGAGTGCTACAAAGCACTCGACCGTCGTGGAGTGTAGTACCAGCCCGAGTACTGACTGACTCGAGTACTCAGCTGGCGGCGATGCCGGAGTGGTCCAGCCCCCGAGCGTAACAGGCAAGCTCGGGATCCAAACCTGTGCCCTGCAATGAAGATATGAAGGATAGGTAGTATATGGTGTAGCAAATACTAATTCTGGAGAAAAACATTCGGCGTTGTATGTAATAGAATTTCTACTTCCAACTCTTTAAGTCTATTAATTTCCTCGGGTAGTTATCCTGTTACGTTTATGCACCTGATCCCCGATAGCCGTAGTCCATAGCGCAGGGAGCTGGGCCGCATGCACGCGTAGGAGCGTAGGCGTACGGAAGAGTCGAGGTTTCACGGATTAAGGCGTGTGCTTCCCAAGTACTTTAGCGACTTGTACAAGAGTGGAAAAAGAAATAAACGATGGAGAAAAATGCAATATACGTCCGTTGGGTGTAGCCCGACTGCTCGTGTAGCGCTCGGGCTGTATAAGCAGTCGGGAACAAACCAAGGGTAGTCGGCGATGATCATGGAGACATGTATGTGGAGATACACGGTGACCGAAAAATATTATGAAAACTATTTAAATATAACTTAGCTTGATTTGTGTCAAAGTTGGAGAATTGGCGTGTCGCCCTCGAATGTTGGTACGACGTCTCTGGCATCGTTGCCGTCGTGGGCGGGTAGTCGAAGCCGTCACCGGCAGGTCGGCGCAGCAGTACATGCAGATCCGTGGCGTAGCAGCCCTGCTCGGGTGGACGGACTCGCAGCACCGGGTGCGCACGCGCGTGACGCTGGTCTGTCGCATGTCGCCGGGTCATTGCGGCCATCAGGGTCCTTGCAGAAAGGTTTGTACATAATCGGAGCATGGGTTAGCGAAAGGAAATTCCTAGAGTTATGATTGGACGATTTAAGAAAGAAATAAAATAGGAAGAATATGCATGCGTGCATCGGTGCATGAAAAGAATATGGTAAAAACTTCCCTTAAGAGCGTAGTAGATCGCCACGCTTTTTAGAAGTGTTGATCCACGTGCTCATTAAGGAACGTGACATCGTGCGGAGATGTGTGCGACGCCGAATTATCCCGGAAGCTGTGCGGTAGTACGTCGTCGAATCGCTGGATCAGGTCCAAGCAAAATAGAAACGCCGCCAGCAATAGCATGTCGGCAAATCAGAACCGATCTGCTAACTGGAGACGTCGCCGGCCAGGGCCCTGAAGATCTGCCATCGAGCTAGCTGTATTGCCCTGCGATCACCCCTACCTGGCGCGCCAACTGTCGGATGTTTGGACCCGGCAGTCCACACAGGGTAGCCTACGTGGTTGATTTGTCGAGGGACAGATCGAGGATCAGAAGTCGATGGTAACACAAGACGCAAGGATTGAACAGGTTCGGGCCGTCGAGATGACGTAACACCCTACGTCCTGTGTTAGCGGCGATTGTATTGCTGTGTATGAAGTTCCTGAAGGATCTCCGTAGTTGGGTTCTGTCCTAGGGTTGTATGATCGTGGGTTGTAGCGTAGATGTTGATGCTCTGGAGGGGGGTCTCAAGGCGCCTTATATAGTCCGGCTGCCTTGAGTTACAAGTCGGCCAGAGATCGTAACCTACCCGAATTACAAGGATTTGATCCTATAACGATTACAGATATCTTTCCCTACAATTCCGGCTAGTTTATCCTGATCTCCGAGCTTCTTGCGGGATACGCCGTGTGCTTTCCTTGCTGCGCGCGTCGTCGCGCCCATTCGGTTCGCCCGACTGGTGGGCCTCCGACTGGTGGGCCAGCCAGTCCGACAAACCGATCCAGATGTACTCGGATTGGGCCGCCCCTTGCTAGTTGGGCCAATCCGCCTTCTGGGTACCCCTGGGGGTCTACCCCCGACACATAGGTAGTGGTGGGTCCAAAAGAGAGAGGATTTTCATGTGTATGTGTGTGAGAGAGAAAAACTAGTAGCACTTTTTGTCTGATTTTGGAGGTAAATCATGTGGTTCTTACACATCTGCCAATGGATGCTTGTGTAGTTGTGTTGTGAAGATAAAAGTTTAGATAGGATCTTGAGTATATTTTGCTTGCGTGTAAGATGAGGCCACCATTGTTATACACTTGCGTTAGGCCTACCCTTACGAATCATTGTTCTCAAAAGGGCCTGTATAAACGTAATAGATGCATCGTCTAGAGATACGTACCACGTAAACACAATGAACTTACATAGTAGAGAGTAAATAAGTGAAGAAAAGATCAAACCATTTCTTGGCATTGGATTTTAGGGTTTGCGTTTCAACATGTCTCTCCTAAGTACAGATAAAATGACTCATTAGTAACATGTGGTGATTCATGTATGTTGCAACTATATACCCAATTTCACACTTCTATGGGATCCAAGGTGAGAACTAGGGTGGCGAATGGCGATGAAGAGGTTGACATAGGCAATGGGGCTAACTGCTAAGAGGCTAAGCCATATTAACTCGTTAATCCTGTCACATATACGGTAGAATCGGATTGGGCCAACACAATGGAAATGGGTGATAAAAGTAACGTAAAGCCAATCAAGCGCTGTAAGTTTTTCGTTTTATCCGGCATAAGTTTTGAACTAGATAGTTCAGAAGTATTCACTTATCAAAAGTAATAGTAGATTAGATCACTGACCTTCCTACTCTATAAAAGGGGCTATCTAGCAACAAATTACAGTGCAGTGTGAGCTTACGTCCCATCAACTGCAACACAATTAGATATGGGAAGATGAGAAAGAAGAATAAGAGAGAAGGATGCGTGAAAAAAAACACACATTTTTTCCCCACACATTTGCCTCGTCGAAATTCACACTTGCTTCCTTGTTTACGTCGATTTCTAGCCCCTTGATACCGTTGAAATTGAATTTGAAGGCATTTTGAGGAGGTAACTGGCATCAAGCACGATGTCACGTTGCTTCAAAACGACATGGTTACAAGTATAAGTGCACGATGACACCAGTGAAATTTTCAATTTACTTTTATGATAACAAGTGGCTCTTTCGGTTTGAGAGCATGGAAGCAACACACGACATCTCCAAAATGGTTACTACTCATTTCACTTTGAGAGCATCGCACGCGAAAATGGTTAGGAGACAGGGTCACCGATCTGCCTATTTCGTTGGGGAAAGAAAGATGAAGAAAAGGGGCTTTTTGCTCGAGCCGACACGTCGCCCGTCGTACCGTTGTACGCCGGATCCTCGAGATGCGCTGCGCACTGCAGCAGCAGCTGCAGCCTGTGCTGCCTTTTCCTACTGCGCAGTGGGCCCTCACCACACCTGGTCCACGCCTCCTCCCACGGGCCACGGGCCCCGGGCCCCCACCACGCCCTGCTTGCTAGCTACTGCTCCTGCAGCCCGCGACCCCCTCTCGGCCTCTCCTCCTCTCCGCCTCCTGGCTTGGCGTGGTGGCGTGTGCCCCGTCGTCTCGTCTCGCCTCAAAAGCCTCGCGCACCACGGCACCGTCTCCAACCCATCCCCCGGCGCCGCCGACTACCCCCTCCTCCTCCCACCACCGCCGCCGCCGCCTTTTCCAGTCCCCGCCCGCCCCACCTGCTGCTTGAAGTCTCCGGAATGGCGTCGCGTGGGGGAGATCCGCCCGCCCGGGTTCCCCGGTAAGCCCCGGCTCGATTTTCAACTCTCCCCCAACCCCCATCCTCTCTACGGTTCCAGCAATCGAATCGACCCCCCGAAATCCCCTCCTTGAGGTGGGCGTCCCCAATCCGTACACATAGCGGGCGGACGGACGGATGGATTGTTTGTCCGCGCTGCGGATGTGGATTTCTAACCTAATCCGTCGCCATCCACCCGTGGTTCGATTAGGGGCTTATTCTCCTAGACATTGATCTCTACGTTTCCCTTTCGCGCAATGCTGTTAGTTTCCTGGGTGTTACCACCATTCACGAAGTGCGTACATTTGACCAAGGCCTCAAAGTGATGTTTTTCCCCCTTTTTGTTTGTTTTGTTTTTGCCCCTCTGCAGATAACCGAGCCTAGCTGGAGTGGAAGGTAGCGGCATTGTTGCGTGTGGCTTCTGGGTCAGCTGGTAAGCTCCCAACTACGTTCCTGTCGGTGGCGGATGCTGTTTATTTATCGAGCATTCATGTATCGGTCACCGCTTTGCTTGTCTTGTGTTGTTGCCTTGATGCCTTCTAATGCCAGTTAGTGTGGAGAATGCAGTTCATTTATCGCGCATTCATGTGTCCGTTACCGCTTGCTTGTTCTACGCTGTTGCTTTGATGCCTTCTAGTGCCTATTAGTAAACCGTTATTTGCATGCGTGTTAGTACAACGTGAGGCTTCTTGACAGGTTCAGTTATGCCTGTCACATGGCAGCACAGTTGTCGGGGTATGTTCTTGCATCCATTATTTGCTGGTGTTGTGTTGTTGCCTTGATGCCTTCTAATGCCTATTAGTGTGGAGAATGCAGTTCATTTATCGCGCATTCATGTGTCCGTTACCGCTTGCTTGTGTCGTGCTGTTGCTTTGATGCCTTCTAGTGCCTATTAGTAAACCGTTATTTGCATGCGTGCTAGTACAACATAAGGTTTCTTGACAGGTTCAGTTAGGCCTGTCACATGGTTGCACAGTTGTCGGGGTGCGCTCTTGCTTCCATTATTGCAAGGGACACAATGTGTTTCCCGTTGTATTGACTCTGCTCAATCTTTGTCTAGATTTCCTTGCCATTATGTTAGGAAATGATGCACGATGAGCATGTTAAAACAAAGCTTTTTGTACATACGCACATCTAGAATTTGAGATCACAAATGTTCGTAGAATAACGGGTAAACTATGATTTGGGTTTTACTTTGAATTTTCAGAAAGAATATTTGCAAAACCTGGATAGTTCTGCTAACGTAGAAATGCCTAACACGTGGAAAATGAATGTTAGGGCCCACAGCGAACTAGAGTCTAGATCAGTTATGTAGTTATTCCATTGTCGTTTAGCTATTATGTGAGCATTGAGGATGTGGAGTAAATAACTCGAGGCTGGTGGTAGTTGCACGCAAACATGCCACATATGGCTGTTGCATACACAAGCTAAGCGGACACCTGGGTACTTAGTTGGCACTCTAGGCGCTAGGTGCCAATGCGCTGCCACATAATGACTAACTTGCCTAGTAGAACTCTGGTCAACATATTACGTCTTTTTGCCGCTGAAGCAATAAGAGTTCCTTTCCTGAATGAGCTTCTCAAGAAGCCTCTCTCAGTTGTGGAAAATTGTGTGAAAGCCACCCCCCCTCCCAAAAAAAAAAATAGCGGTTGCTGTGTTGAGGTCCCCTAATCCCTAAAAGGATGCCAAGGTGATGGGAATTCCTAAACCTTAAAGGAAGCCCAAGGTGACGAGAACCCTAATCTGTCTGATTTCATTTTCCGCTCATCATTCTTTTCAATCAGTGCTGTGGTACTTTCATTTGCGGCATAGCATTTCAAATCTTCGATCGGGATTGCAATTACATTCTTATTATCTTCCAGGTTTCCCTGAAAATCTGGAAGGTTTTAAGTTGAAATTTTGGAATTGACTTTTAACCTGTCATAGCAATTACGGATTGTTATGAAAATACCTAACAATTTCATCACTGATTGAGTTATGAGCTGTCAATGATTGAGCAATGCCCAGTTTTGGTGATCCTGTCATGTTTTATGCATTGTTTTAAAGGCGTCGCCTAGGCGTCCGGGCGGTCCTAGCTCACCTTAGAAAACAGGCTGCCTAGTCCGCCTAGGCATCGCCTAGGTGATAAGGCGCTCCAAGATTTTGGAGGACGCCTTAACGCCTTTAAAACACTGGTTTTATGTAATATATGCGATGTGATGGATATGTAGGAAGTCTGCATATCTACTTATGTCTGTTAATTAAATATTACTTTATGAAGTTCCTTTCAAAGCAACGACTCTGCAGAACCGTTGGGTAAATTTATAAAAATGGCAAAGATTTCCTTGTCTTTTACTAGGTAATTTATTACCTTGTCTTTAAGGCTAAGATTACATCTTTCTCTATCTGAATTTGGTACCCTTGATCACATAAATTGGTATGTGAAACTGCTAGTCACTATGTAAAGGCAAGTGATGCACATATTTTCGTGTGTGTTCATGATCACATTATAAAAATTCTTGCTCAGAACTACCTCCCAACTGATGTACTGATAAAAGAGGCAAAAAGAGAATTCGAATTCAACTTTTTTTTAGTTACTTCAAAGTTCAAATATCATCATTCATCAAGTGTCAGAGGTTTATATCCATTGTAGTATGATGTGAAAATATGAACTAAAATCATACTTTTGTACCTCTATTTTGATAATACAGTGCGAGCGCACTGTATTAACCTGTTTTATTTAGAGGTGTCAAAATGCAATTGGTTAGCATTGTTGAATGATGACTAGGTTTTCCTCCTGTGTGTTGTTGCGGGGTATGTAGGTGTACCTCCTCATATCTAAGTTCTATTATTGTACCTGGATAAACTTTTTGTTTAGCTTAGGGAACTAATAAAAACTGTAAATAATACACTCATGTTCCATAATTGCCTTAAACCCTTCAAAAACTTATGTATAAAAACAGCATTCCAAATATCGAACTTGACATATATACTAGTTTAACACAAACTAACGGAGAGAGTTTTTCTTTTCAATAAGAGGGTCATTCATTTCTTGATTGGTGACTGGTTTAGTGGATGGCCGACTGGCATGCATACTTGGCCATGCCTGCAGGTATTGTTTGATTGAGGTAGTTAATGGCTATAGTGTAGTTATTTAATAGATGACTTTGGTTGGATCTATATCAGAAAAGGCCATCACATGCTTATGAGCACACACCATTCAATCTATCAAACAGCAGGGGCCTCCTATAGTGAAGGAACAGATGCCAATATGCAAGAATGATACTTGTTCCATTGTAACAGTATATGAGCATGCTTAAACTTATCCGTGTCATCTCAGTGCTCCTAACATGCAGCATCATGTATAAAGTGCATAGCTGCCCACACAAAGGTTTACTTTTGGTGTTGAGAAGCATTGGATTTATAGCTAAGATTTTAAGAACAAATGGTTTTACCACTTATAGTTAGTCGATTGTGTAGCGTCAGAAGAAGGCTTCTTTTGTAATCAAGATTAGAGGATAGAAGGATATGCCTATTTCTTTCTTTGATTTCTATGCCTGCATATTCTGTTCTTTTGCACCACAGTCTATTGTTGTATTTGTATACTCAGTTCAAGCGATTTAATACCTCTTAGCTGATATAGTTCATAATCATCCAGGAATTGTGATGGATCCGGCAAAACACAATGGGATGAGCCTGATGGACAAGAGACAACTAGTATACGAAGTTGCAAGATGGCCGCAAAGTGCCATAGAGATTCTGCAATGCTGGACCCGCAAGGACCTTCTTGAGCTTATATGTGTTGAGCTGGGCAAGGAGAGGAAGTACACAAATGTTCCAAAATCTAAGATGATTGCTTATCTCTTGAAATTAGTTTCACGGAAGAGTGGACAACTCAAGGATGGTAATGTGAAGGCTATCTTATGGGGGCAGGATAACAAAGATGAAACACAAACGGAAGAATATGAGGAACAAGCGCAGCGTTCACTCAAAACTGCAAACTCTGATTCATCAACGCGCAGAGAGGCTCGAGCTGGTACAGTGGTGTGCAACAATGTAGCATGCCAAGCCATACGGAATGCAGGAGATAGATATTGCAAGCGTTGCTCTTGCTGCATTTGCAATAACTACGATGACAACAAAGATCCAAGCTTATGGTTGGTTTGCAGCTCTGATAATCCATACAGTGGTTCTTCATGTGGTATCTCTTGTCACCTAAAGTGTGCTTTAAAGAACAAAAAAGCTGGCATTGTTAAGAATGGCTGCAACAAGTTGGATTGTAGTTTCTACTGTGTTAACTGTGGAAAAACCAACTGGCTAATGAGGTATCCTTCTGACTGTCTTAGTTCATTAGCATCCCAAGAAAGTTATGATCTATGTTATCCTAATTCTTATTTATTGGTCTGATCATCCAAAACTACCGTAAACAGTCTGTACTAATGGGCAATGCTTCCTTTTTGGTAATTTTTATCATAACCAAACATATGTTTCTCGTCCCTTTACTGGGTTTGACAAATTTTAGTAAAGGAAAAGTTAAAAATGGAACTTAAGATCTTTTAAATGCTAAATATCGTTGTCACCCGTCTCTTGTGCCTGTTAAAACTCCACATATAATTTTTACCTCTTGCCTACTGCAGGAGTCTGCGGAAACAACTTGCAATTGCCAGGGAGGCAAGAAGAGTTGATGTGCTTTGTGAGCGGCTGTCATTGAGCCACAAAATGGTAAAAGGGTCTGAACAGTACAAGGAAATAGCAAGCATAATCAGCTCAGCTGTGAAAACACTTGAGAAAGAAGTTGGTGGCGTGTTGGATCAAGTTTCTGCAATCATGGGGCGTGGCATCGTGAACCGGCTTAGTTGTGGCGCTGAAGTTCAGAAGCTTTGTTCAAGTGCATTAGAAAATGTAGACTCTACAGTGGATAACACCTTGGAGTTTGAGTTGAATAATAATCTGAAAACCCAAGGTAAGTTTGTCTTATAGTTGACTTCCTTTTTTGCTCAAACTGTATTCGCACACTTAGAAGTCTTCCGTGAATAATTGGAATTAGCTGCATTTGTTACCCAAGAAAAGTAAAATACGTCACCAAAGATTTCCTTACAAGAGATGCAAGTTAGAACTTCATGTCTTAACAGATGGTATTTACCTTTTCAGGTCCCCAACCCCAAATCCTTTTTGATGAGATCACTCCATTTTCTGTGGTTATTGTGTTGAAATATCAAGATAACATCAGTAAGGAGCACATTGATGGTTGCAAAGTTTGGCATCGAAGTGCTAAGGTTCACAACTATTCATCAGAGCCCACATGCCACATACTGAGACCAAATACTAGGAGCCTGGTTTCTGGTCTAAGCCCTTCAACTGAATACTTCTTTAAGGTTTCACCTTTTGGCAGTGTAGAGGGGTTAACTGAGTGGGAGACAAAATGCACTACAAGGAGCCTGGACCATGGCAGCAGCCAGTGCTCAACTCAGCATTCTGAGAGTGTGTGCCTCAAAGAGGATTCAGTGCAGCATCAGAAAAGGGATTTGAATTTGCAGAATCATCAGAGAGCCATTCAATATGACTCACCTAAGGGTTCTACAAATTCAAGTGAAAACAATTTAGCCTGTGATCGGTATTCTAAGCGGGCTAAGATTGCAAGGTTAGATGGTGCAAGTGACAATGACGAAAGCCAATTGCCACCAGCATCTGAAGTTGTACCATTCGCGAGCTCCAACTCTTCTCCTTCGGAAGCTCCAAGCAAACCTGACTTGCTTATTGGCACCCCAGATTCCGCGTCCAAGAACTACATGGAGCAGCAGTATGATTACTGCGTGAAGGTGATCAGGTGGCTGGAGCACGAAGGGCACATGGACAATGACTTCCGTGTAAAGTTCCTCACTTGGTTCAGCCTGAAGGCAACAGCGCAGGACAGGCGAATCGTGGGTGCCTTCGTGGATGCTCTCATTGGCGATCCTGCGAGCTTGGTCGCCCAACTTGTTGATGCATTCATGGATGTGGTCTGTGTCAAGGAGAAGCCCCCTCAGCCGCAACAGAAGGTTGCATGCTGCAAGATTTGGCCCTAGAAACTTCATCGCTGCACGACGTCTCACAGTGTGGCGTCATTTTGCTGGTAATCTCCTGGTGATTGAAGGATGAATACTGAAGTTGTCGCGTACTGTTGATTACCAGGTTGCATCTGAATTCTTTTATCGGGAACATGAAGAAAAGTCTTTTGTGTTGCTGACAAGTGACAAGTGAATTGGATGCGGTTTTAAAAGATGCCTGTATGTTGTAGGAGCTTCTTTTGGCATTCAGGCCTATTTGATATCTCATTTATTCATTAAAATTTCAGTTGGTTGGTGGATGGGTTGATCCATGAATGCAGTCTAGGTGGAAGTGGAACCTTGTGCTCTGGTTAGACATGGTTCATGGACCGGTTCAGATTGTAGCCCTCAACAGTCAACAGTTGGGAGTAGTTTGGAGCTTGTTCGAGTAGATCAGACAAGCAACTGTATGTATGCATGTGGAATGCTGTGCTATGGTGGATCTGCAGGTTATATACTGTGAAATCATATCCTGACTTTGGAGACGCTTTATGTTATTGTGTGGTTTTTTTTTTTGGTTTGGTACCCTTTTGAAGTGTAGGACGTAGCCTTACGATTTGCGCCTACGTACCGAGTGCTGCGTTATTATTTTTCAACTGAACGGGGTTGTAGGATGAGTGCAGAAATTTTGAGGTCTCGAATCGTCAGTGAGTGGTATATTGGCTTGTAGTAGTTCAAACTGCAGAAGTTTTAAGGCTATTTGGTTTTCACAATTGTGGATTTGTCCGTCCAGAAAAAACTACACAGACGCACACCTTGGATTGAACGGTGAAAATGGGCAGCAGCAGCAGATGAACCTACGGACAGGGACCACCTTTTGAAGGCAGGAAAATAAACGTTTGCAGCTGACATTACGTTAAGGACGGTAGTCATCGGTTAAAAAAAAAAGGGGAAAGCTAGGTATTTTCTTCTCTCACACCCAAATTTTGCTTCTTCATCAAATCCAAGCCTTTTCCCCCCTCCTTCCACCATTTCATGGTGGCTTCGACTTCTTCTCCAACTCCGTCGAGGTTAGAGTTCGGGGGGTTAGGGCTTTTGGGAGGGGGTAGTCCGGCCATCTCCTCCATGCCAGACCTAGAAAGAGGGCTGGTGGTGGCAGGCCGGACCGGCGGAGGTGGCGGGTGCTGGGGCGGTGAGCCCGGCGGCGATGGCNGGGGGAGTGGCGAATGAAACTGGAGGAAGAAGAGAAGATTGGTGGGAGGAAGAAGAAAGCAGCTTCACTCTAGGATCTTGATCCAATGGCCAGAAAATATGAGTGTGGGAGAGGAAAAGAATACTTGACAGCCAAAAAAAACTCATTATTCAAAAAAAATATTCGAAATGCCAACGTGACAAGAGAGGCAACTAATGACACCTATGCTGCCTGCTGGCCTGGGCCCTACTAAAATCCACATTTAATGACAACGTGAGCCCACCAGGCCACCATAGGAGCAATACACGGCCGAGACGCTGACACGTAGGTCCAACCCGTCAGAGTCCGTGTCGGACAGCATCGACCCGCTGACACGCAACCTTCCCAGCCCAGCTCCGTCCGAGTCCGATCCCGGCCCAACCAAACACAGGCCCGCTACGATAAAACCAGAGGCGAAGAGGCAGAAACAAAACAAAACAATTCAACCCAACCCGCAAGCAAACTCTCCCGCAGCAGAGGCCAGAGAGGAACGAGGAGTCGTCGAGACCGTGAGCTCCTCCATCCAGCGGACGCCGCCGCCGCCACAGCCGCCGACAATGGATCCGAAGCTGCCGGAGGTGGCCCAGATGTTCGCCCGCTTCAAGGCGGCATACGCCCGCAACGACCTCGACGCCTGCGTCACCCTCCTCTCGCAGCTCAAGGTGCGTGGCGCGCGCTGCCCCCCCGCTGGATCTATCTCTCCCTCCATCTCCTTCCCCCGATCTCTCGGTCTCTTCGGGAGGGTTTCGCGGTGGCTGTTTATGTGTTTTGGGTGTGGGATTCCAGGCCGGCGGCATAGAAGATGCGATTTTTTAACCTGTCGGTTCGATTGTTTCGAGCGGATGCGATTTCTTCCGGCTCAGGGCTGATCCGGTGACGCCGGCGGCGAAAGGTTTCGCCGTGTTTCGGTCGTTGTCGATTTGGTTCTAGGGTTCCTCCCATCCGTGTCCGAGTGGTTTTCGCCCTGCAGCACTTCACGGGGAGAAAGGGCGTTTTTTTAGCAAGTTTTTGCGTTGTGCTGTCCCCTTTTGCCGCTTTAGTTGATTATTAGATCCGAGTGTGTAGGCCCTTCGATTTCTGTTCGGGCTCTAATTTGATTTCTGGTGGAAAGGCTGGATTTTTTTTTTCTGGGCAACTGAATGGCCTTAGTGATTTTGCGAGAGTAAGGCACGAGAACTTGATAACTGCGAATATGATTAACATGCGAAAATGTCTTGCTTCTGCAGGTCCAGCTCACCAAATTCCCCAGCCTTCCTCCGTTGTTTCAGCAGACACCCAACGCTGTGGAGGAGCTCAAACTCGCAAGTAATATGTACTTGGCCTCCTGTTTCTAGATCAGTTGTTGCCGTAGCAATCCTCTAGTGCACTTGTACGTGCAAAATTTCATTCTTGCTTTTAACTAACACTCTGAATTCACGGGTAGTGTCGCTTCTTATCTTAGATGCAGTTTAGGATATTGCATTTGATGCTTTGTTGCATTACCATGCTTGTACACAGACTTGAAAGATCAGTTGTGCTAGTTCATTTATGTTTTACTTATGTTTTTTTTTTGTGAATAAGCTATTTAGTGATCAAACGTTGGATAGCTCACTAAATTGTTACGCAATGCTTCTAATTGTCCTTTAGCAGAGCAAGTGCTAAACTGTATCTAAAAATTTCAGGGGACATTTACGAGCATGCAGTTGTTCTGAGTGTGAAACTTGAGGACCAGGATGCATTTGAGCGCGATTTCTGCCAGCTCAAGCCTTATTACATGGATACATGGTTAGTTCCTCATTACTAGTTTGCCAATTTATTTTCTATCAAAAAAGGGATTTATTTGAAATTAAGATAAAGGGCATATTTTTCTGATATGCAGAAACATATAAATTTTTCTGATGTGCATGACACAGAAAACGTTTTCTAGATGATAATTCAGAACAGCTATATGCTCATTTGCCCAAGCACAGTTGGACATATTATGCAGCTCAGGGTTCTGCCCTGCCATTGTAATATGCAGCCAACTGTCAACCCTGTTTTAAAATTCAATCCTTCTGTTGTGTGTCTGTGAAATTGAGGTGTCCAATTATTGGGATTAACAAAACGTTATTTTGTGTTTAACAATACTCTGACCCCATCATTGTATCAAGTAATTCGATAAAAATCATAGTATCAAGAAGTATTTTTGAAGTTCCTAAAATCAGTTTAAACTGGAACTTGTTTGTAGGGTAAACATGTTTTGCCACTATGTATTTTGTTCAGGAGCATACCAGGTTTTTTGTTGTGCATTTACTGTGTTATTCATGCTAAACAATTACATATTTGATACCAAATGATATTTCTTGATGCAGTGGCATAATTCCACCCTCACCGGAGGAGTACCCAATTTTGGGACTCAATCTTCTGAGGCTGTTGGTCCAGAATAGAATTGCAGAGTTCCACACTGAGCTGGAGCTTCTTCCTGTCAAGGCACTGGAGCATCCTTGCATCAAGCATGCGGTCGAGCTAGAGCAATCCTTTATGGAGGGCGCTTATAACCGAGTGTTGAGCGCTCGGCAGGCTGTGCCGCACGAGACCTACGTTTACTTCATGGACCTTCTCGCCAAAACAGTTAGGTGAGTGGGCCTCTGTTTCTGCTGGTTTTTATTTGATCATTTTATTTTATCTTTATGGAGATGCTTATGATGTTTTCTGTTCTAATGCAGAGATGAGATCGCTGGATGCAGCGAGAAGGGTTATGATTCCCTTTCCATAAGTGATGCCAAACAAATGCTGATGTTCAGTTCGGACAAAGAACTGCACCAGTACATCACAGAGGTAGTTCAAACTTTCATGTTCTCCTTTGATGGATCTCTGTGAAATCGTATGATATTGACCTTTGATGGATCATAATAATGTCAAATATCGCTAACAGGAGCACCCAGAATGGGAGATTAAGAACGGCGCCGTCTTCTTCCAGAAGGCGAAGGAGTCGCAGCCCTGCAAGGAGATCCCGTCCTTGCAGCTTATCAACCAGACGCTTAGCTATGCTAGGGAGCTGGAGCGTATTGTATGATTTAATTTCGCAATAGTTGGGATGAATGTTTTTTTCCCTGTGGTCACTTGGCATGGCCTCTGTACTCCTATTACGTTTCATCACAGCTCTGATGTGCCAGAAAACATCATGTGAACCTGTGAGCTGTATCTGCCTGACCGACATTGGATTGTTAACTCCATTTGTGTTTCATTATGATCAGGCACTTGAAAAGGTTATATTGAATTTTAGGTGATTTTGTTGCTGTGATATTGCCGTTGCTTTAAATTACTGATTGACGAGGCACGTGCGTTAAAATGCAATAATGCATGATACGAGGGGAAAAAGAAAAAAAAAGTTTTTAAAGCCCGCGCATGGCTTAGGCATGTGAATTGCTTATTTTTCACACGCTGTCATCTCACCATCCTTTTCTGGCTCCTTTTTTTCTTCTCATCCCATGTCTGGTTTACATTTTTTTTTAAATGATCACCAATCCAATGGAACATACAACTAAACTGTTGAACATGTTGCCTTTTAATAGGCCAGCATTTAGTACTATCAGGCATTTACACTGCATAACCCTTGAAATTTAACTAATTTACACAGCATGGTTGTTCTGAAAGCAATACAAATCAATCCTGAAGGGCCCAATTTGTTTGGGCTTCTGCCTTCTGGTTGCTACCGCACGGTTTTATAGCAATAAAAATCATTCCTGAAATGCCCAATTTGTTTGGGCTTCTCGTTGCAAATGCACAGTCAGCAATAGAAATCAATCTTGTAACACACATTTGTATGAACTTTTGCAAATTCATACCTTGTAGGCAAAATTCATTAAAAATGACAAAAATTTAGGTTCATGTGCATTAGTAGAAGACAAATATCAAGAATTTAGTCTTTTAGTGCACATGTACATGAGCTTCATCAATTTCATATGAATGCTCACAAAACAAGTTTGCATCCTCATTTTTACGACATGTACATCTATGGATGCACTATATATCTATGAAGTTTCAAAAACATTCTAGCAATCAAAATATATTTTTAGGATAAGTATTTATGATTACTCCAAGACATAGGTTTGTATTAATTTTTCTCATCTTTAAGCCCTGTTTTGAAAGTGAAAAGTCCACAATTTCTCATTTGACAGTATGACTGATTTTTATTGCTTTAAGACCCATGTAGATGCCAATAGTGATCAACACACTAGATATATCGGTTTTAGCCCCTAAATCTAAAATCTATCGATTCTACTGTTCATTTCCACAGCTCTAATTTATTATTTTCTCCCTCCCTTTTTTGCATCAACCTGCATTACCTTGTCAGCAAAGAGCTCATTCGAATACTAGTCACCTTCACTCATTCGAATACTAGTCACACACATTGTTGTACACGAATTCAGATGGTGAGAGAACCATAACGAATAATTTTATAATTTAGTTTACGTTGTATCCTCGTGTATAAATCGCAAATCTCAAAAATTTGGTTCTGTATTTGTGAAAAGAGTTAAGCTAGATATATTACGTTCGGAACAACAACGATTAAAATAGGCTGAACCTATTTAGATTTTAGACAGACTAACTGGGACTAATTCCAACATATCATAACATATGCCACCAAAATAAGAAAAACCAAGGAGGGGATTGATATTATTAAAAACAAAATCCACAACCTCTCATGAAGAACAGTTCTAATGATGGCTGATTGCCCTTTGCAATTATTGTGCAACACATGTTTGTTGCGATGGTATTTACCAACTCAAATTTGCAGAAATGACAGCTCCAAAAACTAAGAAATTTGACAGGAAACAAATCAGTTTTCAAGTCACAAATATGGAACTTGTTTTCTTGCGTAGAGTAACAGTATGCATAGGTAAACTGTAGGAGAGTTGTTTCTCCGTATCTATGTTAATGCTTCTAGTGAAATAGTGATTATGAATATAACAGAAACACACTGGGAATAGTCTCAGCTCTCAACCAGTTTGGAGCTCAGCCTCTAAACTTGAGTAGCCTCGCTTTAAATAGGCAAGGCAAAATGGCAGAGTGGCCTTGCTTCAGACATGCAGAGAGCTTCACGGCCCTGGCTGAATCGTCGTCGCAAAAAATGTAGGCTGCAGTCCTTTGAAATGGCATTCGCTTCTCCACGGTGCCTCATCTTTATACGTGCCAAGTAGTCTACAGCAATCCATGCAAAGCTAAGTCTTGCCGGCATTTCCTTACCATCAGACTTGATCATCTCCCTTGACCATTGGACCTGCCATTTAGGGTGATAGGTTACCTGGTACCATGCAGAGGCCTTCATCTCATATACCAGATTTTTCTTGTAGTCGGGGATCTCACCTTGATATGCTCCAATGCTTTCAAAGATAGTTCGGAACTCCTGGTGGAGTTTGGAATATGCGTATTTGAGCCTCCTTTTTATCTCATTCTTCTTTATTTTGTTTCTTTCGGCAAGTGACCATACCTCCCCTGTCACGAGCTCTGCTTCAGTGTGCACGCCGTATTGATTTAGCAGCACATTCAGCTGAGATTCGTATGAGCACCTGCATAGCCACGCATCTTCTAGGAAATGTGATGCACCAGGAACTTCCAGATTGTTGTCATAAGGTACATCTTTTCTGATAAAGTCTTCCAAAGATCTTCCAAGGTTATACCGCTGAATCGACCGATAAAGCCTTCCAAGGATCTTCTCTGATTTATAGGAGATGTCATCTTCCTTTCCCATGAAATCTGGATATTCTTGTGCTCGAAGGGATGGTGGCATTGTCACAATTTTGCCGGTCTTGGGGAAGTCCACAGCAGTGGCTGCTAGTTCTGCCAACTGAATGCACTTCTCATCCATCGCACCGTGTTTGCTACGATCAGCATGGACAACATGAGCGTTGCTTATCCGACCAAGGTTTTCAGTTATCATGTTCTTCAAGAAGAAATCAATGATATCCTGTTACAAGACCAAGATCTTGTTAATGATATGTTACATATAAATATCTGTGCACAAATAAAGAATCACTTTGCAGAAACCAGGTAAAATAAAAGATGCAGGTTGCAGTTTTTGGAAGCTACTTATATGCATCTGATCAATCGGATACTAAACATTCATCTCCGTGAGCTTTGAAAATCAAAAGGAGAAAGAGCTACATGATAATGGGCTTGGAATTATCGATACCTGGTATTTAAGCTAATTAGCCGTAAACTAACACTATAAATCAGTAGCTCACTTTCATATTTAGAAAAAGAAAAGGGGCCGTATTTGACCAAATGACATAAAAAGAGAAGCTAACCAATGGTAGCTGAAGTTCCCTGCAACTTTTAAACCCAGTATTTTCTAAGACAAAAGTATAATAGTAATAATAATCAATAATATGTACTTTCTTTCCAAGAATGAAACCACACTGAAAACTAGATCAACACATCATGCTGCTACTTTTCAGAATTTCCTCTACCCTTTAGCCCCTATTTATGCATAGTGAACACCAGGTATTTAGGTATTTACTCCATTAAAAAAATTGTTATGAAGGATTAAATTGGCAAAATGAATATGGGTACATAGAGATTGTCTCATAATAAACTCCACATTTTAAACAAGAAATGACAAATGATTCAAGCTGTGTTCTGGAGACACACTCAATTTCTGCAACTCATCTTTTTTATGATTATTATTTTCATAGGCTTGAGATATGAAAATGCATTCGAATAATCAAAAGATTCTCTCTCCAACATAGGTTATGATGTCTGTCATTACACAAAATTTGAACTAAAACCACAACATGTATGAGGAGAATAAAGAGTTAATTTTTCATTAGTGGTGAACTTGCCTCATTTAAATAGTTCAGGAGAGTCAAATGATCCGAAATTTTATAGGGGTTTAATAAGTTGGCAGACAGGTAGTAAATAGACTTTTAGAAGGATTGAATGGCAAGGTGGTCACTTTGACAATTGAGCAATCACAGCGCTAATCAAAGTTCAACAGCAAACAACCACTACCTGAGAAACATCTCTTGCATTTTGTGTCAGTTATATGACTAATATTTTTTCACAAGCATGTCCACCTGTTTTGAAGGACAAGGTATATAGTTTCAACCTCCCAATCTTGAACTAGTTTGAATCACATGCTACTTAACCTGTTTGTTATGCTAAGCCCTTTCATCCTTGGCAAGAGAATCTTCATATAAAATGAATTCTTTGCTAGTTTGCTGAATATATAAAAAAATAGGAAGATTCATAAAATAAAATGTATCATTGATATGTTGATCTATCATTTAACTGTATGGAAAAAAGGGCAGTTCAGACTTAATTTTTGCCGTTTATAGCAAGTCAAACATCCAGATCAGCATATAGGAGTATTTCACTGGATTGCCACATTTATATTCGTTTGTTGCTTTTAGATGAACCTTTAGTTTTCCTGTCTTTATGTGGAAACCCTTTGGCTTGGACGATATATCCTTTATTTTCTGACTTGATTCTGTGATTATCTTCTTTATTTTCTGACTTGATTCTGTGATGTTCTAATGTTCATTGGCCTTTGTGAATGTGAAGTCTCTGTTTCGATTTCTTGTGCTGATTAGCCTACTTCTAGGCAGAATCCATACGGAAAACAAAAGAGCTCTGGGTTGACAAGTACACGCCCCACTCGTTAGCAGAGCTTGCTGTTCATAAAAAGGTCGGTTCTTTTGTCATGAACTTACAACATAAGTTATGCTGTACACCTTTGGTATCTTTTAAATTAGCCTATTATTTTGATGGGGTATACTCAATTTATTACATTGCCTACTTTGTGTTTCTTGTCTTGATCATAGTTTTTTTTAATAAACGTCAATAAATCAGGGTGCTGATGTATTATTTAAGTCTTTTCATAGTTTGTCACCATGGATGAGCAGTGAATAGTAATGAACTTCATGTAATATTTCGCATAATTTATTCCTGTAGGTTGAAGATGTAAAGAAATGGTTGGAAGAGAAGCTGAAGGCACCAAAGGTGATTTAATTTTCTGTTGCTATACTAATGGAGAATTTAGTTCTGTTGCTCTGAAACTGTATTTTTAGCTATTTAATTTTCTCCCAGGCAACTATGAAAGCAATTGCTGCCGAACTTGGAGCGAACTTGTGTTCACTTAAAGCAAAACACTACAGAAAACCCCTGAACTAAAAGAATCACAGACATCACAGGGAAAATATCTAAACTGAATGTTTCAGGAAAGAAATGTGCACATAGCAAAAACAGTTGAACTTACATGTTGACGTACACTGCGTGGTAACTGTTTTGCTTGGACCGGGGAGTAGTCCATAGGTGGCCAGCTCTTTTTCCTTGGAGGTACAAGATTTTTATCCCATGTCACGAAGTAGACATCCCCATCGAGATCACTCCCGGATGCTTCATTGGCGTGTGGCCTATCACCTTTCTTGGGGAAGACCAAGCAATCAACAAGGTGATGTAGTTCAGGAACATCTACTGCTTCAAGGATACGGACATCCCCTGGATGAAGGCAAGGATTCTTTGCCATCACAACTGTACCTACAATGATCTCTGCATTTTTGTTTGCCAAGGAAAATCTTGAGCCATGCTTCACAAAACATTTGTTGAGTGATTGAACTGAGGCCCGAATAAAACATTGTCCTTGCTCAAGGATTCCAAGTTCATCAAGGCAGCCCATCAACCATCTTCCCTTGGGCACAAAAATCTTTGTTTTCTCCAAAAGACCCTGCAGCTGTGAGGACCTTATAGCTAAAAGCATTGCCTTCAGATGCGGCTCAGTTGCAGGAGTAAACCCAGCACTAAGCATCAGACCTGGGATGATTCCATGCTCAGTGCAACAGGTTGTTACAATCTGGTAAGCAACACCTCTGTCCGATAAAATTCTGTCAAGATTATGAAGCATTGCCTCCTGCATTTGCCAAAAGATAGCTTCAGGAACTCCCAAGGAAGTCAGCAGTGTTATAATCTGGCGGTTCAAGAATGCTGGCTGGAACTTTGTCCAGGAAACCACTTCTAACACAGAGTGAGTAGACTCAAACTTCCTCATGCTTGGCCTAAGGGAAATCCGTATCCCATCATTTTGTCCTGGCCAGACAGCTATAACACCCTTGAATCCTGCATATCTAATCTGGTACGCAGATGGTGGACAATTATCCATCAGAGGCAGCCTCTTGGCAACTTCCATTGCAAGGCCTGGAGTGATCTTGCCAATTCCATCAGAGAAATTGTATCCATTATGTTCAACATCCTCAAGAAACTCATTGACCTGACCTGGTTGCATCATTACCGTTGCATATGAAGATGTGAAGCACTGCCCCATTCGAGCGGCATGCTTTGCGACATTGTTACTCGGGAACTGTCCCATCCACTCTCTAATGCTTTCAGCTGTTGTTGTCCCATCCTCCGCAAAGAACCAAGCTGACCTGTTTCTCAGCTGGTTTGATGAGAATGCAAGGAGTGAATACTTCCTGCCACACATGCGGAAACCCTTCGTCAAAATTGTGTGGACTCGCCTATGGACTGTTGTCTTCTGCTGGAGCGAGATTGACATCATGTCCTTGACTATTGGCGCTGCATAGAAGTTCAAAACGTTGATGTTCAGCTGCTGCATACCTTCATCCATAAAAGTTACCCTCAGGAACCGGTCTGCCAATTGATGATAGTGTCGGATGACGCGATTAGATCGCTCCACTTGAGGTGGCTGGCAATATGCCCTGGTGGGAGTGATCAGCAGACTTCGAACCTCGGCATTGGAATCACCAGTAACCTTGCTGCTGCTGTGACGACGAAGAAGCCTGTTGTTCTTGGTAGCCCTATTCTGTGCATTCTTTAGCCTCTGGCATAAATAGAAAACTTGAATCTTTTCTCCCAACAATTCTGTCAATGCAGCCACATTCACATCATCTTCTTCTATCTCCAGCAATCCGAAGAACTCTGATGTGAGCTGGTGTTCATTCACCATTCCCTTATGCACCAGCGCATTAACCAAGAACAACACCGGAAACCTCAGCCCCTCACGGTGCACGCAGAAGAACAGATCCTCCGTTGGTTGCCCGAACCTCGCCTCATCGTCCATATTGAGCCGGAGCCCTCGACACCCAATGTCGCAGAACACAACAGGCACCCCCTTGTGCTTCATGTACGCCAGTGCATTCTTCATCTCCGGCCAGAGCCCTGTCCTGAACGAGACTCTGTACACCCAGCACCGCCCGATTGCACTGCTGGGGGTGACGTCGGTAGTCCGTATCCATGGGTCATCGTCGTCGTCGAGCAGGTTGAAAGGCACCGGCTGGTGAACGTCGTCGGCCGCCGTGCGGTAGTACAACAGGGGCGCGGCCGATAGCCGGAGGAGCAGCGAGTCATCGGCCTGGAACGCCAGGACCTCGGCGACGTAGAGGAAGGAGAACTCGAGCTTGACGTCGCAGCGCAGCACCGCGGGGGCCGCGCGGGAGCCCGGGAGCGCGAACGCGACGTCGCGGGAGAACACCAGCCGGCAGGCGTCGTCGAACGGGTCGACCACGAAGTCGAGCGGCCCGGGCGCGGCGGGGTCGTCCGGGTCCGGGGCGCGCCAGGCGACGGCGAAGGCGTCCGGCGCCCAGAGGTTTCCGACCTCGAGGCGGGAGCCCGCGAAGCGGAACGGCTCGGCGTCCTGGCGGCGGGCCGCGCGGCGGAGGGAGCTGGAGGAGCTGCTGAGCGCGGCGCGCACGAGGAGCTCGGACGACGACCTGGCGGCGCGGCGCGCGGCCTCGCGTGCGCGAAGTGGACGAAGGCGTGCGGCGGCGCGGCCCGGGACGCGGCGCCGTCGTCGGCGCCGCGGGCTCGGCGCCGGCGCGGCGAGGACGAACGCCGCGGTGGCGACGCCGTCCGGTACGGGCGGCGCTGGAAATCGGGGTAGGAGTCGGGCGGCGTGCAGGAGGCCTTGAGGCGGCAGCGCCAGACCCGGCCGGCCACGGACTCCAGGTAGCCGGCGAGGTCCCGCGCCGTGAGGCGGGCGTCGAAGCCGCCGACGCTGACCTGCGCGGACGCCGCCGGCTCCCGCGGCGACACCATGGCCGGCGACGATCAGCCGGACGCCGGCGGTGTGGGTTGCTCGCTCCGGCTCGAGTAGTAGGCTCGACCGCTCGAGGGAGGGAAGATGGATTCAACGGAGACTCTTGGTTTTCTCAACCGAAAAATTTGTATTTTTTTTCTCCTCCAAACTCTACGCTGATATCGTTGCTGGGACGATGAGTTTCCGTGTTTTTAGCCGGTGCATAGATGGAACGTGCGTTATCCGGTGCTCATATACATGGATAGTCAAAATGATGGCATCTCGCCAATTTTTTTTTTTTGAAAGATTCATCTCGCCAATTACACTTGCCAATATAAATGTAGGGAAAAATTCTTATGTGGTGCCAGACTAGTTTCACATATATGTTTAAAGATTCAGAATGAATAACGTGGTTGATTGGGGAGTTTCATAAACTGTTCAAAGGATCAGAATGGGTAATGACTGATGTGGTTGATCGTGTTTCAGAAAGTGTTCAAGAGATCAGGATGGATAATGTGGTTGATTGTGTTTCAGAAAGTGTTCAAAAGATTTTGTTTTTTTGAATAAAAGTGTTCGAAGGACCAGGATGAATAATGTGGTTGGTTGTGTTTCAGAAACTTTTCAAAGCTCAAGTTAAAAGAAAGAAACTTTTCAAACTTTTTTTTTCTGAAGGAGTAGGAAGGAGATGCCAGTTGTCCACGGCGGACTAGACTGGCAGGCTACGGGACAGGGCATGCATGACGGTGGCGCGCGGCAGCTGGCCTGGGGCTGAGCAGCGAGCAGGCTTTTCCGGTGGCGGTGACCAGGATTTTCCGGTGGCAGACGGTGCTGCTGCGACATTGGAATCCTGGAGGTGCATGCCGTGAAATCTGGACTCGTGCAGTCGTGTTGGAGTGGTTGTTGTACAGGAGATCGGAGTAGCCCATGGCATGGCTCGTGTGGATGTCGAGGACACTGCAGGAGCACACAACAAGGGTCACAGAAACAAAGATTGTTGTGCCCCCAATTACGGGACAACGCGTAAATGTAGCAAAGAGATACTGCATGTACGAGTTGTACCCCTTTAATTTCCTATAAGTTTGGTTTGAGCTTTTCCAGTGAGCAACCCATATACTACAGCCTTGTTTAGTTCATGAAAGTTGGTTGAGTTTCCTGTATAAAAAGTGTATTGGAAAATGTGTTGCAGAGAGAAGGGCACATTTTCCAATACGTGATTTTTGGTTGAATTGCACCAATTTGCTCAAACTAAACAAGCCCTACGTTGTGTATTTTGGTGCCACATACGGCCCACGGTATGAGCTGGGTCGCGAAGGAATGACACCTACTCCACCCGTCCCAAAATAAATATCATTTTAGTTTTAGAGTGATGCACCGAAGGTCCTTAAACTATTTCCTCATTCTCATCTGGATACATGAACTTTCAAAGCGATCATATAGATACTTAAACTTTTCAAGTGGTTCACTCTATGTGTGAATTGAGGTCCATGATTGGACCTCGAGCGAACTCAGAATGAACCACTTAAGAAGTTGATGGACACATATGATCACTTCGAGAGTTCATGGACCTAGATGAGAATTCAGAAATAGTTTAGGGACCCATGGTGCATTTCACTCTTAGTTTTAATAGACGCATAGTTTTTACTATGAATCTAGATATACATTGTGTCCAAATATATATGGTAAAAACTACGTATTTAGCAAAGCTGAAACGAGTGAATAGTTTCATGAGGCTCAAGCATTTTCACTTTCCCTTCTCTTCTTACATGGAGGAGAGGTTAAGAGGCCGGATCGTAAGATAAAAGTTAGCCTATAAGTACTGTATATTGTTGATATTGATGTATTTGTTATCTCCTCCTATCGACCTACAATTAAGGTGGAGAGCTGTAGCATTGGTATGATTCAATAAAAAGGCCAACCAGCTAGTTATGTACTGAGTCATCTCATCTCAAAACAGTTTATAAGTTCACATATACTTGTTCTATCTGTAAATATAAGTACTTCAGAGATTTGTGGTAAGTCAAACCTTTTGTTTAACTTTGACTGTTAATAGTTGAAAATATATAAAGATTGACAATATAAAGTGATGCTACCGGAATAATCGTGAACTAGAATTATCATGATATGTAACTCTTTTATTTGAAAACCTACTTTTTATAGATACTATTGGTCCAATAAGCATGCTGAAGATCGTATGGATATCCATATCCTAAAGGACTTGTATTTTTGGAAGGATGAAGTACAGTACTACTTGCCCTATAGAGCCTTCAAAGCTTCAACACTCCCAATCAATCCTTAAAAAAATACTCCCAATCAACTATTTTTATTTTTATTTTTTCGTGGTCAACATAAGCAAGAGAGAATTTATGTTACATATGGTAAAATAAGCATATTGGAGATTGTGTCCATATCCTAAAGTACTTGTATCTGTGGAAGGAGTAAAGTACTTGCCCCCGAGAGCCTTCAAGGCTTTGAACACTCGCAATCAACTGTTTTTATTTTTATTTTTTCATGGCCAATATAAGCAAGAGAGAATTTATGTTGCATTTGAAGTGTCCATTTTTTTTCTCCTGATAGGGCCAATTAATGGTGTCATTATTTGGTCCTGTCAAAAGGTGTTTTCCTACCCAAAAAAATAAAGGTATTTCCCTAAAAAGGTTACCTTATGTTTGGAAGAAATGTCAAAAGGTTTGGCGAAGTGGTAAATAAAGAGATAAAAATCCACATATATTATATAGATATTATGGGTCAAATAAGCATATTAAAGATCGTGTCGATATCATAAAAGTACCTATATTTATGGATGGAGGGAGTAATGTACTTACCCTAGAGAGCCTTCAAGGCTTCAACACTCCCAATCAATTGTTTTTATTTTTATTTTTTCATGGCCAACATAAGCAAGAGAAAATTTATGTTGCATTTAAAGTGTCCAATTTTTTTCTATGTCCCGATTATGACACCTGTTTTACAAGACCAGATAATGCAAAACATGCTGTCCCTACCCGTAAAAAAAGGTGTTTTCCTATCCGCAAACAAAAAAAACGGTTTTCAAGCCAGCCTTGAAGATACTAAGAAATGTCAAAAGGTTCAGCAAAGTGGTAAATAAAGACATAAAAATCCAAAATATATTTTGTAGATATTATTGGTCAAATAAGCATATTAAAGATCGTGTCGATATCGTAAAAGTATATTTATGGATGGAGGGAGTAATGTACTTGCCCTAGAGAGCCTTCAAGGCTTCAACACTCTCAATCAATTGTTTTTATTTTTATTTTTTCATGGCCAACATAAGTAAGAGAGAATTTATGTTGCATTTAAAGTGTCAAATTTTTTCTCTGTCCTGATGATGACACCTATTTTAGGGCCTGTTTGGATCCACCCCAGCTAAAGTTTAGCTAGCCATAGCTAGCTAAACTTTAGCTGGGGTGTTTGGATCTTCCAACTAATTGAAGACAATGGACCATACTACCCCTCATTGAAATAATAGAAAAATAAAGAATGGTGGCTGCATTAATTTTAGAAGGGACAATCTTGTCTTTAAACATATTTTAGCTGGTTTTAGCTGGGTTCAACCAGCTAAAGGAATAGTACATCTTTTAGCCCTCAGCTAAAGTTTAGCTGTGTTTTAGATGGCCCCATTTGGATCCCTGGCAGCTAAATTTTAGCAGCTAAAGTTTAGCTGATGGATCCAAACGGAGCCTTACAAGACCAGATAATGCAAAACATATCATCCCTACCCGTAAAAAAAAGGTGTTTCCTTATCTGCAAACAGAAAAAAATGGTTTTCAAGCCAGCCTTGAAGATACTAAGAAATGTCAGAAGGTTCGGCGAAGTGGTAAATAAAGACATAAAAATCCACCTATATTTTATAGATATTATTGGTCAAATAAGCATATTAAAAATCGTGTCGATATCATATTAAGCCAGCCTTGAAGATACTAGTAACATGTGGTAACTAAAGCCATACAAATCCACCTGCACAAGTCAAAAGGTCGGCCGAAGACAAACGGTAAATAAAGACATACTCCTTCCGTCCCGTATAAGTGTCTATATAGGATTTAAAATTTGTCCCGAAACAAGTGTCCATCTCGCTTTTCAGTTTCTAATACAACTCTCTCTCCTACTCCATCCTTTCTCATTTTCTATATGCTCTCTATTTTTTCATTCTTCCTTAATCACTATATCCAACTCCTAAATGAACATTCTTTGCGGGAGGGAGGGGTTACAAATCCACCTGGTTTTTAAGTCCAAGATAGTAACATCTTGGAGAAAACTTGAATTGCACCATTCAGAATTAAGGGCCTGTTTAGTTCCTCAGTATGCAAAATCAGAATGCAAAATGAGTGCATTGGGAAGCGCGCGCAGAGAGAAAAAAGTGCATTGAAAAGTACGTAGAATGCAAAATAGGCACATTATGCATAATGGGGCCGGAACTAAACAGGCCCTAAGGCACATTCGGCAGGCGTGTGGCTCTTCCATTGCTGATGCCAACTATAAAGAAGGCACAGACAGCTCTTGTGCCTAATTAGCGTAACTGTGGCAAACAAAACAGCCTTCACAATTAAGGTACCAGTACTTGTTAAAGGGCTTTACTTGTAATCGAGGATTACTAGAATCTACGATGGTTGGTGATGGAAAGAAAATGAGTAGCAAGCAGAACGCTTAATTTGTGAAAGCCAAACTCTGTCGTCTCCGGCGAGGTCCATCGCCGGGGTCGTCTGCATGCCGTGCCGTGTCGCCATTGCTGCCGTGCCAGGCGTGGTCCGATACTCCGATCCATGGCGCAAGCAGGTCTGGATTGGACGTCTGAAGAAGCGAGACTGTTGTACATGGCAACAGTGTTCGCAGAGAGACAGGGTGCTTTTGACATTGCTGCTGCTTCCCTTTTCTTATCCGGATTTCCGGGTGTCAGATCAGATGTCCATACTGCACGTTGCGCATGGGAATCGTAGATGTTGCTGCTAGTGGTTGGGTTAGGTCTCCTCCAATAACAAGAGTCAACCACTGGTTTATAGCAATAAAAATAACATAAGAGATAGTTTGTCTAAAGGCTTAGCTCAAAATATTCATGGATCCACATACCAGTCTCACATAGCCTTGGAATGTGTGTATGAGACTATTTTTTGGTTATCATTTCTTTCTCTCTCCTCCACCTAAGCAAAATATTGTAAATTAATCCTATAATCTAGCTTATATGGCACCATTGAAGAAGGCGTTACAGGAGGACCGGTGAAGGAGGAGAAGATGATGGTAGTCATGACTCATGACTTATGTGCACTAGAATATTCAGCGCTCGCCCTAACATGCGCATAAAATCGATCAAAATGATAATATTTGTCATCAATTTCTCAAATACAATGATAATCATTCAGGTCACAGTCACATAGGTAGCAAATGAATCAAGTCACTGGTGTGCAATGCTAGCAACAACCCAAAAGCAGAACCGGGGCCAGTCACCAAATCAAACCATCATTGCAGGCTTGCAGCACATTAAGGTCATCTCTAACTAATTTCCCACGGCACCATCCAATAATCCATTCAAAAATCTTCACAAACTTGCAAATTTTAGAAAGGATCAAAATATATTCATTAGTTCTAGTGTTTTTTCTTTGCCTCTTATTCATAGCAAATTTGGATGCATGCATCTTATTTTAGTCACATCTGTGGATAAGTCCACACTCAAATAACTTGCACAACTGTCTAGGATTAGAATGATTGTGTCGTCAAACCACTGTTGCAAAGAAAATTCAGATACTCAAATTTACAATACACTTTTCACAAACAATTTTGACTCAATTTTTTTCATCTCCGCTTGCAGATATATTCGGCATTAGTAGTCAGCGCTTAACAAGTACGCATTGTGTAGATTGTAAGGCTGATATTTGAAAATAAATGAATTGTTGGAACTGGCAGCGGAATGGCATGTTCTAAGGTTACAGAGAGCATGGAAGGTGAAGAACTTTGTTAAAGAACATAAATACCTCCACACAAGTACATATTATGCACCAGAACCCAATAGAAACACCAAAAAACACTTATTATATACCCCCACAACCCCACAAAAGAATACTAAACAGCACACGAATAATTTAAACAGAACACAAGCTCTTTTTTTTCAAAACTTCATGCTACCCGTGGCAAACTTTATCAGTACCAACATAACTGGACAATCGACAGACTAATGATTACTATATGATTGCTCATAAGCATATGAATCTTACACGCACATGAACCCCGCAGAAGAATACAAAACAACATGCCAATATTTAGATGCATGACATAAGCTGCATTTTCAGTACCAGTGACTGTTGGTAGTGACAATACACAAAAATTATACCGAGTAAAAGATTCTGCACTCTATCTTTTTATTTTTCTTTAACAAGGCTCTTGTGAATTGGAAAGATTAGTACACAACCCTGTAAAAGATCAACTCTGGTGAAGAAACAACATGATTAAAAATTGTATGTATGTAGCAGAATGAACATACACTGAAATTTATATTATGGAAATGGTACGAACCCTAACTGACATGATGCTGATGAGGCGTGCCAACGTGGCAAGACATGTAGGACAAATGAATAAATTGAGTCGTGTGGATAAATTCGAGGACTAGAATGGTCGTTTGGGTAGTTCATGGACAAAAATTGAGTCTTGGCTAAAAGTTTAAGTACGAAATCGGCTATTCCGCCTCTTCAAAAACTGCCCAACAGATCAGAATGGATAATTTGGTTGATTTTGTTTCAGAAAGTGTTCAAAAGATCAAGGTGAATAATGCGCTTGATTGTGTTTCATAAACTTTTCAAAGCTCAAGTTTTTTAAAAAGAAACTTTTCAAAGGGAAGTAGGTAGGGATGGCTAATGGTAAATGGTTATCCGAATTCGAATCCGCAAAAAAGTATATATATGGATATTTGCATCTGATTATTATATGGCACTTTAAATGGATACATGCGAATTTGTTTACTATTATTCGAATTCGCATCCGAATTCGAAATACAACGTGGATATGGATGTATATCCGATATTATTTGAATTCGTATAGCATAAGAAACTCTGTAAACCTTGCAATAAATATATTATTTTTATTTACTTTAAAACTAATATAGTTATTGATTTAATTTACTCAAAATAGTTTATTTATTAATGAAAACTATTTTTATATAATTTAATTTTTATTTATTGATATTTATTTTCATTTTTATTAAAAAATTTACGAAAAAAATATTTTCATTGTGTTGTATTTGATCTATGCTATGCTTGTATGCTTGATGATGATTTCATTCTTCCAAACAATAAAGAAATATAAAAAAATACTTCTAAATGCTATCACTAAACTTAAATGGATATCTGAATATTATCCCCATTCGAGCTATTAGTTTACCATTAAAATTTGGGAACACTTGAATTCGATTTAATATGTGATAAAAAATGCTATCCAAATTTGATACCATCTGAATTCGATCCGATTGCCCTCCCTAGAACATTGGCAAACGAAACACTGTTGAGAATGAGACACAGCCACACAAGTGCTTGCTTTGCTTAAGCAGTTCGTCCATATGGCAGACTGGCAGGCGCTACGGGACAGGCCATGGCAGATGGTGTTGTGGTCACGAGCGCCCATCCATGCAATGCACTGTTCGGTTGGCTGGCGGCTGGTGACTGGTGCTGATTTATTGTGAGAGAAAAGTACTGCTGACTGGCTGGTGGCTGGTGGCTGATGCTGATTTGTTGTGAGAGAAAAATACTGCTAACTGGTGGCTGATAAGCCAAGCGTGCTTGGATGCTGCCCATCACGTTCCAAACTTCGACGGCGGTAGCCATGGATGGCTCTTGTGGACAAAATCGAGGACACTGCAAGCCATGGAGTGAAACCAACAATGGACAATGCCAGTGCCGGTGGTTCAAAGGCTTGCAACAGGAAAAAGGGTTCCCGGCTCCCAAGACACATGCATTGATGGTGGTGCTTTTCTCTGCTGCCACTGCTCTCCTCTCCTCCCATCAGGCCGGGTTACATCCACTGGTCGGTCAGATCATGTCATCTCTCTCCCATCCGGCGTTGAATGCTCAAACCAGCGGACGCGGAGAAACCGCAGCGCATTGAAGAAAAGGTTTGAGAGTCGGAGATCAATGCCCCACCATGCTACTCCGTCTGCCCTAAGCGGGGGGCCTCTCTGAGCACGGGAGCAGATACTATACCTTCAAATCTCGTGCAGAAGAGAGTAGCGTTAGCGTATACATTATATATTTGGGTGCCACGGCCTACGTTATGAGCTTGGTCATGAAGCAATGGCGGCTAGTTCAAGGGGCTCACGCATTTCACTCACTCTACCTTCTCTTCTTACTCTAGTAAAGCAGGGTATACTACAATATTTGTCTATTAGCATCTCATAAATCGTCTCATAAATTTTACTTGACATAGAGCCATAGAGGAGAGAGGTCAAGAGGTTGCTGCCTCACAATCACAAACGAGCAAATTTCCTATACTCCCTCGGTCCCAAAAAGAATGCAACTACGTATTACGTGCCATTTAAAGTGGTTCACGTTTGACCAAGTTTCTAACAAGTTATATTCATATTTATAGTTTTAAATAAATTTATTATGAAAATACATTTTGTAACTAATCTAATGATATTTATTTCATCTCATGAATATTTATATTTTTTAATCTATAATTGGTCAAACTTGGGATACTAAAACATGTCACTGTGCTAAAAAATGCAATTTTTTTTTGGAACGGAGGGAGTATGCCACTACAAATTATAACCATTTCCTCTATGCCATTAAAAATATAGTCATTCCTTCTATGCAATTTTTCATTCCCTGTATGCCATTGCCCTCAAATATCTCGCTAAAACACAGTGTGACGCCATTATAACGGGACGGCCAAATTTCTTTGAGATATTTTTACCCCTCCTCTACCCTTATCAAGAATCTCCAACAAGCAATCTGATATCCGGTTTTGCTGCTGCTCCGCTGATTCTGGCCCACCTCCAAGCTGTCGTTGCAGACCGCTTCCCCAGGTTCTCGCCCGAGCTTGCACCGCTCACGACGTCGGGTCACCACTGGCCCGCTTGCTCTCCCTGCGCCGCACCGGGACGCCGCCGCGCCGAGCCTGCCACGCCGCCGCACTGGGACGCCGCCGCGCCGAGCTTGCCACGCCGCCGCACCGGGCTGTAGCTGTTCTGCATCTGCGCCCTGCTGGGCCTCCACTGCCCATGCTGTTCCTGCTGCCGCGCCGCTCGCAAGGCCGGGCCGCCGCTGGCCTGCAGCCACGTCGAGGATGCCGCCTCTGCTGCGGCGCACGTCCGCCCGCGTGGCCAGGTCCGCGCACACGCGCGTAGTTGCAGCGCTTCCGCTACTTGCTGCCTCCGCGTGCTATGATCACAGGGAAAAATCAGCAGGAGAGATTTGGGAGAGACAGAAGTGTCGGTGTTGAGAAGAAATTGGGAGACAACCCTTGTGGAGGAAGGGAGAGATTTAAGAGAGAGAACAGCGGCACTGATGGAATGATAGGGAGGAAAGGGATGAACAGCGGCTCCGCTTGGTTCACACGCTAAAAATTAGCGCTAAAAGAAATCTTGTATGCATGGAGTGCTAAATAAAATCTATTTACAAAACCTTTTTATAGATGAGTGCAACTTTACGCGACAAATCTAATGAGCCTAGTTAATCCATGATTAACTACAGTAATGCTACAGTAACCATCCTCTGATCATGTGGTCAAAGGTCTCATTAGATTCGTCTCGCGAATTAGCATAGGGGTTGTGGAGGTAGTTTTGTAAACTGCCTTTATTTAATACCCCTAATTAGTGGTCAAAGATGTAAACAGTACCGTGCTAAACTTTAGCACAAGATCCAAACAGAGCCACTACTTCACTATCTAGGGGGTAAATTTGACTTTTCATCTACCATTTAATAGCCAAGTGACTGTGTTGTGACGGCAATGGCACGTAGGGAACGAAAAATTTAAAACGATGGCATAGAGGGAATAACTATATTTTCAATGGCATACAGAAAATAGCTATAATTTCTAGTGGCATATAGGGAATTTGCTCATCACTAATCATTCGTCTCCTGAGCTAAAAGTTAGCCTGCAAGATAATTATATATTACCGCATATTGTTGATATTGATGTATTTTTTTCCTCCTATCGACCTACAATTAAGGTGGAGGGCTGTAGAATTGCTCCGATTCAATTAAAAGAAGTACTCTTGTAAAAAAGGGGTTTTTCCCTACCCGCAAAAAATGTGTTTCCCTACCCGCAAACAAAAAAAGGTGTTGCCCTAAAAGTATCTCTTACATTTGGATGAAATATGGTCCAAGGAAAGGTGCTCCAATCGGATTGGCTGCACGAGTAGTAAATAAGACATACAAATCCACCTACTTTTTATAGATATTATTGATCAAATAAACATATTAAGGGGGTGTTTAGATACCATGGAATGCAAAATGGTTTGCAAAATGGGCGTCTCGATCCGTGTGCACAGAGAGGAAAAAGTGCATTGGAAAACGCGTAGAATGCAAAATGGGGATAGAATGCAAAATGGGGTGGTATCTAAACACCCCCTAAGGATCGTGTCGATATCCTAAAGTACATGTGGAGGGAGTAAAGTACTTTATGCCCTAGAGAGCCTTCAAGGCTCCAACGTTCCCAATCAAATGTTTTTATTTTTATGCCCTAGAGAGCCTTCAAGGCTCCAACGTTCCCAATCAAATGTTTTTATTTTTATGCCCTAGAGAGCCTTCAAGACAGCCTGTTCGCTTGGCTTATCAGCCACCAGCCAGTAGTACTTTTCTCTCACACAAATCAGCACCAGCCACCAGCCAGCTAACAGTACTTTTCTCTCACAACAAATCAGCACCAGCCAACAGTCGCCAGCCAACCGAACATGCTCGCTCCCAATCAAAGCAAGAGAGAATTTATGTTGCATTTGAACTGTCCAATTTTTCTCTCTCCGGATGGGGCAATTAATGGTGTCATTATCTGGTCGTGAAAAAAAGGTGTTTACCTACCCGGAAAAAAGATATTTCCCTGAAAATTTTTCCTTATGTTTGGATGACATGTCAAAAGGTCCGCCAAAGGAACGGTGCTCCAATCAGATTGGCTGCACAAGTGGTAAACAAAGACATACAAACCCACCTACTTTTTATAGATATTATTTGTCAAATAAGCATATTAAAGATCATGTCGATATCCTAAAAGTACCTCTAGGCCCTGTTTAATTGAGGTGAAAGGGTGAAAAGTGGTAAAAAGTTTATGCATTGGGTTGCGTGCACAGAGAGAAGAAATGAACTGACACGGTTCTCGAGGTGGAAAGAGAATGAAAAGTT